>JBBBDQ010000770.1:1350000-1632500 GCA_037127315.1 Ascarosepion bandense | reverse complement strand
ATAAAATGCCTTGCTTGGGGTGATATGATTAAAAGAAAAAAGTTACCCTCTTCCTTGTTTATAAAACTTGTGCTCTACTTCTTTGTTTTCATCATAGAATAAATGGTTTTTAAATTGCTACAAACTCCATATTTCTTAAACTTGCTTAAAAGCAATTTGATAAGAAATATAGATTATGTCAATTCAAAAATCATGTCTTCTATACGAAGACAATTTAGTTGTGAGATAAAATCTTTGTGTTATACAAACAATATGCCTGTTTAAATATTTCCAAGTGCATGTATTGTTTATGGTGACGTGAAGTTATCACTTATTTTTCATTTATGTAATGAACTTACCAATTTAATATTAAATGAAATTGGTGGTGTGACTTATTTTCAGGTTTAACTTTGACCTTAGAATACTAACTTTTTAGAAGATTTAATATTCAACATCATGAATTATATAAAACTTTTTAGTTTAAAGGATAACCTTTGAATGGATGAAATTGGTATTTTTAGCAAATTCTATAACCGATTTATATATATATATATATATATGAGTGAATACAGAATGAAGAATTCTTTCCACGTCCAAAACATTAATTTAAAAGTGCTCGATATATAATTTTCTATATAGAGCTGTGAATATTTATAAATTATATTTTAGAACATGTACATAACTTCTCTATATATAATCGCTACGAAGGTGCGTCCGTTTCTGCATTGGAGGACCAATGCTTCACCAGGCTGGCAAAGCATTGGTCCTCCAATGCAGAAACGGACGCGCCTTCATAGCAAATATATATATATATATATATATATATATATATATATATATATGAGAGAGAGAGAGGGATGTGACTCCATTACAATATGTGGGAAGTAGAAGCTTTGGAAGAATTTCACAAACTTGATAGTAAAATAACAAAGAATCTATGTATGTGAAAAAATCTTGGTATCCTTGGTCCAACATTGGTGTAACCCCCACCACACAAAAAAAAAGTGACTATTCTATTTGGAATGGTCTATGGTTGGGAGGGGCAAATGAAAAGCAGCTGTGTATAGATAACTTAAAAGGTTAAGGCAGACAGATAAAGACAGCTGGAACAAATGCTATGGCTGCTACTACATTGAATTTTTTACTGTTCATAGCATCACCAATTAAGTTCTTGAATAGCCATTGTTGGATTCAGCTTAATATTTTTTCATATCCCCCCCCCCCCATGTGCCTTCTTCATTCAAAACATTGGCAATCATGGCTCTCCATAATTTCCTGTTCTTTGTAGCTCTTATAAATTGTCTTTTTACTCAGTCAGTTAAGTGCCATACGTGAAACACGCTTGGGAGATCATGTCTCGAAAGAGACATGCCTGACTGGGCAGAAGATTATCCCACAGTAGGTTGCCATTGCTTTCTGCGGTAGACTGGTTGCCGACCAAGGCTATAGAACCCAATCTGTCCTGCTATTTAACCCATAACTGGAAGGAAGAGATGGATTAATACCTTTCCCAAGGGTATTTGCGCGTAAGTGAATACAATGGATTCAACTGGAATTCGAACTTGGCTCTCCGGTTTCTCGTTCTGAGCCATATCCACTGCACCACAACGCACATCCGTGCATTGTGGTACAGTGGATATCACATATGGCACTTAACTGACTGTCTTTTTACTATCTTTCCTTAATTCCTGTTCTGGTAACCATTTACCTAAATTTGTTAGGTAGGTTATGCAATGTAGCTATCTTGTCTTCAATCGTATCAAAATTTCTAAGCCATCTTTTCTTATGTGCTGTAGAAAATTCAGCTATGTCTTTTTCATGCAAAATATATCATAAAAAAAAAAACTTTCAAAAGTGATAAAAAAAAAACCCCTTGTTGAACAGCACTGTGGACATCCAGGACATAGTTTAACCTGTTCTGATGTCATCATCCTATGGAATCTCTGCTTGTATATTTATTCTGAAGTTGATTAAAAATCATTCGGTTAGTATTGTAATCTTACTTTTTGTCAGTGTGTATAATTTTCTTAACTTGTTGATATTAATAATTGTTTTATTTTCTCAGTGGTAGACATGGCCAGCAAAGTGGTTGTAAAATGGAATGAGGCACAGTCTGCTGAAAATGCCAACAATGTGCAGGTCAATGGTTTTAATGACCACAAAAATGGTATGGATCAAAATGGGAAGGAAAATAAAGGCGAAAAAGAAAATGATGAACAAGAATTTGTCTTGATTCAAGATACTGGATTTACAGTAAAGATTGTTATTCCTGGAATGGATCCTATAGATTTGCCTGTAAGTATTTTCTAATAATTATAATATTGAAACTTTTATTTATATATAACTAGTTTATTTATTCTTAATTTATTCATGGAAAACTTGTAATAAATGTTATTTTCAAATCTAGTTGCTATTTGGTACAGTCTATCATTTCCTTCCTTTAATCTATTAAAAACTGACTTTACTGGATTCAAATTAGTCACAGGATTCATTTACTATATTTTTTTCATTTTTTATTTATTTTTTTCATTTATTTATTTATTTATTTATTTTTTTTTTAAGAGTGGATTTTAATCTGATGCATGAAATTGACTTTGACTGTTTGTTCTTTGTGGCCAAGAGGTAAAAGGCATCTCTGGCTGAATTGTGCAAATTTTTGTTTAATAAAATTTCTCAAATATTCATGCTTATAGTTTGGCAATTTAAGCATCTACTTAAATATGAGTATCCACTGAAAAATTAGGAATCTTTGTCAACACTTGCTGTATGTACAATACTTAGTTGAGAAGAGTTTTAGTTACTGAAATATCTTCTACACCAGGTAAAAGATCAAGAACTTAGCTCACTGGTGCCCCCTATATATAAACTTACTCGAGCTACAAGATTAGCATCTAGATCCCACCCTTTTACTGTGAAACCAAAAAATTGTAAAAGCAAATTCTACTCCCGTAACTTCTTCTATTGCACTTCTCGCCTGTGGAATTCCCTTCCATTTACTTGCTTTCCTGACAGCTACAATCTTCAAGAATTTAAATGTAAAGTCAACAGTCATTTCCTATCTTACTAACTGGCATCCACTCTCTCATGCTCCTTTCTCCGTCCACTCCACTCCACTCTCATCAGTATTCTCATTCTTCTTTTACCCACTTCCTGCCACCCCCTATAACCTGTCACTCTTCCTTATAACTTTCCTCCTATGTATCCCCCTGCAATACAGTGGCAATAAAATGCCTTGCTTGGGGTGATATGATTATAAAAAAATTCTATTATATTATAATGTGGATATAAAGTGGGGGATCAATTCTACATTACAATCAATATATAAACTGATCCCCTACTTTATGGTCTTAGTCATCCTTCTCTTACCCATTTCCTGACACCTCCTATAATCTGTCACTCTCTCATAACTTTCCTCCTATGTAACCCCCCCTGCAAAACAGTGGCAGTAAAATGCCTTACTTGGGGTGATATGATATATAAAATTCCTTTGTATGCTAATGAACTGAGGGCAATTTTTTAATTTTTTTTTATTTTTAATTTCTGGTTATCAAGTAGTACCCAATGGGCATCTGAATAAAAGAAATGCAGTAGGTTTTAACCTTTTTTAGCATTAAAATCTTCTTGAATCAAATGCATGTAAACCAATATTGGGTCAATCAGTTAAGTGCCATCTGTCATACATGCTTTGGTGATCATGTCATCACTTTTGAGATATGACTGACTGGGCATGATTTTTCCCACAGAAAGTTCCCATGTGTGTTGTGGTGCATTGGATATCAGCTCGGAACGAGGAATCGGGGAGCTGAGTTCAAATTCCAGCCAAATTCATTGCATTCACTTATGCGCAAATACCCTTGGGAAAGGTATTAATCCATCTATTCCTTCCAGTTATGGGTTAAATAACAGGACAGATTGGGTTCTATAGCCTTGGTCGGCAACCAGTCTACCGCAGAAAGCAATGGCAACCTACTGCGGGATAATCTTCTGCCCAGTCAGGCATGTCTCTTTTGAGACATGATCGCCCAAGCGTGTATCACGTATGGCACTTAACTGACTGAAGTTCCCATTATTTTCTGCACTACTGAATGCGGATAACCTCTGCCTTATATAGACAATGGATAAAAAAAAAAAATGTATCTTTTTTGGATACTGATAACAACTCTTTCAATATTCATCTTTATAAAATCTCAAAATGAAGTTCTAGCAGTTCAGTTTAAAAGTGAACTCTCAAACTACTTTGTATATGATTTGATTAGTAAGTATACTTTTCCGACTTACTATCAGTATGAATGATACTAGTCTCTAGAAAACATACTCTCAGTTGATCTAAAGTGGCACAACTATAATCTATAGCTGCATCTACTGCTAGGAAGGTTGGGTTAATCTATCTTTTTCTTGTCGGAGTTCATCTTACCATTTGACCAGTCATCCTCCAATGGAGGATCTGCCATGTAATCAATCTTGACTTAGCAACTTGTCTTCAGTCACTTTCACACTGATGTGATGTGGCTTCCCTCTGTCTTTTTTACAAGTATTTTCATGGCAACTACTGTGAGCTTTTTCCCTGTTGCCCTGACTACATATATTTACTTGTGTTACTAAATAGGATGTGCATTGTGGTGCTGTGGATATCGGCTCAGAATGAGAAATTGGATAGTCGAGTTTGAATTCCGGTTGAATTCACTGCATTCACTTACGCACAAATGCTTTTTGGAAAGGTATTAATCTGTCTCTTCCTTCCAGTTATGGGTTAAATAACAGGACAGATTGGGTTCTATAGCCTTGATTAGCAACCAGTCTACTGCAGAAAGTAATAGCAACCTATCTACTGTTCCAGTCAGTCGTGTCTCTTTCGAGACATAATGGCCCAAGCATGTATCATGTATGGCACTTAACTGACTGACTAGATTGTCATCAAGGTTCCACTCTTTTACTGTCAAAATAGTCACATGTAACTGCCTCTTCTACTCTAACAGCTTCTTTTCTTGTACTTCACATATGTGGAATTCACTTCAATATACTTGCGTCCCTAATAGCTACAATCTCCAAAAGTTTAAATGCAATGTCAGTTGCCATCTTCTACCTTTCTATATCCCATTCACCTCTTATCCTTTCTTCAGCATCCTTTGTACCATTTTTTATCTCTTGCTATACCCTACTGCACACTAGTGGCAATCCTGCCTTGCTTGGGGTGAAATGATGATAAAAATACTGAAGTATAGTAGTTTTTTTTATGATCAGCTTTTTATACAAAATATAGGGTGGCTTAATATGCACAAGTAATTTATTTGTTTAAGAGGTTAAAATCTATGCATTTTTCAGTGTCTGATTACATTATACATAGGTACAGTGGTGAGGTCTTGCATAGAACTAGTCACACTTTTTTTAAAGAATTGGTAATTGAGTATCGTCACACAGTGTACCATGCATTTGCTAAGCAACCCATTTTAAGCTTTAATTTAGATTTCATTTTTAGACGGGTTGGGTTATCTGGGCAACCAGTCTTACTATTTAGCTCCTAGCTGAGAGAAGAGATGGCTATCTTTCTAAAGAATCAGTTAAGTGCCATACATGATACACACTTGGGCGATCATGTCTCGAAAAAGACATGACTTACTGGGCATATGATTATCCTGCAGTAGGTTGCCATTACTTTCTGGGGTAGACTGGTTGCCAGCCAAGGCAACCCAATCTGTCCTGCTATTTAACCCATAACCCAGGGAAGAAATGGATTAGTACCTTTCCCAAGGGTATTTGCGTGTAAGTGAATGCAATGAATTCAATTGGAATTCGAACTCGGCTCTCCGATTTCTCATTCCAAGCTGATATCCACTGCACCGCAACGCACATCCCTAAAGAATACTTATGTAAATATTCTGAACTTGATCAGAATTCAAATTTGGCTTGCTATTGATTACATTACTTGCATATCTCTGTATATTGTAGCATATATGTATACCATTTTTATTTATCTCACTCACTCTCACACTCTCACTCGCTCTCACTTACACTCACTCTCTCGCGCTCTCACCCACACTCACTCTCTCGCATTCTCACTCACTCACTCTCTCGCATTCTCTTTCACTCACTCTCTCGCATTCACTCACTCACTCTCTCGCATTCTCACTCACTCACTCTCTCGCATTCTCTCACTCACTCTCTCGCATTCTCACTCACTCACTCTCTCGCGTTCTCACTCACTCACTCTCTCGCTGTTCTCACTCACTCCCTCTCTCGCGTTCTCACTCACTCACTCTCTCGCGTTCTCACTCACTCACTCTCTCGCGTTCTCACTCACTCACTCTCTCGCGTTCTCTCACTCACACACTCGCGTTCTCTCACTCACACACTCGCGTTCTCTCACTCACACACTCGCGTTCTCTCACTCACACACTCGCACGTTCTCTCACTCACACACTCGCATTCTCTCACTCACACACTCGCATTCTCTCACACTCACACACTCGCATTCTCTCACTCACACACTCGCATTCTCTCACTCGCACACTCGCATTCTCTCACTCGCACACTCGCATTCTCTCACTCGCACACTCGCATTCTCTCACTCGCACACTCGCATTCTCTCTCTCACACACTCGCATTCTCTCTCTCACACACTCGCATTCTCTCACTCACACACTCGCATTCTCTCACTCACACACTCGCATTCTCTCACTCGCATTCTCTCACTCACACACTCGCATTCTCTCACTCGCATTCTCTCACTCACACACTCGCATTCTCTCACTCGCATTCTCTCACTCACACACTCGCATTCTCTCTCGCATTCTCTCACTCACACACTCGCATTCTCTCACTCGCATTCTCTCTCACACACTCGCATTCTCTCACTCACACACTCGCATTCTCTCACTCACACACTCGCATTCTCTCACTCGCATTCTCACTCACACACTCGCATTCTCTCACTCGCATTCTCTCACTCTCACACTCGCATTCTCTCACTCGCATTCTCTCACTCTCACTCGCATTCTCTCAGTCTCACACTCACTCAGTCTCACACTCACTCACTCTGTCTCACTCAGTCTCACACTCACTCACTCTGTCTCACTCAGTCTCACACTCACTCACAGTCTCACACTCACTCACAGTCTCACACTCACTCACAGTCTCACACTCACTCACAGTCTCACACTCACTCACAGTCTCACACTCACTCACAGTCTCACACTCACTCACAGTCTCACACTCACTCACAGTCTCACACTCACTCACAGTCTCACACTCACTCACAGTCTCACACTCACTCACACTCTCTCACAGTCTCACACTCTCTCACAGTCTCACACTCACTCACAGTCTCACACTCTCTCACAGTCTCACACTCACTCACACAGTCTCACACTCTCTCACACACTAGAAAAAATTATTTAACTTAATATCAACACAAAAATGAGATGACTGTAAAGCCAAAATTGCTGACAGCCAGTAGAATACTGATAGAAAGGCATTTAAACAAGCTGACTTTATTACAAAGTGCTTAATATCAAAGATAGTATTATTAGAATTAATGAGTAAAAGTTTGTCACTTAGCTGATTGATGTTATCTATCTTCAACATCCTGGCTCTAGAGATTTATAGGGATGATGGCATATTAATCAGAAGAAACTGTAATAGCCATTATCTTTCCTCTTTTAAACAATTTTAACAATATATCATCTTTTGTTGCTAATCAAGCAAAGAAAAAAAATCAATGGTATGAAAATTGATAAAAATGGCAGTATCCAGAGAAATATTTTTGGAGTCAGGATGCTGAAGATAGCATCCATCAGCTAAGTGACTTAATCTCTCACTCTCTCCTAAAGGTTTATCACCTAGTTTAGTGATGTTGCCTTCATCTTAATTCCAAAGTTACACAGACAGACCATTCAGAAATCGCTCATGTTTGTCTGAGAGTTATTGGCAATTCACTGCTTATACTTTATATATATATATAATGTGTGTGTGCGCGCATGCACCTGTTGAGAAATTCAATCTCCAAACAAATTTATTTAAAAAGAACTGACACAGACTGCCTTTTTAATATCCTGTTAAAAGCTAGGAGAATACCAGGATATAATTAACAGAATTCTACCTACCACATAGCATCTCAGTTAATTTCAGGAAGTAAAGTAACAAATTTCATATTTGTATCATATTTGTTATGTGTATATATAAAATTTCAAATTGTCGGTTGTTTATAACCAAGTTTCGTTAAAATTCGTAATATATATATACAATGTGCTGATACACCTAATTATATAAATATTTATCAGGTTTTGATAGAAAAGTGCTCAATGTGATATAACAGCAAAAAGTATATTAATAGACATATGCTACATTTTAAGCACAATTCGGTTTCATATATGTTATGAGCCGAATGTTTTTATTTGAATTATCATTTTATGTATTAGCGTTCCTTAACTAAAACAATAACTCACATTGAAAAAAGCAAATGTTTGTGTGTATATTTCTTTTCATTTTACTGTTTTTTAATTTTATCTTTATTTTCTGAATTTCTTTTCAATTTTTTATTCTTAAAAAGAAATATCCATTTGAACACTGCTTTGTCCTCAATGTAAACAAACTAGTGATGTCCTCTTCAACATAAGATTATGAATTCCCCCACCACCACCACGATTTTAGTTTCTTATTCTATTTTTGGGTTTCAGTATAAACTATTGACACACCCAACTTACAATTATGACTTTAACTTAAGAAACACTAATACCTTAAATAATTCAAATCGAAAAGTGTTTAGTTCATAATGTGTACCTGGTGATTGCTTAATGCATGAAACTCAGTCGTGCTTAAAACATAAGATATGAATATTTATATATATATATTTAGATGAAGTAGAAAAATTCTGTGTAATATTTTGTCCTCTAGAATAATTTAATTGGACTAAAGTTCTTCTGGAGGAAGAAATACAATGCAAAATTTTTCTACTCTCTCATTGTATTGCTTTTAAGTGAAAGCACTCATTAAGAGAGAAATTCAATCTCCAAACAAGTTTGATTAAAAAGAATTGACAAAGTCTGTATGTTTAATATCCTGCAAAAAGCTTCTAACTTCTCCAAAAATTTCAGGATGTAGACCAACAGAATTCTGCCTGCCACATTGCTTCTTAATTGAGATGACCAAAAGTACTTGAACAATACACAATATGAGCTTTGGATAGATTATCAACAATTTCATGCAAAATACTCAACACCAGATTCAAGAATAAAAAATAAATACAATAGAAAATAAGCAAACATATCTAATGTAATTTGAATTTAAGTGAAGATGTCTGTAAATAAGTCATCACTTCTGCTTTTAAAAATAATTAAAAAAAACAAACCCCCCCCCCCAAATCTTGTTTGAAATATTTGTAGAATATTTTTCTGAAAAATTTATAAACAGTTCAAATTTAGTTTAAATGTGAAGTGCCTGTCTTTTAATAATAGTGTATTTTTCATCCTTATTAGAAGTCAGTATCCAGGCTTAAGTAAAAGCAGATATTGAATAATTGTTAGTTTTAATACAAGCTCTTTTTCACTTGAACAACTGATGCAATACACTCTACTTAAGTCTGCTTAATTTTGTTAAGTAAGCTTAGTAAATATCAAATTGGAATTTTCTTTAGGTAGTAATGACACATATAAGGCATATGCAATTTTGTATATTCATTTGGTTTCATTGAAAGACTAATATTTTTCACTTTAGTTTGAATATTTGTTAGTTTTAATACAAGCCCTTTTTAACTTAAACAACTGATGCAATTCATTCTATACACTCCAGACTGTTTTTTGACTTTTCAGGTGAGCTGTATGGAGCTTGTGCAGGAGATTCATCAAGTTTTAATGGATCGTGAAGATACTTGTCACAGAACTTGTTTTTCTTTGCAAGTAGATGGGACAACATTAGACAATTTTGCAGAACTGAAAACAATTGAAAGTTTGAAAGATAACACTGTAATTAAAGTTGTTGAAGGTATGTTTCAAAAATATCTTGCAAAATAATTTAAATAAATGTCATTATTTTTTATGAGATTTACACTATTTACATTGTTCAGACAGTAGGTAAGTGTTCCCAAAGAATTGTGAGCAGCCTTTGAGATAATTAAAAACTTAATTAGGAGATTAAAGTTTATTGCTTTACTCCGCCGCCGTATAAAATCTATTTTCTTGCTTATTGAAAATCTGACGATAGTATGTGCAGTAAAGCAAGAATAAAAATACATAGCTGCATCTATTGCTAGGAAGGTTAGTTCACTGTGTTGAGTCAGGAAGCTATCCTTGTCAGAATCCATTTTTATACACTTATATATCTACTAGCAGTATAGCCCGGTGTTGCTCTGGTGTAATGAAAGCTTTAAAACTAATCCATGGTCCTGGAGCTCAGACTCAGCCTAAAGAATATTTATGTAAAGTTTGGTGAGAATCGGATAAAAATTGTGGATCTGTATAAAAGACAGATAAACAGGCACACCAACATCTTGCCTTTTATATATATATATATATATATATATATATATATATAAAATCGATTTTCTGCACTATTGTAAGAACTGCAACCCTGAAACTTCTGAATATCGTTTATGTCCTTGTCTATGAGTTAATCAAATTTGATTAAAATCTGACCACTCCTTCTATAACCTGATTTTTTCGATTATCGATTTTCAATATTTATCAGGGGTTCCTTGACACAAAACCTAGCTAAGAACACTCGCAGACACTTATAGTACAACTGTGTAAATTTTCAAGAAAAATTGGTTCAGCCATTTTGGAGTCTATAGGTAATGGGGACACACACACACACACACACACACACATTTATAAATAAGTTTAGTTTAAATTAGATTTAGATTGTCTGTCAATTCATTGAATGCTGTTGCTATATCTGTTCGAGTGATCCTGTTATTTATTTTGAGATTCTCAACAAAATCCAAAGGAGGATCTGCAGTATAATCGATCCTGACTTGGTACCTTGCCTTCAATCACTTTCTCACAGACATGACATGGATTCCCTCTGTCTTTTCTGCAAATATTTTCATTGCAACTGCTCTTAGTGTTTTTTTTTTCCCCTTGTTCTCCAACTACATATGTTTACTTGTGCTACTAGACTGGCATCTAGGTACTACCCTTTTACGATCGAAATAGTTAATGTAACTTCCTCTTCTACTCTAATAGTTTTTTTTCACATTTCCCGTTTGTGGAACTTCTCTCTTTTTGCTTAGTTCAGACTCTCCAGAAGTTTCAATGCAATTTCAATTATGATCTATCTTGATTCCCATCTGTCTCTTATCCTTTCTTTGACATCCCTGATACTTTGTTTTTGTTTCCCTAACTGTAACCCCCTGTGAACCAGTAGTTTTGCTTAGGGTGAAAT
The DNA here is from genome assembly GCA_037127315.1 of Ascarosepion bandense. Lineage (NCBI taxonomy): Eukaryota > Metazoa > Mollusca > Cephalopoda > Sepiida > Sepiidae > Ascarosepion > Ascarosepion bandense. Next base: position 1,621,148 of record JBBBDQ010000770.1, on the reverse strand, counting down.
CTTTTAAAGTCTTTTTTTGACTGGTTGTCAAGTAGTATATGCACTGTAGTTTTTTAGATATTCAAAAATGACTGGATACATTCCAGATAAACCTTTTGGATAGCTGAATACAATCGTTCATTAAGTTCATAATATATGAGAGAATTGACTTGAAAAATCTTGCTATGAAGAATAATATCCCAGTTGTTTGGTTTACACAGCTGAGACTGTTCAAAATAGTGAAATTTTCAGTTCAGCTGGTGAGATTTTGCTTCTATCTGAGGCTCTGTGGTTAGAATATTCACTTTCTGACCATGAAGCCCAGGTTTAAATCTCACCACTTGTCGGAGAGTATCAGACTTGATATTATTGGTCTGAAGGTGATCCCAATGTGCAGCACCTTGGAAAAGTACCTGAAAACCATACCACTGGTTGACCCAAGCTTTGTGAGTGAAATTGGATAGTTGAATCCCTTTGAGGTGCTGTCAATAATTGTGCTAGCTCAGTCACAAGTCATCATGACTGAGGCTTTGTTCAGATTGTTGTTCATGCGAGATAATATGCTCCCACCCAGAAACTGTAACTAAGGTTTGCTCAACATAGTTGCCGTATAAACTAAGGGTGAGTTCTGTAGGTGTTGAACAAACACAAGTGTGCATGGGCAAGCAGCTACAATGGGGATTAGCTAGCCACCCCTTGTAGACAGGCATCCTTAGAAATGAATACATACAGTATAATCAAAATTTAACCTTTTCTCTTTAAATAAGATAAAATTCTTTGATAATTAGCTTTCTTTTTCTACATCTTAATTTTTTTTTCTTTTATTCCAGAACCATACACTGTAAGAGAAGCACGTATTCATGTACGTCATGTAAGAGATCTTTTAAAGTCTGTGGACCAGATTGATGCTTATACTGGAATTGAATGCAGTTCTTTGTCTTGCCTTAATGCAGTGTGGAATAACAGTGACTGTTATGGTAAGTATTTGCAGTTAGTTCTCTAGGAATTAATATTTGAGATATTTAATATATAAATACATACACACATCCTTACGTAGGGATGTTTTATAAATGATTGATAATTTGGGTCTCTTAGTGTCTTAGCATGTTCATTGTGGTGTAATGGATATTGGCTCAGAATGAGAAATTTGTGAGCCAAGTTCAAATTCCATTTGAATCCATTGTATTCACTTATGTGCAAATACCTTTGGGAAAGGTATGCATCCATCTCTTCTTCCTCCAGCTATAAACATTCAATCATTCCTGCTATTGAATGTTTATAGCCTTGGTTGGCAATCAGTATATCACAGAAAGACATGGCAACCTATTGTGGGAAAATTTACCTACTCGTTCATGGATTGAAAGAGATATGATTGCCTAATCATGTATCACATGTGGCACTTAAATGACTTCTGGATCAAAAAAAATTGAATAGCAGAACAAATTGGGCTCTATATTCTTGTTTGGTGATTTACTGCAGCGGAAAATCTTTTGCCATGTCTCAGAAGAGACATGATCACCTTAGCAAATATTACATATGGCAATTAACTGACTTTTTTTATCTAAACATCTTTCTAGCATTCACTATCTTTTTACAGTATCTTTTAAGTCACTTTAGTGAGGTTAGTATTAGCAATTTTTAGCCTGGTCAGTACCTAAATGGGTGGTCACTTGTAAACTTGAATCTCAAGGTGGTGTATAGGATAATGACTTAGAATTCAACTCCCCAATTAATTCCAAGTTTAGTTAGTTTGGTTTTATTCACTTATATGTAAATACTTTTTGAGGAAAAGTGCAAATTCACCTTTACTCTACCTCGTCATCATCATTTATCCATCACACACAGATGGTGCACAGGGCAGCAACTTTTTGTTGCTGTTTCTGTAACACTTTTTTTTTTTTACGGGGCAGGGTTGTTAGCCTTGTACTCAACCCCCAAACCTAGAGGACTGGTTGGACCATTCTTGGTCCTTACATTTACAGCACCTGGTATTCCCAAATGTTCACCCATTTAAGTACTGACCAGGCTCGATGTTGCTTAACTTCAGTGATCGGATGGGTACTGGTGTATTCAACACGATAAAGCCATAGACACTCTGCTTCAGCTAAGGGTTAATTAATAAGAAAATTTTTTTTTTTTTTTTTTTTTTTAATCATATCACCCCAAACAAGGCGGTAACGCTACTGATGTGCAGGGGGCTATGTGAGAGTGAAAAGGTTTGGAAAAGAGAAAGCCAGAAACCACATCCTAAACAGGGAACAAGGAATGAGCCTCTACACCTGTACAATAGATGTGGGTGGAGTGTGAACCGGGCGATAGTTTAGTCTATCATTTCCGATTCATTCAGCATTAAATAACTTAGAGGTTTATATGCCACTAAACAACCTACCACCGAAGATTAGTGTGATCACTGAAGTTGTTAAGTTCTAGATGGGTGACCACTTGGGAATACCAGGTGCTGTAAGCTTGGATGTGTGGGTGGTGTAGTGGGTAATGGCATGGAAGGGTTAATTAGAGAGCAGGCTTCCAAATTAAATTTGGTTTGTTATATTCACTTACATACAAATACCCATGTGCAAGGTATGAATCCTCCTCTTCTTCACTCAGCTATGGGTTAATTAGTAAGACTTGTATCCCTAAATCATTACCTCACAAAAAAATATCAAACTATTTCTGGCTTTATGAATAACCCGTTATGTGTAGATGAACCATAAAAATAACAAAACCAATCATCAAAGAATTGATTTATGCTAAAGTTAGGAAATACCTTAAGACTAAAACAAATATTTTGATTGAAACATTATTATAAAAGATTTTTTTTTATTTACACTATTTACATTATTCAGATAATGGTCCTCAGCTTTGTTATATTCATGACATTTTGTACACTCCTGCCTTCTTCAGCTGAGATGTTGGAATTTTGAACCAAACCCTTTTTGTCCACTGGGATAGATTGTTCTAGTTCCATATGCCATGCCTTTTCTGGTTCTCTTGATTTCAGTTAGTAACTCAACTGTCTAACTTTTGTTCACCTCAGCTGTGGCTAGGTATTAAACTCACAACGTATATCACCTGAAGAAGGCTGGAGTATACAATATCTGAAATGCTAATAAAACAATAAAGATGACAATAGTTTAGTTCAAACAATATAGTGTAAATTTTTTTTTTTTTTTTTTGTGCGTGTGTTTGTGTCTAAGTTATTTATAAATTATATTTACTTATTTTGGCTTGTTTGTTTTTGTTTTCTAAGTTGAAATCTGTTTGATTTTTGTAGATCGGAAAAGTAGAGGTCGTCTTGATTTAATAGATTATGCTCCTGCAGAGTACATTTTGCCTAACTGCAAAGAACCACCTCTTGTTCCCCTTCACCCTTGTATAAAAGAGCAAAAAGTAAGATTTTTTTTTTTTTTTAAATGCTTCTGTTTTAATTTTTATTTATGTATTTTAAGTTTTAGAATTAAAGTGTTTGTATGGAGTAGAAATTTATTTTTATTTTATCATTACACCCCCCCAAGCAAGGTAATAAAGCCAATAAAAGATAATGATTGACATGCCATCTAAATTTTTGAAAATCAAACTTGACTAGAAAGTGGGTTTGTTAGATTCACACATGTAAATACCCTTGTGAAAGGTAGGAATCCTCTCTTTTGCCCTCCTCACTCCTATTAATTAGTAAAACTTGTATCATTAAGCCTTTATCTAAAAAAACAAAAATATATCTAAAAATAATTGTTGGCTTTAAATAACCTGCAAGGGGTTGACTGGAAAGAAAGAGACTGGATGGCTTCCACAAGCAAATACCAAAAATATAGAACTTAGTTAGATCTTGCCATTTCAACTGTAATTACAAAATTAAGAATATCAATCTTTTGGGTTCTGATTTTTTTCATATTGTATTTCTTTGCAGAGTCCTCAATGCTTAAAAGTGATTACATACAGCGGCTGGAATCCTCCTCCTGGAAATCGCAGGATGCATGGTAAGATTATTTTGGCTTGTAGTAAAATAATTTTGAAGTATTAATAATCTTTAAAATCAGTTTCAATTCATAAAAACACATACAGAAATTAATGAAGCTGATTTACATATTGTATCAAAAGAAGTAGTTAACTGTTTACTAAGGTTATATTGTTGATTATTTTATGTTTTGCATTAACTTGTTAAAACTTTATAACAATGAATATTCTAATGATAGTTTTTAAAACATTACTCTCTGTTGATCATTTTTAAAATATAAATTTATCTTTTGTAGTTATGGAATTTATTACAAGCGCAGCAGCCACATTTTGAAGTGCATTTTTATAGATTTTTTAAATCTATAAAAGTGCATTTAAAAAATGTGGCTGTTGCACTTGTGTGCATGCCTGCTACACTTGTAATAAATTTTCAGTTTTGTTTGCTTGCTTTTTTTTTTTATACACAGGGCCTATACACCACAAAAATAAACAAAGCCTTCAAATTCTTGAAGTCTTATATTTCTGGCTAAGCTCCCTTGCATTGTGATGCATATTTTGAAAAAAATTCCATAGCTACAACCGATAAATTTATTTTAAAATGATTATAACAGAGTGCATTCACGTGTGTTTTTTAAAAAAAAAAATCGGCATTACAATGATCAGTTAGAATGAGTTGGTCTTTGTAATTCACTCCTGAAGATGATCCTGAAGATTGAAAGAAAAAAACCCCTTTGATGAATTTTGTTTTCTAATCAAGGAACTGATTAGGGAACTAGGAAGGATTTTTTTTTTTTTTTTTTTTTTTTTTTTTTTTAATCATATCACCCCAAGCAAGGCGATAACACTACTGATGCGCAGGGGGCTACGTAAGGGTAAAAAGAATGGAAAAGAGAAAGCCGGAAACCACATCCTAAATAGGAAACAAGGGATGAGCCTCTTCACCTGTTCAATAGATGTGGGTGGAGTGTGAACCGGGTGATAGTTTAATTTAGTCTATCTATTCCACTTATAAAAATAAGTAGACATGTCTATATTATTCAATGAAGTATAAGTAAAAAAAATTTTTTATTATTATAGGTGATTTGCTGTATTTGTACATTGTAACTCTTGAAGAAAAAAGATTCCATATAACAGCATCAACCAGAGGATTTTACTTGAATCAGTAAGTAATACTTTTTTATTTTAACCTATTTTTAAAGTCTGATATTTAAATAGGTTTAACATACTGGCTATTTAAATATAGGTATGTGACAGAAATACCTCCTACATAATGACATTAGCTAGATAAATACACCATTACTACTGTCTTATGTGCATAGTATTTCTGCCACACCCTTTAGAGTCAATTACTTCAATTCTTGTCTTTAAGGTTTTCTGACTTTTAAGAATAACAGCAGTTCTAACCTTTTTTAATATTGATTTGTAAGACAATATTATTCTTGGTTGCTTTCAAACAGTAAACATCTGCATGAATGTTTATTATTAACTATCAGAAATTTCAGAATTCAATTTTTTGAAACCTTTTTCTTAGTACAGAAAAAGTTTAAAGACTGTTCATTTAACTTGAGATAGAATTTTCTAGCTACCAGTTTTAAAGGTAAAAAAATATTTTAATTTCTTGAGTGAAAGACATTAAATGGAATTTTGGCACTACTTAGATGGTCCACCTATAAAAATAAGGGTAAAATTTTTTAGAAATATCTTTTGTAGCTTAACAGTCTTAAGATCTTCTTTAGGTCACCCCTTGCCACTCCCCCCCCCCCCAATTTTATATATGGACTTGCCCTGTCAATTTTGATGGGATCCAACAACTTCATTCAGTTAATGTTTGTGTCCTATGTGACAGTTTAGTCCCACTAGTGACCCACATACAAGTCCCTATATTACGAAAAGGCAGGGATCTTGGGACATGACTACAGGAATATTTGGTGACACTTTCTAACATTCTTTTAGTTCTTAGCTGGCCAATGTGATTTTAAAAATTTTTGATGCCCCTCTGGTAAAAATATCTCCAATTATTTCTGTCAAGGGCAACTTGCTTCAAGTTAGTATGAGGCACATTGACAGCTGAGAGGCTACTTTTTTATTGTCTCTGTTTTGTATACAGAAATACTTTGTTTCTTTTCTCTTACAAAAATTTAAAATTATGTATATTTTTTTTCTACTGGCCTGATTATTTGAGAAATTTTGTTAGAAAAATGTCATTTGACAGGATTTGAACCTGTGACCCCCTAACATTTACATTTTCTGAATATCTACTCATATACAAGTATTTAAAAAATAATGTTTAAGCAAATTAAATATGTTGGTTGTTAGTTTCATTTCATTAATCTCTGAAACTTTTTGTAACATTGTCTGTTTACATTTGTTTACAATACATTTTCAGAGCAGAGGTGATTTATGAGAAATTGAAAATTGTGTATATAAGGCTTGATTTGTTTTCGTTTAGACTGGAATCATTTGTTGTAGAGTGGTCTAAGATGCACCAAATCAATTGATGGCTCTCCCTGTGTTGTTAGGGGCTGCAGGTTCCTAACAAAATTTCTTGTAAATAATCAGGCTGGTAGAAATATATATGTATATAAAACTTATTTTTATTAAGTAGTATCCTTGGTTATTTGCAAGTTGAATTCTAGCTGAATTCCTTGCATTCACTGACGCGCAAATACCCTCGGGAAAGGTATTAATCTGCCTCTTCCCTCCTGTTATAGGTTAAAGAACAGGACAGATTGGGTTCTATAGCCTTGGCTGGCAACCAGTCTACCGCAGAAAGCAATGGCAACCTACTGCGGGATAATCTTCTGCCCAGTCAGTCATGTCTTTCGAGACATGATCGCCCAAGCGTGTATCATGTATGGCACTTAACTGACTGATCTCTTTATGATAGCCTCAAATGTTAGTGCATGTGCTTCTGAAATAATACTATACAGAAGTTTTTTTAAGTTAAAAAGATTTAAATAATTCAGAAAATTAAAAAAAAAAAAGGATGGCACCCTTTCAAATCTGGCATTGTTAAATAACAGCTGTCCATCAGGGGGGGGACAAGTAATTTTATACTTAATCAATACTAGTAGTATAGCCTGGCATTGCTTGGGTGTATTGAAAGCTTTAAAACTAATCCATGGTCCTGGAGCTCAAACTCTTTGGACATTAGCATGAAAGACTAAAAAGCAGTAGTTGTTTCCAGTTAAAGCGAAACCGTAGACTGAAAGAAAAATGAATGGATGTAAGTCAAATTTTGATTTCCTGGTATCGATGTCAAATAAGTTTTTTTTTTTTTTTTTTTTTGTCGTAAACTGAATTTTGAAGGCTAAATATATATATATATATATATATATATATATAATAATTGATTTTCTGCACTATTGTAAAACCTGCAACCTTGAAACTTCTGAACATCGTTTCTTATGTCTTTGTCTATGAGTTAATCAAATTTGATTAAAATCAGACCACTCCTTCTATAACCTGATTTTTTTCGATTATTGATTTTTGATATCTATCCAGGCTACCTTGACACAAAACCTAAAAACCTACTATAAATTTTCAAGAAAATTGGTTTAGCCGTTTCGGAGTCTATAGGTAACAGATACACACACATACAGTTTCATTTATAAATAAGTTTAGATTATGAACTGGGATCCTTCTTACCTTCTAAAATAAAATATTTTTCAAATGTAAAATGTTGTGGTGTAAGAAAGTAATACAAACATACCTTTTTTTTATTTTTTTATTTATTTATTTATTAAATTTACAATAAAAATTCAAGCATTACTTAAATATACTTGAATTTTAATTGAAAATTTGTAATGAAAGATTTGTTTTCTTTTAAAGGTCCACTGAAGATGAATTCAATCCAAGACCAGCAACTCAGAAGCATCTATCTCACTCGCTTATTGAACTGTTAAATCAGGTAACGTTTTATTTTTTATATCTAATGCATATGTCTTGAGAAAAAAAATCAGGTATATTGTAAAGACAAGAGGAAAAACTTAAGCGAACGTATTGTTTCTTGGGAGAATTTATTAAGGCAAGTGTTATAAATAAATAAACTAAAAATAATCTCATTTAGTAAACTATATAGAAGTAACACAAATGAAAATAGAATGTTAAATTTTCAAATTTTTCATTAGAGTATTCTAAGATATTTTAAAAATTTGCTATATAAAAAGGTAGGATGTGTGTTGTGGTGCAATGAATATTGGCTCAGAATGAGAAATCAGAGATCCAAGTTCAAATTCCAATTGAATTTGTTGAATTCACTTGCATGCAAGTACACTTAGGAAAGACATGAATCCATTTCTTCTCCACACAGCTATGGGTTGGATAGCATAACAGATTGGGTTCTATAGCCTTGGTTGGCAACCAGTCTAGCATAGAACAAAATGGCAACCTACTGTGTAAAAAATTTGCTTAGTCAGTCATCTCTCAAGAGACATGATCACCCAAGCATGCATAACTTGCGGCACTTAACTGACTGATATAAAAAGGACATAAGTGACATCATTTTTTTGGTATATTTTATTTTCTCTTGTATTGTTTTTGTACACATACAGGTTACTAAATAAGTTTAATATTTACCTTGTTGGTTTTTTGATGAGATTAAATATATATCTATAAAAGTGACGAGGGTGGACATTGTGTAAGTATTTGTTTATTTGATAGATTTGACTTAGCATCTGCATTTTGCAGTTTAGCTCAACGGAAGTTGCACTCAGATGTAGATACAAATTTTAGAACACTAATGGAACCTTGAAATTTTTTAGAAAGCCAAAATTAGGGGTAGAAAAATATATATTATCACCCCACAAAGTCAGGGATCAGTTTATGTATTGATTATAATATAGAATTGATCACTCCACTTTAAAATATCTATAGATATTGTCCTCCCCACCCTAATCCAATAGACATATTCTACATTGTTATCTATGTCTATAAAAGTGACGAGGGTGGACATTGTGTAAGAATTTGCTATGTAAATTCATCATGTTTTTTATTCTTATTATTCCTTAAAGTACCAGAGTGAAACCAGGCTTAATCTATATCTATAAAAGTGACAAGGGTGGATATTGTATAAGTATTTGCTATGTAAATTCATCATGTTTTTTATTCTTATTATTCCTTAAAGTACCAGAGTGAAACCAGGCTTAATCTATATCTATAAAAGTGACAAGGGTGGATATTGTATAAGTATTTGCTATGTAAATTCATCATGTTTTTTATTCTTATTATTCCTTAAAGTACCAGAGTGAAACCAGGCTTAATCTATATCTATAAAAGTGACAAGGGTGGATATTGTATAAGTATTTGCTATGTAAATTCATCATGTTTTTTATTCTTATTATTCCTTAAAGTACCAGAAAGGTTGAAACCAGGCTTAATTCTATATTCTTATAAAAGTGAAACCAAGGGTTGGATATTGTATAAGTATTTGCTATGTAAATTCATCATGTTTTTTATTCTTATTATTCCTTAAAGTACCAGAGTGAAACCAGGCTTAATCTTTATCTATAAAAGTGACAAGGGTGGATGTTGTATAAGTATTTGCTATGTAAATTCATCATGTGTTTTTTATTCTTAAACTACACAAGTGAAACCGGGCCAAACTGCTAGTGTTTATATAAAAAGCTTTCCTCTTGTATTTTCTTACATTTATTTGACCATTCATAATATTAGTTTATTGATTTTTAAATTTCTTTAAAAAGAGTATTGATTTCTTTGATTTTTATTTTTTGTTTGTTTTCTCTCCAGATAAGTCCCTCCTTCAAAAGGAATTTCTCCATCCTATTAAAAAAACGAGCACAAAAACATCCTTTTGAACGTGTTCCAACACCATATCAAGTGTATAGCTGGGTGGCTCCTCAACTGGATCATACAGTTGACTATATCAGAGCAGAGGATGGTTAGTATATAATTGTGCAATGTTCAAAGTTACAATTTAAATGAACTTAGTTGTTTACATTATTTATATTGTTCGAACTATTGTCCTCACATGTATTGCCATATTCAAAATTTTTTTGGCTGTTGTACACACCGGCCTTCAAGTTGTAATTTCTAGCCAAACCTTTTTGATCCTGGGTATGACGGTAAACTGCATCTGGCAGCAAGGCCTCTTATTGGGAGATTGTGAGGAGCATGGAACTACCTATTAATTGCTGTTGTTCTCCAGGTCAACCCTGACCCGGAGTGGTAGCACCTGTTTGTCCCAGCTATGGGCAAATAGTTAACTCCCAAACTGGGGTCAAAACACCATGAAAGTATAACAAACCCTTTATAGAAATATATACTTAAAAATAGACTTTTATTACAAAAAAAAAAAAAAAATGTACATTTTTTTTTTTTTTTTTTAAAGAAAAATATTACCAATACATTTTTTAAGAAAAAAAAAATGCCACAATACATTTTTAAATACAAAGCTTGGAGACATCTGCAATTTCTAAAATAAAAAAAATAAATAAATAAAATCTGGCTAAATCAACTTACTCATGACAACCAAACATTTAAAAAATACCTTAAAACCCCACTTTTTGTCATTAAATAACCCACAGAAATTGATATGCCGTTAAACAAACTCAAACCCAAACCTTTTGATTTTGATCACTGGAGTAATTGTTCTCATTTCATAAGTCATGAAATAACTAAGACATGTGGAAGTAGCATGACTGATGGAATGAGAACAATATACCCAAGTAATCAAAATAAAGGGTTCAGTTTGAAATACGAATTACCTGAATGTCAGAATTTACAATGGCCAAAAGCATTGCACATATGGCAATACAGATGAGGACAACAGTCTGAAGCAATGTAAATAATTACAATAACTCATCTGAGAAGTATATACAATATATATATATATATATATATATATATATATATATATTGAACTTATTTAATAACTCATAATTTACTTTCTTGAGAAACAGGATTATATTTAAGAATATAATACCAGGTTACAATTCTGAAAAATCCAACTAATGTGTAAATTTAAAGGGTGGGTGGAAATAGCGCTGTGGATGGAGGTTCGGACTGAACGTTAGGGAGGGGTGGGGGCGCCCTGCTCCCTCACAGCTTTGTGTGGGGCAGTGTATTGTATTTAGTATAACCTTGTGATCAAGGAACAACTGTGATTAGTAATTAAAAATTAGAAGGCAAACAATCTGGAAGCAATTAAATTTGAAGACAAACAACTTTGAAACAACCAAGAGGTTGAAGGCGAGCGACTTTGAAAGCAGTTAAGCGTTTGAAGGCAATTAAAAACTTGAAGACAACTTTAAAAACAATGATTTTACACATTAAATGACCCAAAGAAGGTCAGTATGCTGGTTAAACAAACCAACAACAATTATAATTTACTGTAGAGGATTGCATTGATTGCAGTCAGAGGAAGAGTATGCTAAAAAAGCAATTTATAATTTCATTTTTATATTTTACCTTCAATGTTGTCAGTGCATCTATATTTACTCATATATTCTTGACACATCCATATTTTCTCTTCGATGTTGACACATCCATATTTCCTTCTCAACATTTACTTTGAACATCATTTAAGGGTGATGCTCAACAGGAAAATTATTTGACATTTTTAATTTGTTAGTTAAGAGCCATATGTGATACATGCTTGGTCAATCATGTCGCAAAAGTGACTTGACTGACTGGGCTGAAAGTTTTCCTTCAGTCAGTTGAGTGCCATACGTGAAACATGCTTTGGGCGATCATGTCTCTAAAGAGACTGGGCAGAAGATTATCCCACAGTATGTTGCCATTGCTTTCTGCTGTAGACTGATTGCCAGCCAAGGCTATAAAACCCAATCTGTCCTGTTATTTAACCCATAACTGGAGGGAAGAAATGGATTAATACCTTTCCCAAGTTTGTGTGTAAGTGAATGCAAGGAATTCAACTGGAATTCGAACTTGGCTCCCTGATTTGTCGTTCCGAGTTGATATCCACTGCACTACAATGCACATTCTCACGGTAGGTTGCCATTACTTTCTGCAGTATACTAGTTGCCGACCAAGGCTATAGAATCTAATCTATCCTGCTATTTAGCCTATAGCTGGAGGAAGAAAAAATGGATTAATCTTTCCCAAGGGTGTTTGTGCATAAGTGAATGCAATGAATTCAACTAGAATTTGAACTTGACTCTCAGTCTGAGCCAATATCCACTGCACTGCAATGTGCATCCTTGAAAAACAAATTTAATGGTCCTGTGAGGCAAACATGTAATTGTACCTTTTGTCTTACTTTTATTGTTCACTCAATAAAAGGTCTAGCATCCACTCCAGGTAGCGGCTTACTAAGTAGGGTTGTTTTATGAATGTAAGAATTGTAAATTATAAGGATATACAGTATGGATAACAGTTGACTCTGTACAAAAAGATTATGATTGTAATGATCTGGGAAGCTTCTCTCAGGAGTATGTTCTACAAAGTGAAGTTAACTGAGAATAGTTTGCACGTGTCTGTATAGCATGTGTCATAGCTGGAAAAGTCTGAACTGGTGGAATGTAGCTCATTGAGACTTTTTTTTTTTTTTTTTTTCAACGGAATATTGATAGAATAATGATAGGTTTGTGAAATTGCGTCTGGGAAATGAGTCTGGCAAATATTTCATCACCTGCAAGGCTGTGTAAAATCTTATGACATTTAAAATGAAGATAAATACTTCAACTTCTATTTGAAATATTACTGTTTTGGTAGCATAGAATAAGTAAAGGATTGGTAAAATAGCATCTTTAATCTAATGTTTCATTTTAATAAGCGTCTTCAAAAATGTTTTGAAGATGAATGGTTAAATTTTTTTAAAATTCAGGTAGTATCTTGATTGAGGTTTGATTTCGTTAGTCAGATATGTGTCATGTATATATATATATATATATTATTTATTTGTAGCATTCTCTACTCGACTCGGTTATGAGGAACACATACCTGGTCAAACAAGAGACTGGAATGAAGAGATCCAAACAATTCGAGAACTACCTCGAAAAACCTTGCCAGACAGGCTAATCCGTGAAAGAGCCATCTTCAAGGTAAAATCTTTTTTAATGTACTTGGTGATCTTTTTTAAATTCTAATAAAATCTTTATTTTTAAATTAAAAAAAATCTTGTGGTTATGACTTTGAAATTATTAATCAGTTAATTTTGATTGAGTGCTGTAACCAGAGTAACTGCCATTAATCTAAATTCATAATGGACTGAAATTTATAAGTTCTAAAAATTCTATGGATATGGAAACTTTTCAGAATTGTTATCTGATCTTTTAAGATGAGAAACTTAAAAATACTGCATTGTATGCTAAATAAGTTTTGATTAGAAGAGTTAAAAAAGCTTTTATTATGACAATAGCTCAACATTTTTAAAGCATAGAAACTAATTAAAAAATTCTTTCAAGTGAGAATTTCTATTGAATATGAAGTATTTTCAGTTACACACACCATCTCAGACTGGTTGTAGGATTAGACCCATGCAATAAATTTTCTTAGTATAGATTCTTCCAACACAGTTATTTTGAAAATTAATCCAGATCCATTAATGAATTACCAGTCAGTTTTCTTGAGATCTGAACTACAATTATATATATATATATATATATATATATATATTATAGTTTAGGTAGCTATTTATAAACAATACCAAAATACTAACAGAATCAAATAGTAAAAAGACTTATCTTTGAAACAATGCTTATGCAACAGAAACAATCCTTAAAATAAAAAATATATACATTTGAGGATGTGGGATCTTAATTTATAAAAAAAAAAACATTTTAGTGAATTTGTGGTGAAAACAAATGGAAGAAAAGCCTAGAAAATTTTTATTTCTTTTCAAAATTTTACTTATTGTTTATCTATATTTTGTTCAGCTTTTATTTATTTTAATTTTTTTTTATAAATTTATGAACAAAAATTTTTTTTATAAAATTGTAAATATTTTATAATTCATATATTTTTTTTATAATTTTGTAAATATAAATTTACTCTTGAAAATAAATAATCTAAAAAATAGTGTTTAATATCTTTCTTAATTCTCAAGAATAAAGAAAATTTATGATTCTACATATGTTTGGTTTTTATTAAAATTTTAATTACTTTTTAAAACAAACATTTCAGAAGGAGTTAAAAAAATGTATAATAGTGGTGTCAAGAGAATAACCATTCTTTTGGCACTGATTTTTGCAGGCATGAAGATTAAACATTGCAAAAAAGCTATCAATTAGTAAGATAGAAAAATCTGATTAAATTACTATTTCACTGGGAATAAGACCCTGAATATTACTTTCATATAATTTTTTTTCTCTCTCTCTCTCTCTCTCTCTCTCATATTATGTATATAAAAAAAAAGCCTGTTATTTTGGTAAGTTGTTCATATAAAAATAACTAACTTCTGGTTTTGGTAGGTTTTATTGGGGTCTAAAATGTTCTGCCTTTTGTTAGTGTTTTATTCAGAAAGTTTTAAGCCAATCTTTTTTTTTTATTTATATATACTGGAAGTTTTTTAACATTAATTATAAAGAGGAAAATTTTGTAATTTATTGGTGTTTAACTTTCAGTTGTATCATGAAAAAATTGACAATCTTGCTTTTTCTATTTAAAACTAACTTAATTTGTGCCTATGAAGTAATGTTAAGATTACATATTTTTATTAAACAGGTAAATAGTGACTTTGTTGCTGCTGCCACACGGGGAGCAATGGCAGTGATTGATGGAAATGTGATGGCAATCAACCCAGGAGAAGAAGCAAAGTAAGAATCCTTTATCTAATTATATTCTTTAGGCTGGATGCATCTCCCTCCCACAAACACACGTATGTTTGATTAAAAAGAACTGCCCAGGTCAGTCTGTTTTAATTTTTTTATTGCATTTTTCTGATTTTTTTGATAAGGTGTTCAGTGTCGTACTCAGTTGTAGATAGTGTGCAAAGTTCATACTTTGTTATTTTTGTTTAAGTACTTTTGACTTTCGCAGTTATCCACAACTTCAAGCACAATATCCAACACTTATCCTAATACTGGAAAAACGCAATCTAAAAGATTAAACTGACCTAGTTAGTCCTTTTCAGTTAAACTTGTTTTGATAAATACTTACAACCTAAATATACCTTATATAAACTGGCCCCTATCTAACTGAATGTTAGCTCTCACTGATATTGAGCACTTTCAAATATATATATATATATATATATATATATATATATATAAAAACATTATTTTTTGTGGATACTCATATTTGAGATGTTCTATTTGCTTATTAAACAGAATGTTTATTTATTCTCATCTACTGGCTTTAATCAAGAAATCTCATTAAAGCAAAATATATGCTCTCAGGTACAAATGGATGCAGGTTTCAATCATGCCAGAAGGTACATATTTTTCTTTAATGAGATTTTTTTTTTTTTTTTTTTAAATATCCAAGCTGGTAGACAAAAATAATATACTGCTTAATGAGTAAATGGAGTGTCTACAGAAATATGAATATCCACTTAAAATAATTTTAAAGTGATAAAAATCAGGATTGATAAAATCCATTACTTTAGAAAATTGTATATAATAAATATACTTTCTTTTACTTTAAGTAAAAAAAAAATTACTTAAGCCAAATGTACTTTTTGGCAAACGCAGTATATAATTGTTTATATGAAAAAAATGAATAGAAAATAATAGCGTAAGTTTTTTTTTTAATTCCTGAATTTAAGTGTGTTAGAATATAAATGCAGGTAAGCTTAAAATAGTATATTTTGAAGCACTCATGTTACCATAAAAATGAAATATCTGATTTTTAAAACCTGCAGCAGTAGAGATAATTGTTTAAATAAAAAAACCTACATTGATATGTTAATTTCACGTTTAACAAATTAACCTTCTTGTTCATTCAAGAGATTGCTCAAAAATGATATGCGGTGTTGCCAATATTAAATATGCTCCAGTGTTGCAAACAATTTTACGAGATTTTGAATTATTCCCAGTTAGTGTCTTGGTGTTGTTGTAATCACACATTATAGCCACCAAACTTTTCATCTGCAAAAACTATAAAAGAAAGAAAATTGTTTATAACAATGTGGCACCAATAAGGTTCTGGAGTTGGGTAGAAGAAAAAAAAATTTAAATCAATATTACCTTTCAGTTTTGTTTTTGCAGATATTATATAGATGCTTTTCTAATGTTTTCTATAGAATCACATGACTAAATCCGTTACCTATAGACTCCAAAACGGCTGAACCGATTTTCTTGAAAATTTACACAGTTGTACTATAAGCGTCTGCGAGTGTTCTTAGCTAGGTTTTGTGTTGAGGTACTTCTGATAAATATCGCTAATCGAAAAAAATCGGCTTATAGGAGTGGTCTGATTTTAATCAAATTTGATGCTCATAGATAAAGACATAAGGAACGATATTCAGAAGTTTCAATGTTGCAGTTCTTACAATAGTGCAGAAAATCTACAATATATATATATATATATATATATATAAATAAAAGGCAAGATGTTTGTGTGTATGTCTGTTTATCTGCCTGTATGTCCTTAATACAAATCCACAATTTTTATCCGATTCTCACCAAACTTCACACAAATATTCTTTAGTCTGAGCTCCAGGACCATGGATTAGTTTTAAAGCTTTCATTACACCCGAGCAACGCTGGGCTATACTGCTAGTAATATAAAATTTATTGATTATTGTATTTATATAATTTATTTTTTCCATTTTTTATTTTTTCTCAGAATGCAAATGTTTATTTGGAATAATATTTTCTTCTCGCTTGGATTTGATGTCCGTGATCATTACAAGGACTTTGGTGGTGATGCAGCAGCCTATGCAGCTCCTGTAAGCAATTCTTGCTTTTCTACATAATTTGGTTTTTAAAGATAAAATGTGAGATGTAAGAACTTGCATGTAAATTTGCTGTGGAAAATATATGATTATATGAATGCAAAAGATATCTTTTTATAAAATAACACTTGCAATGATCATTGTAAGGAGTCTGGCCATAACTTTTTTTTTTTTTTTTTTTTTTTTTTAAGTTACTCTAATTAAGAGTAATTACTAAGATGAAAAATATAGAAAGTGCTTTAATCGCTAGATCCTCCACAGTAAATTTACATCCCTAATTCTGTAACTTATTTTTAAACTTGGCATTATAATGGCTGGCCTCTTGTACTTGGATACCCATCTACCATCTACTCAGGCACACTTATGTTACAGAACCCACCTGTGGTTTAAACTGCAACTATGCTGAGTGGGCATTAGTTAGTTTCTGGGAGAGAGGATGTTATCTAGCATGAACCACAGTTAGAACAAGGCCAGGACACTCAAACCTTTGATCACGATGAGCCATCTACCCAGTTTCACTAACAAGGTTTGGGTCAACATATGGTATGTTTTTCAGGCACTTTCTAAAGGTACCACATGCTGGGAGTGCCTCCCCCAGGCTGATAACATCAAGAAGTCACCTTGCTGACAAATTGACCCTGGTGAGATTCAAACTCAGGCTTTGTGGTCAAAAAGTGAATGTTCTAACCACTCGGCCACATGCCCATACTTTGCATTATACAACTTGAAAAAAATCACTCTTGTTAATTTCATCTCAAGTTATTGTGAATTTTAATTTTTAGTATGTTAGGTAAAATATTACAAAATACATTTGCTCATATTTATATCACTAAGAAAAATCCAAATTGCAGGTTATTTAAAGCTAAAACATTGAATTTTTATTTTGTGATGATAATGATTTTTACAGATACAAGTTGTACTAATTAAAACCAATGTTGGTAATGGGGTTCATATCTTTTTCAAGGGTATTTGCATGTAAGTGAATATAATGAACCCAACTGGAATTGGAACTCTTTCTTATTCAGAGCCACTATCCAATCTGCAATGTTAGAATTGCAGATTCTTTGGATTTTATAAAGAATCTCAGAATATACAGTAGCACCAAACCAAACATGGCGACAATATTCAATGAATGAGAAAAAATAACATTAAGGAAAGAACAAAAGAACAGGAATTAAGACAGAAGATAATAAATAACATTGCATTTAAACCTGTTCCCTTACTTGCAATACCAGGTATGAGGTCATGAATTTAGTGGCTGGTGAGAAGGGTGAACCCTGCCTTTGGTTTTCTTTTTGATAGTCTAGTGTGAAATATGGGTACAATGTTTATTCTGGTATACCACAAGTTCTTTTATGGCTTTTTTTACTTCCAGGGTAATGATTTACAAGGTGTGAAGGCTTACTTTGGTGTCGATCCTGAAGGATTATACATGCTTGGAACTGTTGTTGTTGATTATCGGGGCTACAGAGTCACTGGCCAATCTATTATTCCAGGTATGAATAAAATTGTAGCTTTTATATATAAAGGCTGCTATGGCAATTTACTTGTTAAAAGCTTAAATGTTTTTGACAGATCTTCAATAGCTTATTTGCTGATTAGTTTCCTTGTAATAAGTTAATCTTATTCTGATTATGTTAATAACTTTGTAAGTACCAAGAGAAAACGAGCAGCAGCATGTAATGGGAAAGATCTATGAAAAAAAGATTTGTTTTTTTCCCTTTTGAATTTCCTCTATTATGGGGATTATTATATCTGATATAATGCCACCATACATCAGGCAGAACAGAAAATTTTTTTTTTTTTTTTTTTTTTTTTACCATATGTTAACTTGGGGGGGGGGGAAAAGTAAAAATAGTGTTTCTATTAGGAAAGGTAAGATTAGGAAAAAATTTGACTTCACTCTAAAAACATATCATGCTTATCAAAAGGGAGAAATTCTTGAGTACCAGCATCAAATATCAAAATTATTAATCTGTGCCCCTTTTTTTCCTAATAGAACCCAACATATTTTATTTTTCATTTTATTTTATTTATTTATTTTTTTTCTGTAAGACCTATTGCTGTAGGATTAAGGGCATTCTTCGTTAGGCTCTACATCACATCTGCCCATCGTCACTCTATTCCCTGACCATCACATGACCATATCAACAAATGGGAGACAATCACTGTTTGTATTCCTAAAATCACATGACTAAGTATAAACAATGAGTAAATTACATATTGATTCAAAATTAAGGAGATTACTTGAGTATATTCTGCATAAACCATAAATTTGCGTTCCATAGACAGTATCAGTGTGATATGTGTAGACACTTATTTAGTAAAATTTATTTTTTTAAACTCTAAAGAAACTTAGATTTTGTTATTAAATGACCCATTAGGAGTTGACATTCTGTTAAACAAATTTATAGTAATGATAGTGAAGCAGTCTATTTATTCATGGGGAAAATAAAACGCTGTATACAAATATACATATTTTCTCTCTGTAAATGCACACATGCTCTCCAAATATTACTGGTAAATGAAAGATAGTAAAACCAAAATGTTGTGGAAATAATGGCTAGAACTAAATCTTACAATGATAAATGGCTGGAAATGTAATCTTTGCTTTCTTGAAAAATTGATAATTCCAGAAACATAGTTTCGACTGTTGTGACCTGTTCTTCATCAGCTGTATATTGATCTATGTAATCTACAGGAAATTTCAAACTACACTCTATATGACATTAGATTATTCTCATTCCACTGCACATTACACACTGCCTGGGGATTAAGCTCACAATTACTGTCACCAAGTTTAGAAATTTGACAATTACTAACTTTTTAAAAATAAGTCTTGTCTTCGATCATAAATTAATATGAATTACCATATTTGGTAGATTATTGGATAAACCCAGATTTTAGAATGAAATACTTAAAAACAAATGCACATATCACAACCCAAAAAAAAAAAAATCACTTGTAATCTTACGTTTTGTGACATTCTTACTAACCATGTAGAAAAGCTTACAGTATTAATACAACTTATACTAATGGTACATTTTTGTTGTGTGTGTATTGGAAAAAAGATTTAGTACATTTCATCATCATACAGTTATTGAATTTTTATTTTTTATTTTTTTTTTTTGTCACTTTGCAACATCTACCCATATGGTAAATACAAAATAGTTACAAAGAAATATACTGGTATTAGTGTACACTGGTACATATGGTAGTAGGCAAAAAAAAACATATGGTACTTGTATGCAAATGAAGTCCCGTACCATATATGCAGAAAAGTAAATTCCTATATATATTCACTCATTCAGTAAAATGAATTGGAGCACTCTAGCTATTGGGCGTGTAATATGATATGCGCTAAAGACTGCCTTCTTCCACCGAACGCCCTGTGGCCCAGGGGTAGAGTCACCGACTGACTCCAATTCGGTCGTGTTTCGAGCCTGGGTTAGGTAACAATCGGAGTCTAACTGTACTGATGAGCTGTGATACAGCAAAACAGATCTGTCTGCGGATGACTATATATTAGTCATCCACATACAAGCCTGTTTCGCTGTATCAGAGCTCATCAGTGTGGCTAGACGCATCCACTTGCTTCTGGTCGGGATCGAAACTCAACTGATTTGGTGTCAGTTGGAGTTGCTACTCCCTAAGCCATCGACGCATGGAATCAGAAGGGAAATTTTAACGCATTATGTATAAGTTGTGTATACGCACGCCAGTCACCAAGAGAACTCAATTCATTTCTGAAGAGTCACGCATATAGCAGAAGTGGAAACTGTTTTTAAAATTTTCTTCTCCAGAGAGCTCAATCGTAATGAGAGCATATATATATATATATATATATATAAAACATGCACAAAGCCAGCAGTAATATATATCAGTCAAAGTAAATATTTCTGTCAAATCTGGTATTTCTGTAAAACAAGCAGCAAAATATTGTGCAATTCCACAAATTTATTTTCTCTGGGTGAATTTTTCAGAGATATTTTAATTGATATCCTGTTTGCTCCCAGAATTTCTAGTTTAGAGACAATCTCTATGCAGACACCGATTCCTTGTGGGCATCCCTACTATTTTCATCTTCCTGTTCTTTTCATATATGCTACTAATGCTACTAATACTACTAATGTATGGAGAATAATTTTTTTTTTTTTTTTTTTTTTTTTTTTTTTTTGTGCACTTTTCTGGAAAAAAATTGTGTTCCCATTGGCTGGCAAATATGCTATATATTTCTCTTCTTTGATTTATTTAAAGGACTTTGATATGCTATTGCAACCAGGATGATTGCAATGTCTAGTAAAACTAAAATTCAATTAACTTTTTATATTCTACTAGCAGTATAGTCCGGTGTTGCTCGGGTGTAATGAATGCTTTAAAACTAATCCATGGTCCTGGAGCTCAGACTCAGCCTAAAGAATGTTTGTGTGAAGTTTGGTGAAAATCGGATAAAAATTGTGGATCTGTATAAAAGACATACAGGCAGATAAACAGACACACACATACAAACATCTTGCCTTTTATATATATATATATATATATATATATTGATTTTCTGCACTATTGTAAGAACTGCAACCTTGAAACTTCTGAATATCGTTTCTTATGTCTTTTTTTTAAAATCAAATTTGATTAAAATCAGACCACTCCTTCTATAACCTGATTTTTTGATTATCGATTTTTGATATTTATTGGGGGTACCTTGACACAAAACCTAGCTAAGAACACTCACAGACGCTTATAGTACAACTGTAAATTTTAAAGAAAATTGGTTCAGCCATTTCTGAGTCTATAGGTAACACACACACACACACACACACAAAGTTCCATTTATAAATAAGTTTAGATTAGATTAGATTTGATATTTATATTTAATATTAATTATAGAACAGTTATACCTTATTATAAATGTCTTAGTGTCCAGGTAAGAGATGAATTAGAGCTCTAGAGAGAAAAAATCATGACCTGTGTAGCTGCCAATACAGTGTTGACTATATTTGCAAAAAAAAAAATCTTTTTTACTTGAATTATTGGCAGGTATCCTGGAAAGAGACCAAGAACAATCAGTAGTGTATGGATCGGTTGATTTTGGAAAAACTGTGATTAGTAATCCGAAGTATGAGGAACTGGTAAGTTCCCTTTTTTTATCTCTATAAAGCCAATATCATCTGTCAGAAATTAAAGCAGGATTTGACTTGTTTTTAATAAAAAATACGCAGACCTCTTTAGAGGATCATTTTTAAAGATATTCTTTGTTACGACTTAGTAAAAATTGTATAATGTTATCATTGGGGAGGTTCAAGTCTGGTGAATGTGGCGCCCACTGCAGGTCACGCCTGTGGCTGATCAGTCGGTCAGGGAAACACTGCTGTAGCCATGCTAATGAATTTTTGAGGTGTTGGGGGTGGCACCATCCTGCTGGAACCACTGGAGGACCCTGATGACCCCTCTCCATCGACCAAGTGCTGTCCAGAACTTGCCAAGCACCTGGACATATCGCTCGGTGTTGATTGTCACAGACAGCTTGTTGTCGTCCTCAAACTAGAATGCCATGTTTGGAGATGGCAACCCAGGCAGTGCACTTCATAGTGTAATGGCCTTTGCAGACAATGCTCAGGGGAGGTGCTAAATTTAGTGTAGGAGTTAAGGAAATTAGTCTTTCACAGTCAGTAAAATTTTGGCTTTATTGCCTTGCTTGGGGTGAAATGTTTTAAAAGAAAAAAAATAAAATAAAGCTATGCTCTGGGGTAGCAGCACAAGTTGCTATAAATCAAAGCATTAAGAACATGACTAGTTTTTAAGTTATGTCAGATATAACCTTTCATATGAATGTCTTGCATGGCACAAAACACATTTAGAAATATCTATATATATATATATTTTTTTTTTTTAATCATATCACCCCGAGCAAGGCGGTAACGCTACTGATGTGCAGGGGGCTATGTAAGAGTGAAAAGATTGGAAAAGAGAAAGCCGGAAACCACATCCTAAACAGGGAACAACCTGTTCAATAGACGTGGGTGGAGTGTGAATCGGGCGATAGATAAATCTATCTACTCCAATTGGCTGTATACAATCTGTGTGCCATATCCCTTCAGGACATAGGCGATCTTGGCTTTCCACACCTTATCCCTAATAGCTCTTAACATGCTTTCTCCTGTTACCCCTTCCAAATCTCACTCTGCCATCCATTTGCTCAAGCTTATCAAGTATGTTTCATGTTGCTTTTCCCTGTCTCACTTTCCCTCTATCTGACTTGTGAGTATCAGATTCTCCAAGCTCTCTTTACTCATTACATGTTCCAGGATGTCTTTTCTTGATAAGTATTAGTTTCCTTTTCATTTTTATTCTCTACAAAATTTTGTTGTTGCTCATGTTCAGTTTATCGCATCCTTCTGCAGAACCATATTTTGGTTGTTTCAAGTCTTTTCCTCATCTTTGATGAGACTGTCCAACATTTGTTGCTGTATTGAAGGACAAACATCGCATAATTTAGTACTCTTTGTTTTCAGCAAAATTTTTGTGTCTCTCAGTCCTATCTTTTCAAGTTTAGGATTAAAAATGGTTTCAAGTGAGTGAAGCATGTTGGTATTTGTGAGGACCATACTTTGAACTTTAGGGAATTGTATTACAGAATCTCTAGTGGCTGAATCAGATAACAGAAACTACTTCACTTGAAAATGTTCAACAGTAGCAACTAAAATGGACAGCAGACGTAACTGAGAATTACATGAAGATGCTGATGTTCCACATTACTTCAAACAAAAGGCTAGGAAAAAAAGGCTTTTTCCCTCCAATATTGGAAAGAGGGATATCAGCTACCAAAACCCATTTTCCTAAAACCTTAGTTTTATAAATTTCAATCAAAAACAGTTGTGGCTTCTTAGGCAAAGAATTTGGCATCTTATAAAGAATCTAATATTACCATTAGAGGACAAATACCACATTTTGAATTCTTAGAGGGAAATGGACAGTATTACCATTTCTTTTCTTTTATTAGAATATGGCTTTTTAACAATATCCAACATAGGCATTGAACTCACAACTGCATTGGTTAATGTCTGGTTTTCTTAGCTAGGTCTAGTAGTGCTGGAAGAACATTCTGTTCAGTGATAATATGGACAAGCAATATGAAAGAAAACTCATTAGTATTGACTAATATAAGATATCTCCTAAGTATAGAATAAGATCTATTTTTACAGGGTGAATAAAAGGTTCATTTTAAAATTCAGTGTTTATAGTACAATAAAATACCTGTAGATGACCCCAGTATAACAACCAGAAGATTTTGAGTATAATAGAAATGGGCATGCTATTATGAAAGGAAAATTATATTATACAGTGAAAATAACCTTACTTTTTTAACTTTATATTATGAATGTTTAAATTTAAACAAGTTTGTTTACTAGTATTGCAAGTTTTAATTAATTTTTTTTTTTTGTTTCTAGTTAAAAAAAACTGCTGTTTCACTTAAAGTTCAACCGCACAAGTAAGAATGTGACTTTATTTTAACTTTTTAAATTATCACTTTTTCTTCAAATATTTTGCCTATATTTCATTTTCAGATTTAAATAAATGCCAAAAATTGGAGATGTATCCATTTTTTTTTCTTTTAGATTTTATTTACCAAAAATATTAAACAAAAAACCCAAAAGTTTCTTTTAAATTGAATATTTAAATGTTTAACAATGATGATGTTCTTCTGCTGAATATTTTGAATTATTGTACCTAACATTTAAGTTTAATTCTTTCTTTTGAAAATATTTTAAACTGTAATTTTATAATATTCAGATTAAGTTTCAATTATTGAGTGGTATATTTATTTTAATCAATGTATATTATACATAATATGTTTAACTATCAAAAACATTTTTAAAAAGCATAATACTTATAAAAAAGACTTGTATATAGATTAACATCTCTCTCAGATCAATGTTATCTGAATTCTATATATTTATTGGCAAATTTCACTTATTAATCTTGTACATAAATAGTTTACATTACATACATTTCAGAGCAGAGATGATTATTTGAGAAATCAGAAAATTGTATGTTTATAAGGCTTGATTTGGCTTCATTTAGACTGAAATTATTCATAGTCAAGCTGTCTAAGACACATCAGATCAATTGATGGCTTCTCCTATGTTGTTAGGAGTTGTAGGTTCAAATCCTGCTGAATGTCACATTTTCTTAAAATTTCTCATCAATATTCAGGCTTGTGTGTGTGTATATATATATATATATATATATATATATATGGTTAGATCTTGAAGGCCGTCACAATGCGTTTAGTAAAATAATTAGATATATATTAATTTCGAGATCAAAATCTCATCTTCAGAATGGTAGGAGAGCTTGTTTGAGTTCGTGCCTTTCAATGAATGGTCATTCCTTGCTGCTGCTGCTGTCATTTATTTTACTTAATGCATTGTGACAGCCTTCAAGACCTAAGCATACACCTAATATACACAATGCTTCAAGCAAATTACAAAACTTATATATAATTAAAAACAGAATATCTACTCAAACACAAGTATTGATTAAAAGTAATGTTCAAACAAATAAGGAAATAAGGATGTGTGCTCTAGTGCAGTAGATATCTGCTCGGAATGAGAACTTGGAGAGCCGAGTTCAAATTCAAGTTGAACTAGTTGCATTCACTTATGCACAAATACCCTTGGAAAAGGTATTAATCTGCCTCTTTCCAGCTATGGGTTAAGTAACAGGACAGATTGGGTTCTTGGTTAGCAACCAGTCTACTGCAGAAATAAATGGCAACCTACTGCAGGAAAATCTTCTGTCGAGTCAGTAATGGATCAAGAGACATGATTGCCCAAATGTGTATCCTGTATGACACTTAACTGACTGATCTGGATAAAAGGATTGAATAGCAAGACAGATTGGGTTCTGCAGCCTTGGTTGGCAACCAGTCTACCTCAGAAAGAAATGGCAACCTACTGCGGGATAATCTTCTGCCTAGTCAGTCATGGATCAAGAGACATGATTGCCCAAGTGTTTATCATGCATGGCACTTAACTGACTGACATAAATTGCAGAAAAGAACACATGAATATTCATGCAAAAATTTTTCTAAAACTTTGGTAAAAATATCTTTAAATTTATAATTTTTTTCTCTCAAACAATGGCTTTAAATTTGTAATCATTGCTTTGAAATTAACAAAACTAAACTTTAGAACCATTTTTCTATCATTACATAGAATAGTCATATATTAAAATTTAAATGATCATTAGTTATTTACAGTAAATTTTGAAGTTTCTTGTTAGGTATAGATATTGATCAATGACAATACTACCAATAAAGGCAACTGTCTTATTCTATCATTATAGCTTACAAAATAACCTGAAGAATATTTCTATGTGGTTGACCATCTTTTTAAATACTGTATAAAAAAAAATGTATATTCCTTTTGATCTGATTCATGTATACAGTTTTAATCTTGATTTTTAAAATAAACTTATTTAAAACATTTTATAGTGTGAAGTTGGGCAAGGCTCAATAGTATTCATGATAGTAAGGAAGAGTCAGTTAAGTGCCATACGTGAAACACGCTTGGGCGATCATGTCTCGAAAGAGACGTGATTGACTGGGCAGAAGATTATACCGCAGTAGGTTGCCATTGCTTTTTGCAGTAGACTGGTTGCCAGCCAAGGCTATAGAACCCAATCTGTCCTGTCATTTAACCCATAACTGGGAGGAAGAGACAAATTAATACCTTTCCTAAGGGTATTTGCGCGTAAATGAATGCAAGGAATTCAACTGGAATTCAAACTCAGCTCCCCAAGTTCTCGTTCCGAGCCGATATCCACCGCTCCACAATGCGACTCCTGGAGGTGTGTTGTGGAGCAGTGGATATCGGCTCGGAAGGAGGAGAGTAAGTGGCTCTTAAAAATGTTCATAAAAACTATATATATATATATATATATAAAATGATTTGTTTGAACATTATTTTTGATTAGTACCCATATTTAAGTAGATATTCTGTTTATAATCAAGCAGTATTATATATTTATTTCTACTGGCCTGATTATTTACGATAAATTTTTGTTGTGAAAATGTGTTGAATTCAGCAGAATTTGAACCTGTGACTCCCTATCCACATAGGGGAGGCTACCATATGATCTGGTGCGTCTTAGACCTCTCAACCACAAATGACAATCAGTCTAAATGAATAATATATAAAAGTCAAATTAATAATATATAAAATACTGAGTTAAGTATCTATCCTACAAATTTCATGTCTATAAAAATTCCTTTAAAAATATGGTCTAAGTTTTGATAATATAAAATCTACTTGACTTTATTTTTAAATATTTTAAACAATATTTAACAATATTTTTCAGAAAGCTTCTCTTTATGTTGTAAATATAACTTTTTTTAATTTTATTTTACTAGGGTAATAAATTCCAAAGGTGAAGAAATAGAGCTTTACTCTTCTGTGGAATGTAAGGTTAGTTACTATTTGATGGTTTCTTTTCTATTCAGATAAAAATATAATTAATAACATTGTGCAGGGAAAGCTACTTTTCATTCTATAAAATTTCATTTTAACTTCCTTCTTGTTGTCTTTCACATTTAAGTTCTGCAAAAAAAAAATTACTTTTTCTTTTCTTTTTCTCTTTTTTTAAAATTTTTTTTATTACTAATCAAATCAAACTATGATAATTATCAATGTGTATTATATATTTCCTGTCCCATCTATAGTTGAATGAACACAAAAGAAGCTTAAAAAAACACTCCATTAGTAAATTTGAGTAATAATTTCCTTTTAGTCATTTTAATAAGCTATACAAATAAAATATTATCTGCAGACAAAATTAGTTCCGAACAAAATGGATCATTTAATTCACTCCTACATTTCTCATATTAGTCTTATTTGTTCAAGTTTTTATGTGGGGTACTCAGATACATTTGACTATTAAGTGATCAACTTAACAGTCAAATGCTTCAACTTGATCTTGTAATAGTATGTTCTTATTTTGCTAATTCTTTTCTTTTGAGAGATATTTCCATTTCACTTTAATATTAAGCTCATAAAATTCTTAACTTGGAAAGGTATTTATATAATACCAGGAGTAATCAATGAATTGCAGATGCCATTGAACTTCTTTAAAAAAAAAAAAAAAAAAAAAAAGTAACAGTTTAATTTAGACTCTATTTGAGTTGTGAATTCTTTCTGCTTTATTGAATCTCAATCCATTTAGACTTTTGCTCCATTGTATCTCACAACTTTCCAACAATTGTTTAAAATAAACATTATATTCCAGGGAATTGTGGGTAATGATCAACGTCATTATGTTCTTGACCTTTTGCGGACGTTCCCTCCTGATGTTAACTTCCTACCTGGTGAGATATTTCTAATATTATTTGAAAAATTTTTCTTAATTTTCTTTATTTCTGTAATAGTCTTAAATGTATGATCTACAAATTAGATAATCTGGTTCCAAACTGTATATTATACTTTGTGGGAATAATTCATTGAAGTTTAGGATATTTGATATTAAGATAATCTATAGAAATTTTAACTCCCTACCAAATTCTTGTGCCAAACATTAAAACCTAGTTAGCACGATTAGAAGATGCAATAAAGACTCAAACCACTGCTGTATAAAATTTTGAAGGGCAATCAGTACAAAAAAAATACAAATACAAAAAGTTTGACTCTTGCACAAAAATTTCCATTTGTGTGCCTTATAATAATTAAGGCAGAATAACATTTCCAGTTATATTACAAAAAAAAAAAATATTGCCATTTGAAAAAGAAAAAAAATGATTACAGTTTAGAAAAAGATGAGAATTCAGTTTTAAAAATGACAAAGCACATTCAAAAAGGTAGTAAAACAACCACCTTTTTAGAACTTTGCCCACAAAGAAAAGCTACTTTTACTTGTCCCATGAGCTTCTCTGGGACATGTAACAATTTTGGAAGTGTCTTTTTATATTCACGCTGTTCAAGGATTTGGGAAATTTCTTTTTGTTCTTTTTTGTCTAACTTGAAATTTTTACTTGAACCCAAAATTCTTTTGGGCTCTGCAGCTGGCTTGTAATTCTATGCCTTCTCACCTAAATGTCTAGATGTATAAAAAAACAAAACAAAAAAAAAAACTTTCTTTCTATCATCTATTAACCTGAGTTCTATTTATACAAAAAAAAAGAGCCTTACAAAAGGCTCCAAGTTTTCACAAGGGCTTGATACCATGTCTCTCACTTGCCCCAAAATAATTTTTCCACAAACTTGAAATGAATCTTTAACTATTTTTGTGTTTTTTAACCACTAAGCTTAAGATATATATGTGTAACAATTTCTTTTACAAACTGTCTGGTCTTCTTAAATACTTCTCTCAGAACATGCACAAAAAAAACAAAAACCAACCAAAACAATTAAACCTTATTGCAACAAAGCAAAGACTAACATAAGTTTTTAATATTTTGTATGTTTTGTTTTTAAAGTTGTTGAAAGCGAGCTGAGAAAAGAAGTGAAAAGTTTTGATTTCCCTCGGAATCACAGACACAAATTAGCTTGTTTGCGTCAAGAACTCATTGAAGCTTTCACAGAGTAAGTAATATTTATATTTAAATTCCTAATTTTCATATTATGATAGTTTTTAATGTAATTTTTGTAATGGATATAAACAAAAAGGTAAAAATTAGTAATTAAATTTCTACACTTACAGTTAGTATAGATCTTCTAAAGATCAAGCACAGGTTATATGAATATTTGAGCATGGTGATGTGCATTGTGGTACGGTGGATATCGGCTCGGAACAAGAAACCGGGGAGCCGAGTTCGAATTCCAGTTGAATCCATTGTATTCACTTACGTGCAAATACCCTTGAGAAAGGTATTAATCCATCTCTTCCTTCCAGTTATGGGTTAAATAGCAGGACAGATTGGGTTCTATAGCCTTGGTTGGCAACCAGTCTACCACAGAAAGCAATGACAACCTACTGCGGGATAATCTTCTGCCCAGTCAGTCGTGTCTCTTTCAAGCGTGTATCACGTATGGCACTTAACTGACTGAATTAATATAAAAAAATGCTTATCTTCCAGCAAGCCTAGGTCCCTCATGGGAATGCCTCATTGGTCTATGAAAATTCAGTGACTGAAATTCATGATTTGTATATTTTGCTCTAGATGGAGTCTTTTTTAATATTGGATTAACTTCTTACAAAACCTCAACTTCTACTTTTTTATCAAGAGCTGTAATCTTAAAATTTTCTAAATTGAATGGAAATGTTCAATTATGGGATATTATTGATATATTTATAGTACATTCATTTATCACTTAATTGCTATCTTTTATTTTTTCCTAGAAACCGGTATATGATGTATATACGCAGTGCAGCCCTCCAGTTTCAATCACTTCGATTGTCGGCACAAACAAAAGATAAAGAAAAGACCGAAGATAAACAAGTGAGTACATCTTTTGAATTACATGACAAGAATTCAAGAAAAGAACAATTTTAAAACTTGAGTGAATATTATCTGCTGTGGAATGACAAAATTTTAAATAGGCCTCCAGTTTTGTCCCTCAGTTGCACTGATTTGGCCTGAAGTAAAGAATGCTATATGGAACAATAACTACTATCAATAAACTAAGGATACAAGATAATTTACTTGGGTTGAAGTTCTGTATAAATTATAAACAAATCTATTTAACTATTTGGCATGACTATAGATTTAAATATTTAATTTAATCCATATTTTTCAAGTATAGATTAACAATATTAACTACATGTGGGTGGTTATTCCACTATTCATCTAGTTTTAGGGTCCTGGGCATGACGATAAACTGCATTCAAGGCCTCTGATTGGGAGGTTGTGAGGAGCATGGAACCACTTCTTAATTGCTGTTCCCAAGTCCACCCTGCGCTAAAGTGGTAGCATCTGTTAGGGTCCCAGCTATGGGCAAATAGTTAAACCCACCCCCTCAACTGGGGTCAAAACACTATGAAAGTATAAAAAAAAAAAATTATAGAAATATATACATAAAAATAGACTTTTATAGAAAAATATACATTTTTTTGAAGAAAAAATTATTACCATAACACATTTTTGAAGGAAAAAAAAATTCTCAGCAAAACATTTTTGAATACAAAACTATTTCAGTTTTCTAAAATAAAAAAGAATAAAAACAACTAATTTTAATTTAACATCTGACTAAACCTTCTCACTATAACCAAACATTAAAAAAATACCTTAGGACCCTACCTTTTTGGAATTAAATAACTCACAGAGGTTGATATTGAGTTAAACAAAACTCAAACTCCTCTAGTTTTAGTCTCCGTCATGTAAAAAGTTTTTGTTTATTTCTTACAGACCAATGGGCTTACAAACCCAGATATTCCCTCAGAAGTTAAAGCTGAAGACATTGCCACTGATGAAGCCAAAAAAATTGTTGAAGCTTTAACTGGTACTGATAGTGAAACATGTAAGTACTTAATACTTTGTGATGTGTTAATATGAATTTATTAATTTATTAAGTAGATATTCACTTATGTACAGGATATCCCAGAAGTTATCTTGAGATTTAAAATGCTAGCAATTTCAACATGTTTTTATTCAAAAAATTTTTTTGTACAGGATGAAATTTCAGTCACTAGAAATCTATTCCCATTTAAACACGAAAAATTATACAACCCCAATATCTTCCACTTAAGTTACACACACATTCTTTTTATAGTTTCCCCATAACCATATTCAGTAACTCGGACTGCAACCCTCAAATTTCTGTACAGATGGTATCCTTGGGTTGCTTAACTGTCTGGTTTATTGATGTATGCACCCTCCTTAAGATATCTGCACACCTCAAAGAAAATAATCTGGAAAATGTGGTGGCCCAAAAATTTTGGAATTTGCTGAAATTATCTGGTAAACAAGTTTGGTTAAATCTGAAATAAAATTCCAAGATTTTGGTTATTTGTTCAAATGAAAATTTTGCTTTTTATTCAAGAATGATTGTCCAATGTTAATCTAAGATCTGGGTGGTGGGGGATGAAAAATAACATTATTAAATACCTAGCTGACTTACGGAACACTCTGTATTTTTAGCAATCAGCACTGACATGAGCAGAAAATAATAAAAAGCCGGTTTGATTTAAATAGTGCCAGTTCGCATTATTTGCAAATTCCGAACTTCAAAAATTTTTTTCTTTTCTTCAGAAAAAAATTTTAGTTTATTTATATTTTAAGTGCATGGTCTGCATGTCAGTCAGTTAAGTGCCATATGTGAAACACACTTAAGCGATCATGTCACGAAAGAGACATGACTGACTGGGCAAAAGATTATCCCGCAATAGGTTGCCATTGCTTTCTGCAGTAGACTGGTTGCCAGCCAAGGCTATAGAACCCAATCTGTCCTGCTATTTGACCCATAACTGGAAGGAAGAGACGGATTAATACCTTTCCTAAGGGTATTTGTGCGTAAGTGAATGCAATGAATTCAACAGGAATTTGAACTCAGCTCCCTGATTTCTCATTCCAAGCCGATATCCACTGCACCACAACGCACATATGTCTGCATGTACAAATCAGATAATCTAGTTCCAAACTGTATATTATACTTGTTCGGAATGTTTAGGACATTTAATAAGATAATGTATAAAAATTTGATTGTTGAAAAATTGGAATTTAAAATTTAAACAATATGGAGCAGGTATTTTTCATTAAACTTTAAAGATTGTTACTTCTGAAAAAAATTTGTCATAGTTACTTGAAACTTAATAGTATTTAAATTAAGTTTTCTTCTATTGGTATAATTTTTGTTCTTTTATTTTAATCGTTTCACTGTAAGCAAAGTAATACTACTAAGATATAAATGTTACTGAATTTTAGAGAATATGAAAGATAATAAAAACACTATTAAGAAAAGAAAGAGAACAATAAAAAGAACAGGAATTAAGACGGAAGATAATGATTGACATTGCATTTAAATTTTTGAAGGTCAAACTTGACTGGAAATCAAGAAACCAAGAGTTCCACAAGTGAGAAGTTCAAGACTTTGCATAAGACATTTTAGGTTACATCTAGCTATTTTATCTGCAAAATTAGACCTTTCTGCCATTTGATACTGCACTTAAATTATGTCTAGGTAACATAGATGGAAGTTAATCAGAACAGTTACCATGAAAGTATTTATGGAAAAGGCATAGGGGAGCAGTGTTAGGGTAGTGGATAAAGTGACTGAAGCTTTTTTTTAAATTATTATTATACAGTGTAACCCTGATATAAGAGTTGTCGGGACTGGATAAACGTTCTCTTATATCCGGGTTTGGTCTATTTTATATACATTACCACAGGCTCTAATTTGGAACCAGAGACACTCTCATATATCCGGATTTCTCTTACCAGATAAAATCTCTCTTATATCGGGGCTTCTCTTATACCAGGGTTATACTGTACTTGCTCGTCTTAACAACATTTGAATATAATTTGTAAAGCCTGACATTTTTGTTGATTGACTGTGGCAAAAGCCTCCATAATTTGCATTTTGCCAGAGAATTGCAATAACAGAAGTTCCTGTCATCTATAGTTAATAGGTTGATTTTATAAAATATAATTCAAAACAGCAATAATTATGAAAATGTATTTTTCTCTTTATGCTTTAGCATAAATAATAAATAATTAATAAATAATAATAAATAATAAATAATTTATGCTTTAGCATAATTTTTTTAATCTTTTGTTTTTACTTTTTATAAAGTTTATTTCAAAATTGAATTCTTCTTGAACAGTGACTGAAAATGGTAGAGAGATAATGAGGAAAGCTGCTGCTTCTGTTGGATCCCTTGCTGATGCAGGTACGTTTTTAGCATTAAATATTACCACACTTATCAATTGAACTCTTTAAGTTACAGAAAATAATTTAACTGAACAGTTAAGATTACTATCACTTGCAATTGATAAAATCTCTTAAAATAATTTTTCAGAAAATTTAACTTCTCAAGTTCATTGTAATTGTCCTTTCTAGTATTGATGGGAGTTTCCTTCCAAGCCTTTTGTTTAAAATAGTGTGGAAAGTCAACATTTTAACTATATCATTATTTTTCTCTTCTAGTGACATGTGCTATCCCTTTTTGTTGTTAGTTTTCAAGTGATGTAGATTTTATTTGGTAAAGATTTAAAAAAAAAAAAAAAAAATTTAGTGCTGATCCATATTCTTGTGTATCTATGGCTATACGTGTTGAATACACTGGTTCCCGTCCGATAACTGAAGTTAAGCAACATCGAGCCTGGTCAGTACTTAAATGGGTGACCATTTGGGAATACCAGGTGCTGTAAACGTAAGGACCATGAATGATCTATCGGTCCTCCAGGTTTGGGGGTTGGGTGCAGGGCTAACAACCCTGCCCTATAAAAAGCAGTTTGTTACAGAAACAGTAACAAAAAGTTGCTGCCCTATGCACCATCTGGGTGTGATGGATAAATGAAAATGAATATTCTTGTGTAGGATTATTGTCTTTAAAATCTAAATAATTCCTTCATTTGAAGCTGTTATTAATCATTGATCAGAAAATAGTTGTATACAGATCATAGTTTCAACATTTTTGGAGAACCTCTGTGTGAGAGCTTTTCTTAAAGATCATCCTTATACCAACTACGAATATCTATCAGGGAAAATAAGTTTGGTTTTGTATTAGATTTGTTTGTATATGTACTTGTATATCTAAAATGTACGTTGTGGTGCGGTGGATATCGGCTTGGAATGAGAAATCAGGGAGCTGAGTTCAAATTCCTGTTGAATTCATTGCATTCACTTACGCACAAATACCCTTAGGAAAGGTATTAATCCGTCTCTTCCTTCCAGTTATGGGTCAAATAGCAGGACAGATTGGGTTCTATAGCCTTGGCTGGCAACCAGTCTACTGCAGAAAGCAATGGCAACCTATTGCGGGATAATCTTCTGTCCAGTCAGTCATGTCTCTTTCGTGATCATCCAAGTGTGTATCACTTTATTGAAGGAAAGAATATGATAGTTGGAATAATGATTAAGGCGTCTACTGGTCATAAAGTGGGGGATCAGTTTATTACTTCATATCAATAAGAAACCGATCCCCCATTAATTACTACTTAATAATATAATACATCTCTTCCCCCTCTATCTATGAGTCAAATAACAGGACAGATTGGGTTCTATAGCCTTGGTCGGCAACCAGTCTACTGCAGAAAGCAATGGTAACCTACTGCGGGATAATCATCTGACCAGTCAGTCGTCTCTTTCGAGACATGATTGCCCAAATGTTTATCACGTATGGCACTTAACTGACTGACTTGTATATCTACAAAGCATAGCCAAGGAAGAGATTAAAGATTGGGCTTCTCATTTCCTCTTTGTTGTGCATTGGATATCGGCTTGGAACGAGAAACCAGGGAGCTGGGTTCAAATTCCAGCTGAATTCATTGCATTCACTTACGCGCAAATACCCTTGGGAAAGGTATTAATCCTTTTATTCCTTCCAGTTATGGGTTAAATAACAGGACAGATTGGGTTCTATAGCCTTCGTTGGCAACCAGTCTACTGTAGAAAGCAATGGCAACCTTCTGCGGGATAATATTCTGCCCAGTCAGTCATATCTCTTTTGAGACATGATCGCCCAAGCATGTATCACGTATGGCACTTAACTGACTGACTCATGTAGTATGAAATGATTCAGTGTTTGGTTCTTCACTAGATGTATAAAATTCTGTAAATCACTCAGTTAAGTGCCATACGTGATACACGTTTTGGGTGAACATGTCTCGAAAGAGACATGACTGACTGGTCAGAAGATTATCCCACAGTAGGTTGCCATTGCTTTCTATGGTAGACTGGTTGTCAGCCGAGTCTAAAGAACCCCGTCTGTCCTATTATTTAACCCATAACTGGAAGGGTATTCGTGTGTAAGTGAATGCAAGTAGTTTAACTGGAATTTGAACCCGGCTCCCTGATTTCTCGTTCCAACTCTATATCCACTGCACCATAATGCACATCTGTAGATCAATTCTGTGTGCCCTGTCCTTTCAGGGTGTAGGTGATCATGGCTTTCCACATCTCCCTACCCCTGGTGACTCTTAGCACACTTTCTCCTGTTACACCACGCAACCCTCGTTCTGTCATCAACCTGATCAGGCCCTTCAAATATGTTATCCGTTGCTTTCCCGTCTCTTTTTTCCCTCTATTTGGCCTGTTAGTATCAGGTTCTTCAAGCCCTCGTTCCTCATTGCATGTCCCAGGAACTTTAGTTGTCTCTTCCTGATGCTCAGAATTAATTTCCTTTTCATTTCCATCCTTTCTAAAACCTCATCATTGCTCACATGCTCGATCCATGATATCCGCAGCAGCCTTCTGTAGAACCACATTTCAGTTACTCAAAGTTTTTCCTTAGATCACTACAGTTCCTGAATTAGATTCTGACATTCATTTGAATCAGCTTGAGTGATGATTTCTGATAGAGCAGAAAAGGTCTGTGATCATATACTGTTGTGAAATCAAAAAAAAAAAAAAAAAGTATTGAATTTTCTATTCTATAAGTAAACTATTTAATGAAGTTGTTATATAACTGCACCCCAATTATTGGAACAAAATGTTTATGGTTGCATTGCATTTAAACACCAGTTCTTGCATGATCACTGAAATTAAGCAACATTGAGCCTGGTCAGTACTTAGATGGGTGATAACTTGAGGACACCAGGTGCTATAAGCTTGGATGTGTAAATGGTGTAATGGATGATGGATTCAGATTGTTAATTAGGGAGCATATTTAGGGAGCATATTTCCTATTTCATTTGGGTTCATTATATTCACTTACATGAAAATACATTTGAGGGAAAGGCATAAATCCAACCTTTTCTCCAGCTAAGGGTTAATTAATAAAAAATGTATCACTAAAAAATTTTCATTTTTAAAAAATATCTTACAATCTAAAAGTATATTCTGCTTTTTAAACAACCTGCGAGGGGTTAAGTCATTAAAAAAAAAAAAAAAAAAATTAAGGAATTGATCAGTTACTAGAACAAAAGCCAAATTTGGTTGTTAAAAGCTGATTTTTATAGAAGATTTAATCTAGTTAGTAAAATATTCATTATTAGCTATATAAATAAAACTGAAGTTGTGTGTTCTCACTGATTTCTATTAACATACACTTTCACATTATTCATCTGATTTGTTTCCAGACTTACAAACCCTTTGTAAATTCTTTATTCTACACATAACAAAGAAAAAGAAATTGTGTGGCTCTTCAGTTTAATCTTTTTTTCAATTTCTTATTTTCAAATGTTAAAGGCAAGTTCAGCACCATAACTCTTACCTGGAGAATAACTCTTTCAAAAATACAAGAGTTATCCTCTTGTATTTAATGTGTGCAGATGTGGGTCATACTAAAATTATACATCCAACTATCCCCTTTCTGCATAGTGGTACACTTTCCTTTATAAAGACCAACACTTAAATTGCCCATGGGAATTCTTACTCTTCCTATCCTGTGCAACACTGGAGACTTACTGCTGGTATGAATTATCAGTCAGTACGTGATACACGCTTGGGCGATCATGTCTCGAAAGAGACATGACTGACTGGGCAGAAGATTATCCCGCAGAAGGTTGCTATTGCTTTCTGCAGTAGACTGGTTGCCGACCAAGGCTATAGAACCCAATCTGTACTGTTATTTAACCCATGACTGGAAGGAGGAGCCGGATTAATACCTTTCCCAAGGGTATTTGCACGTAAGTGAATGCAATGAATTCAACTGGAATTCGAACTCGGCACCCCGATTTCTCGTTCCAAGCTGGTATCCACTGCACCACAACGCACATCCTCAATTATAACTGACTTAAATGAGATATGTGTGTGGATTTTTAACTATAATAAAAATACCTATTGTTATTCTATTTTATTTTTCTGTATGACAATTATGTGGTGGAATTTTGGAGTCAAATCTAATGTTGGTTCTTTCCTAATCCTTGTTATATGCATTATCCACTTTAGTTGAGGCTGTTGTTCAGCTTTTAATTGATACATTATTTAGTAAAGTTCTTTGTGATTCTGTAGTACCAATCCATGAAATCCAATGCAGGGTCTAACAGGCCAAATGGGTTCATTTGCCTTGAACCTTTTTCAATCATTTCTCTGGAAAAAATGGTTTTATATACTGCTAGCTTAAATATTTCTGAATAAGTTGAATGCCATGCATGTCTTGATCTGATGAGGCTTTTTAAGAACATAATTTGAATTGGTTTTATAGAGATGATAGTTTAGAAATCTCTGAATAAGTTGGATGTCATTCTTGAGTGCCTTGATCTGATGAGGCTATTTAACAACATAACAATTTCTTAGGTTTAATGTTTTGGTTTTGTAGTGTCTTATGGTCTTGGACAAAACTAATAAATAGTTCTACTTATAAAGCCATAAAAATATAAGTTGTATATAGTTTCTATTTAAGTTATATTGTGATTATTTTAGATCATATCTGAATGAAAAAAATTGATTCAGACAATGTGGGAAGCAAAACCTTGTTAAATCTAATATTTGTACACTTTTTCCCCACTCTTAATACCATCCCATGTTTTAGATTTAATTACTTTATAATGTAGAAACTTTTTGTATTTTGGTCATAATGAGTTGAAAAGTGTGTGTGTGTGGGGGGGGGTTAAGTTGTTTTTTTTTTTTTTTTTTGTTTTTTTTACAGAATCAGTTAGGTGCATAATTTAAACATTAGTGATTTGTATGTTAAAATCAAATATTTTTTCTATTTTAAAATAAATTAATTTTTTTTGCAGAATTCTTGATTGCGTTTAATCCTGATGTCTATCAGCCTCATGTGAAACATGCCAACCCTGAGGTCAGTTACTTAAAAAAAAAAAATTTTTTTTCTACAGTCAAATTTTTCATATCTTTTATGCAGTCATTAAAAGGTAATTTAGCTGTGAAAGATGAAATCTTGTACATTTTTATTTTATGCAAACATTGCTTTTAAAAACTTTAAGTGGTCAATTTGTGTTGAATTTTCAGGACAGTAAGAATTAATTTTTTTTTTTTAATTTTATTTTAATCATCAAACCAAGAACAAGCAAGAGTTAATGAGTGAGAGAAGAAAAACAGCATTTTTAAGGAGAGATCAATAAAGAACATTAAGACAAAATTACAATCAACATTGTATCTTAATTTTTGGAGATTAAAGTTGACTTGAGAGGAAGAAGCCAAGAGTTCCACATGTGTGAGAGGAGAAATTGTTAGCATAAAAACTTACGGTTACATCTATTCATTTCAACTGTGAAATGATATCTTGTCACCAATCTAGTAATGTGCATAGATTCACAAGTTTAGGTACCAATATAGAAAATGAGTCTCAAATAACAAACATTTGATTGCAAAGAATTAAATTTTCAACAGCGTGTATTCATTGAAAATGTTCTAAAATATAATTTATAATAAATATTCACAGCTCAGTATGATATATTGAGCACTGTTTTAAATTAATGTTTTGGATGTAAAAATTTTCTTCGTTCTTTATTCACTCGGATATATAATGCTGAGTACTAAGAATAAAATACACTAGTATGCTTATGCAAACAAGAGAATATATTGAAAGTTATGAATGTGCATGGATATCATACAGAAAGTTGTCATTAAGAAGAAACTGGGACCTTCATTATGGCAGGAAAGGTTCTGGTTGGCATAGTCATTCAAGCTTGCTGGGAGAAGAGAACAAACAGTAAAGATAGAAAATGCCTCCATTTTTTTTTTTTTTTTTTTTTATAGGAACTTAACCCTGCCCTCTTGACATTTTGTTGAAACTGATGAAGATAATGTGTAGATAACTTTTGTTTTAGTAAATTTAAATGCAAGTGACATAAAGTAATGATAGTTTTTTATATATATATATATTTTTCTATCTTTCTTTATTCAGAGTGAACAATTTAAGAAAGAGAAGCAATTGGTGAAAGATGCAGCAGAATTCCTTGTACTGCACCAAATACCCACATTTGTAAGTACAAAATACATAAATATTTGTTTAAATACTTGATAATTCTTAAACATTTTGTAAGTAAAATATGCATTAGGCATGTTTAAATACTCTATCAAAATACCTTGGCCACAGGTTTCAAGAATTCTTTCAAGAAAGCAAATATTCTGACGTGTTTTTAGCATTTTTGCCTTGGACACAATTAAAAAAAGAACTACAGTGATAAGCGACTCTTAATCTTAAAAATGTATTTATCCACTGGGCCATGTTGTCCTTAAAGTAAATACTACTTCATCTCAAAAATAGACAAATACCCAGATTGTAGTTGTCAAGGAAGTATTCTCTGTTTCACAAAGCATCAATTTTGGGGAAGAATCTTCTGAAGTTGAAAATCACCCTTGGACTCTGTTTACACTGGACGTTGAGGATTGTGTAGCCCCAGACAAGATATGCTAGCAATACTTTATTCTTGGTTCAATCTGACTTTGGATGGCTCTATTTAAAATTAGAGCACCCAGTCTACCCTGAAGTAGAGCTCTCAGAACTCTGGGAAAACTGAACCTGGAATTGTCAGAGGATTTTCTCTGGTAGTTACAATTTATTTGAAATAAGTTTTGTTTGAAGGATTATTAAATTTGTGTTTTATTCTTAATTATTCATAATTAATATCTTAACTTTAAAAAATTTGTACATGTATAATGAACATGGATGGCCTTTCAGATTCTGTTTATATAAATCAAACTCAGTTGAGTCATTTAAAAAGGTTGCTGTTATATATGTATTGTTGTAATAATAAATGGGACAGATTAAGTTATTAGTATCGTGAACCGAGCTCTCAATGCTCTGGAAAACCTAAGTTTAAGATGGGCAGGGAACTTTGTCTGGAGCCACAATTTATTTGTAAGTTTTCGTTTGATGAATTATTAAATTTGTTTTATTCGTCAATTTTCAAACTGCACTTTTTATGAAGTTATTTATAAAAGTATAGTTTATAAAATAATCTACTATAACTAAGTGCTGAAATAACTTTTTTTTTTGTACACTGCTTAGCCTTTAGTTATTTTTTTTCAAGACCATTCAATTGCAGTATCCTTATTAACTGCATTTAAAGGTATTTTCTGTTGTCATAGCAAGATATGACAACACAACTATGAAATTCAAACAAATTCAAGTTCAGGGATCAGTGATAAACTTTTGTGTCTGCAAATGAAGTCGCATACAATATGATAATGGCCAAAAATATACCATTAAAGCAAAACTTAAAAATAAGTTTAATTTAAAGTTGGAAATCTTTTGTATGAAAAATCAAAATTCATAAGCAAACTTAAAAAGATCTGTTGATGCAAAGTGAGATTTACAATTAAGTGACATTAATTTTATTTTAAAATTTTGTATTGCCTATGAAAAATTGCAATTAGGCCCATTCTCATTTATTTTGAAAAGGGCTTCTTTCTTTGGTTGAGATCATTTTAAATCACTTAAAATTAATTTATGTCTGTCTTGCCCAGGTTAAAAATAGAAATAGAAATTAAACAGACCAATTTTTTTGGGATAATTGGTATTTGAAGTGACTCTTCTAAGAAAATAATTCATTGGTATATACAATGTTAATAGATAAAATATTTTCTGCCAATCATTGTTTTTTTTTTTTTTTTTTTTTTTTTGAGATTACTGAATCCATAAACAAATACGTATTGTAAGAACTCTCAAACCTAATCTTTAGATCAAATATTGATAATAGCAAAGTAAAACTTCAGATAACAGACTTTCTTAGCATTTTAAAAAGACAATGATATGCTCAGGCTAAGTTGGTTTAGCTGAAAGGTGGTCAGAAGTTAAGATTTGCTATTTTCAATTTGAGAAAAAATTTTATTTGTAGTTTAATACTTCCATATATTCTGTTTCATTGATTAGAATTTCTTTAAAAATTTACTTTCAGGTTAATGACTGTTTAGACCACAATTCTTTTGTGATTGATGGCCAATCTTTGACGGATGCAATGCATGTTCGGTAAATAATTTTACAAGTTTTATTAGAACTTTTTTTTTTTTTTTTTTTTCATGAAGAAATTTGACTTTGCAGATATCTCTTACAGAAGGTAGCTAAAGAAAGTGAAAAGAAAGGACTAAGGTTAAACTAAAAGAAAGCTGAATGCATAGTCATCAATAAAAAGAGGAACCTGAAATGACAGTTACAAGTTGGGGATACTGAAATCAAAACCAGTACAGAAATTTAAATGCCTAGGAAGTGTTCTAACAGGGGATGGAAAGTATGGCATCAAGATCTGAAGGAGTATTGGTATGGCCAAGGATACATTCCAAAAGCTGAGTAGAATACTGAGGGACAGGAGGATTTCATTGGAAATAAAGAAGGGAGTACTGGATTATGTCCTGTATAGTAGCAAATGAAGGAGAAACTCAAAGCAACAGAAATGTTGTTCTGCAGAAAGATACTGAGGATACCATTAATGAAATATGTGATCAATGAAAAGGTTTTTGAGAGCATGCAAACAAAAAAGCTAACATACTTAGCATTAGGAAGAGACAATCAAGGTTTTTGGAACATCTAATGAGGAAAGAGGACCTGGAGAATCTAATACTCACAGGCTGAATAAAGAGAAAGCAGCATGAGACTTACTTGGTGGGCTTAAACAAGTGGATGGCAGAACAGTTTGGGAAAGATATTAAGAGGATAAATGTTAAGAATGACAGGAAATAGAGCCAAGTGGAAGTCCATGATTGCCTACGTCCTGAAGGGACAAGCACATAAAAAAGAACTAGATCAAAGATGGTTTTACTGACTGCCATAATATAACATCTTATTTTGACTTTAGAAATACTGTGCAGCTACGTGTGAGCTGTCCAAGCCAAGGTTGAAATGAAACTGATCAGATCTCATGAATTCTGGAAGGTCAAAACCAAATTATGATCAGAAACAAAGCTGTGCCCACTATTATAAATAGCCCCAAAGTCGTATCCTCTTTGACAGACAAGGCAAAACTCTTAGCCTCAGCATTTGCCTCAAACTTGATGTTAGACGACAAAGACCATCTCCTCCTCAACTTTCCATGTCTCACTGAGCATTAGCTTAGTAACATACTCATTTCAGTAAAAGAAGCCTCTAGACTTAACAAAAACCCTGACTCTAAAAAAGCCAGATAAAATTCCAACCTAGAATTATCCCTGATTTTATAAAAATTATTTAACCCCTATATGAAGAAGAAATCTTTCCCAAGTATATGGAAGATGGAAAGCGTATATCAAAAACATGGGCAACCAATCAGCTCCATTCCAGTCCCTATTAGTCTTTTCAGTATCATCAGCAAACTTTTTGAAGCCATTTCTAACAATGTCGTTGAACACCTGCATAAGAACAACCTTTCGTGTGATGAGCAGTATGGGTTATAATCCACTGTTGATTTACTAACAACCAAGGCACTTGATGACACATGTACCACAAGGACCATAGCATTAGATATCTTGGAGGCCTTTGACAAAGGTTTACTACACAAGCTCTCTGGCTATGGAATCACTGGAATAATTTTCTCTATAAGGTCTTTCTTAACACATAGATCTCTGAAGGTAGTTATTAATGGCCAATTCTCTGAGGTTTGGAAGTCACTTCTCCAACTAACCAACCCTCTTTCTGATTTACATAAATGATCTACTTAAAAATATACTCCCATCATTTGTAAACATCTATGCTGATGACACATATGTTCACCTTCAAAACTCTTGCTGATCAGAGATTGGGAGTTGATCTCTCTTTTAATCTAACCCTAACTTCCCAGTGGGATTACATTACATCACCCTCAACCAGACCCCAAACTACCACCAGTCACAATGAACAGTTGTCGCCTTGAGAGGATATTGTATCTTTGGCTCAACCTAAAGTAGAATTCCTATATATGATCCATTGCTAAAGATGCAGGTAAATGATTGGTTTCCTATAAAGTATCTGACTCCTCATGCTATCATTTACC
Source organism: Ascarosepion bandense (assembly GCA_037127315.1). Lineage (NCBI taxonomy): Eukaryota > Metazoa > Mollusca > Cephalopoda > Sepiida > Sepiidae > Ascarosepion > Ascarosepion bandense. The sequence continues at coordinate 1,577,457 of JBBBDQ010000770.1, read as the reverse complement.
TTTAATTAGTCAGGTAAATGAAGTACTGTTGCCATAGCTAGGCAGAAGCTGCTCACTTTCTAATCTTGATAGTTTAAAGGCTTACGGCCATATCATGTTGAATACACCAGTTCTCGCTTGATCACTGAAGTTAAGCAACGTTGAGCCTGGACAGTACTTAGATCGGTTATCGCTTGGGAATACCAGATGCTGTAAACGTTTAGTGAAGGATGCGCATGCTTAGACATATCACGTTGAATATACCGTTTCTCGCTCTATCACTGAAGTTAAGCAACATTGAGCCTGGTCAGTACTTAGATAGGTGACCGCTTTGGAATACTGGGTGCTGTAAGCGTTTAGTGACGGATGTGCGTTGTAGTGAAGTGTATATTGGCTCAGAAAGAGAAATCAGTGAGCTTAGTTTGAATTCCAGTTGAATACCCGGCATTCACTTAAGCACTGGTACCCTTGGGAAAGGTATTAACCTGTCCCTTCCCTCCACTTATGGGTTAAATAACAAGGGTAGGACTTGGGGACCCTGCCCTTAAAAACAAATCCGAATGAAACTTGATACTCGAAAAAGAAAAGTTTTTACTAGACACAAAACTTATATAAAAACAATAAATTGTTGAAAGGAAAAGGTATTATCAGCAATAAATAAATAAATAAAACTTAGTTGGCAATAAATGACCCGCTGAGGTTGATATGGCATAAAAAAAAAAAACCAATCAACAAAATGACAGGTTAAAAGCATCTCCAAGACTTTGTTGAAGAACTATTTTCCACACTCCAAACTCTCTCTCACATGCAGGATGTAGTGAGTTTCTCACTGCTCTCACTACTATGATGGGAAGTGACCATCATGGCTAAGACCTGTCATGCTACTTAATAGCAAACCACTCACACTCTCTGCGTATTTCATCAGTAAGAAGTTCCACTCAAAAAGCTTCGGTTTTGGGTATGACGGCAAACTGCATCCAGCTGCAAAATCTGATTGGGAGGTTGTGAGGGGCATGGAACCAACTCTTAATTGCTATTGTTGTTGTTCAATATTGCCTAATATTAATATTAATATTAATAATCAATATTGCCTAATACATATTTGAAGGAAAAAAAAAATTATTACCAGCAATACATTTTTGAATACAAAACTAAAAAGATATCTTCAGTTTTATTTAAAAAAAAAAAAAAAAAATTTCATCAAAATCTGACTAAATCAACCTTCTCAGTATAACTGAATATTAAAAAAAAAACAAAAAAACCCTTAACCCCTCCCTTTTTTTTTTTTTTTTTTTTTTGCATTAAATAACCCACAGAGGTTGATATGCCGTTAAACAAAACTCAAGTGCAAAAGGCTTCTTCTTGCAAACCATGCCTTTATGAAACAAACTCTTAAGAGGGTATTTCCTCGACCACTATAAAGTAACCCTTTATCATGGATGGCCCTTGAAGCTTGAACTGGGTGAACCATACTGTTGAAAAAAAAAATTCTTTTGTTTAATTATATAGTAAAATTAAAACTTATCATTTTAGACTAAAAAAGTGTTACTGTTAAAAAAAACAGCAACATATGTAATTGCTCAGTTTTCACTTTCCAGTTTTGATAATCTAAAATGTCTACACAGCCTTGTGAGTGATGAGTTGTTTCCCACTCTACAACCACTTCCCCACAGATAAAACATTGCAGGCCTCTCTATTGCTATTTCCATGGAAAATATTATGATGAGCTACATTCATTAGTCCCACCAGTTTTGACCCTCACAGTTAGGACCCACCATGCCACATACATTGTAGCAAACCACCTTGATTTGCTTCATATTTCGTAAGTGATCATTTCTCCTCAAAGAACTCTCTGTGAACTGCAACCTTGTGGAATTAACTCTTAGGTAGATGATTCCCTTGACTACAACAATCTTAACCTATTCAGGTTTTAGGGTTAACAATTCTTTCTTGCATATCTTCATAAATTTGCGCTTTTACCTATTTTCTTTTTACAGAGTTACTAAAACAGTTTTCTATCTAAGCACAAATAAAACTTAAATGCAGATAACTCTGTAAAAAGATTGATTTGGCACCATATTGATATTATGAGCAAGACTCTCCTAAAATAGCGAATCAATATTTTTTTTTTGTTTTGTCAAATGTTGTGGTCTAAGGAAAGCCTAAAGAATTCTGATCTACAAAAATTATTCCACCCAACTGCCCTCCCCCTGTTTTTTAAGTGAGTTTTGCTTTTTTGTATTTGATATTTTTAGTTTATTTATGTATACAATAAATCTCTTATAAATAATTTTTATAACAAATTCTTTAATTCTAGACTTTAATTTCAATTTCATACTAGGACTTATGTAAAATTGTGTTTATTATGTTGTAAACTTTTCTTTTAATACAGGGGAATAAACATCCGATATTTGGGTTTTGTAGCCGACACATTTTCTAAATATCCACAGATTTCTTATCTTTATGTAAGTATTTAAAAAAAAATTGTTTTTTACATATTTCTCTATATTTGGTTAATTCTCTTGCAGAATCTTTTTTTTTTTTTTTGTTTGTTTTTTAATTTATTTGTTTGTTTTTCATATTTTTAATTTTTAAAATTTTTTATTTATTTTTAATTTTTTTAATTTTTTATTTATTTTTTATTTTTTTTGCCTAAAGGAAATTTTCTGCGCCTCCTTCAAAATTTTTTTATAACCACACCATTTATTAATTTTAATTTATCCCAGTGCTCAAATAGGAAATGGCAATTATTATAGTTGGTTCAAATTTTTACTTGCACACTTTCAGGACACATTTTAAGATTCTATTCTATAGCATGTCTTTAAGTGTCCTTTTTTTTTTTTTTTTTTTTTTTTTCTCTAAAATTACCAATTTCTGAAGAGTAAGCATAGTGATAAACTCAAATTAGTATCAAGTAAATACTAGCTGAGAAAAAAATATATAACAAAATTAAGTTGGTTAATAATTCTAGTGCATTCAGCTAAAACAATACATAGTCTTTGATGCTTAATCAATAAAGCAGCCATCCTATTGAAATAGGTTTTTCAAGAAAAAGGCATGAAAATAAGTCTTTTTCTGTATTGCTTACTGAATTGCAATATAAATAGATAAAACAAAAGTACTCATTGAAATGTTGGAACATTTTTATAAGCTTCTTTTAAGTAATTACTTTTACATACACTACCTTGAATTGTATTAGGTATGGCTGTATCATGTTGAAACATTAATTCCTGTATGATCACTGAGTTGAGCAATGTCAAACCTGGTTAGTACCTATATTGGTGACCACTTTGCAATGACAGGTGCTGTAATCTTGGATGTGTGGGTGGTGTAATAGATAATGGCTCTGAATTATTAATCAGAGCCAAGTTCTAATTTCAGTTGGGTTCATATTCACTTATATTCAACTACGCCGTAGCCATAGGATAAATAGTAAGACTTGTATCACTAAATCATTACCTCCCCTTTCAAAAAAAAAAAAGTCCTTGTCAGTACCTAGATGGGTGACTATTTAGAAATATCAGGTGCTATAAGCTTGTATATAGCAGGTGGTGTAATAGATAATGGCTTGAATTGTTAATCAGTGCTAAGTTTGACTTCCAGTCAGGTTTGTTATTCACTTATGCACAAATACCCTTTGAAAAGGTATGAATACATCTCTTCCCCCCCCAACCCCATTTCCCCAGCTATAGATTAGCAGGGTAGACTGGGTCCTATAGCCTTGGTTAGCAACCAGTCTAGGAGAAGGAAAATTCTGAATTCAAACCATCCTGAATAGGGTTGAGCTCTCTTGGGCAGAGCCTGATAGACTACTTTTGCAGGACATGTGATGCCCCTGTGACTTTTTAGTGATTATGAGACTTGTAATGATGTTGTCATGAATATAATGTTAAGTTTTTGACATAATAATTTTTATTACAGACAATAGCTGTGACTGAACTTGTATGTCTAGCAGCCAAACACAGTTACAAAACCTACATGGAAGGTGTAGCCCAAATGCATGTGACATCTGCCATCAGCCATTTTATGAACTGCTTTTTGGGATCTTATCACTCTCCTAGTGCTCAGGTTGCCATTGAAGATGTAAGTAAAACATTTCACTTTTATCACTTGAAAATTTTTTTTTTTGCTCCTTGGGTAAGGATTGTATTTGTGAGTGGTCTGCAGGCAGACTTTAATATGATGCATGATTTTTCTTACAATTCACACACCTAATCTTTCGAGTAGAAGTCTGTTTAGGATTGGATTTCCAGTTTTTTCTAAATTCTATTTCAACTCTATACTTTTAATGTCACTGCCTAAACCAGTATTTCTCAACCTTTTTAAGCAATGGCAAATGTAGGAAATAAAAATATCATGGCACCCTTGTCAACATTTTTAAAGGCTGTACATTTAAGTTATGAAAGAAAACCATAAATTATGATTAACACAAAGAATCTTGAATACAATTATATAAATTCATTTATTCAAATTAAGAAAAACTTTAAAAAAGTTAAATTAAAAAAAGAAATACTCTTTAAAAAATGAATATTGAAATGTAATTAAAATAATTGAAGAATAGTGAAAATAATTATTTATTCAAATACTAATGTTGTACCATTATCTCTCTCTCTCTCTCTCTCTCTCTCTCTCTCTCACAGTGGCTGAGAATCATTGATCTAAATTCTAAAATTTAAACTATTGAGTTTCCAATTCCTTCTAAAGTTTTCTTTCCTTTCACTTCCAGCCCCCACCCTCTTTGCAGCTTAGTGGTGTTATCGCCTTTGGGGTAGACTGATTTGGGGGCAAAAAAATAACAAAAACAACTTCATAGCATAATTTTTAAGATAATTAATACTTCTTTCTGCATTGATAACAATTTCAATTGCCTAATTCTAACATTTATTTTATCTCTAGCTTCAAAGAAACTCCAAGAAGCGAAACAGAAGAAAAAACAAAGGAATTATTTATGTTCCTGGTATGTCTTTTTTGCAATTTTTAAATAACAAAATTCAGTCTGTAACATTCATTAAAATTGATATGTCAATAACTACCTGATTTAAACTTGAATTGTTTTTTGTAATTCAACTATTTAATAAATTAGAGCTATGTTTTTGTTGTCTGTTAACTATTTTTGGTTGAATGTTTCTTGACAAAACTTTTCTACGGATATTGTATATAATAGACATTGTTAAACAAATGATAAAAATATAACTTTTTAAATGCTAAACTTGTACGTTCAGTGTTAAATTTAAAAACATTCTAATGATTGAGAAATCATGACTGCTAAGACTACGCTATTATTCCAAAGTGTATTTGTGAGAAAGTGAATGCTGAGATTTAAATATGACTTGCTGATTTCATTTTCTGTACCAATATCTACTACACTATCTTCACATCCATGTATGCAATGACAGTTAATACAAGAACTGCTGAAAATTTCATCACAATCAAAGGCATGGCTGAGAATTTAACAACATTCCATATATTCTTCTCAAAGTTCAAAAGATTTGCTGTTTAATTTGAAATTTCAAATGCTTATAGCCATATCCTGTTAAAAACTGGCTCTTGTATGATCACTAAAATTAAGTAACATTGTGCCTGATTAGTACCTTGGATGTGCGTTGTAGTGCAATGGATATACTCAGAACGACAAATCAAGGAGCTGAGTTCAAATTCCAGTTGAATTCCTTGCATTCATTTACGTGCAATACCCTTGGGAAAGGTATTAATCTGTCTCTTCCCTCCAGTTATGGATTAAATAATAGGACAGACTGGAATCTATAGCCGTGGCTGGTAACCAGTCTACTGCAGAAAGCAATGGCAACCTACTGCGGGATAATCTTCTGCCCAGTCTCTTTCGAGACATGATTGCCCAAAGCGTGTATCACATAAGGTATTTAACTGACTGACTGAATATAATAGCTGGAATCATGATTAAGGCTTCTACTGGTCATAAAGTGTGGGATAGGTTTTCTATGGTTTGGAAGTAATAAACTGATCCCCCACTAATTACTACTTAATAATATAATGCATCCCTTCTCCCTCTACTTATGAGTCAAATAATAGGACAGATTGGTTCTATATCCTTGGTCAGTAATCAGTCTACCACAGAAAGCAATGACAATCTACTGTGGGATAATCTTCTGGCCAGTCAGTCATGTCTCTTTCGAGACATGATCACCCAAAGTGTGTATCACGTATCACAACTGACTGAGTACTTTGGGAATACCAGCTGCTGTAAGATTGGATATGCAGATGGTGTAATGGATAAAGGGTCAGAATTGGAAACTGAAGAGTAAGTTTCTGATGAGCTTTTCCTTTTGGTAGCTTGACCTTAAGTGCAGTACTAGATTGGTAGTTTGGTCTCATTTTACAGTTGAAATTACAAGATATAATTTCTTCTCTTGCACTTCTTGCTTGCTTTCAGGACAACTTTGATCTTCAAAACTTTAAATAATGTAATGGCAATTATGTTTCCTTCAATTGCATTCAGTAATCCCTTTGCATCTTTGTGCCTTTATTGCATTGCTTGGGGCAAAATAATTAAAAAAAAAAAAAAAAAACACTCTTAAGATGAATTATTTATTTATTATTATTTTTTATTTATTTATTTATTTTTTTAAAGATAACACTGAATGGTTAAGTGAAAGTCCAAACATTTTATGGAAAAAGATTGTTGATGATATTCACGAATATTATCACTTTACTTTAGAAAGGTATGTATTTCTTATTTTAAACATTTAATAGGTATATTCTTAAGTTGACATCCCTCTTTTTATTTTTTATATACTGTATTTGATGGCATATAAGACAAACTTTATTTTTCATTTTACTAAAAATATCCTAAAATTCCCCCCGTGTCTTGTATGCAATATGTAGATTTAAAATTTGCGATAGTTGGCCGAAATTAGCTACCTGGCAATTCCTATGCTTTTATTAGCTTATACTTTAGAGCAGTGCTTCTCAGCCTTTTACCCTTGTGTAACCCTTATTTATATTTACACAAGGAATTAGGATGATGACAGTGAAACCTGTGACTAGGTTCTCTTGTTTGTGTGATATGACAGTCCTGTTCCAAGACATAGGGTCTTCCAGCAGTCATTCTTTTGATCCAGTGTATTTGATGTTGGCATCTGTGTTGCTTCTACCCTCAACAAATCCAAGAGTTCCTTTTATCAAAATGATCAGAGTTTTCAAAGCCACTGTACCTTCTGTATTCACCATTAGACCATCTAGCTTTTTCTGAATCCTCTGCGCTGTCCTCAGACTGACACACACTCTGAAATATTTGTATTGGAGCTTCTGGCATGAATACTAAACAGTACAAATGCCATTTCCAGTTTAACAGAATGAATTGCGACATGGTACTCTTTTTCTCCAGGCACTGCCCAATTGACTCTATTATAACAAAAAAAAAAAAAAAAACTATTTATGTGTGAAATTAAAAAATATAAAGGCCATAACACAAGGGGAGATAGAAAAATCAGGCATAGCATTCCACATATGGAGAGAGAAAGGGCCCCCTTCTCCATGGGTGAAGTTGAAATAGTTGACAGAATATTACTGGAAACTGAACTTAAGGAATCAGCACAAAATGGTAGGCCACAAAAATCTACGCTGACCAAGCATAGAAATGAATACAATATGGGAACCAGTAATATAGAGAAAATCATTAGCATCAAAGATTGCAATATAAGCTCCGGTTAAAAAAACAAAATGGTTACTGAGACATTAGGTTGATGTCCTTAAGGACACATGGCCTAGTGGATATAGATGTTGATTAGTTCCTGTGACTTGACCCAAAGAGTTGCAAGTTCAATACCAGACTACAGCAATGGTGAACAAAATAACTTAACTAAGTTAAAGGGAGATAACTACATAGCTACCAGAAGTGGCATTGCACATAGAATGAGAGATATACCCCAGTGATCATAATAAAGGATTCGGTTTGAAATTCCTTTTTGGTTCGAAATACAATGGTCATGATGTTGTAATAATTACAATAAAGATGAAGACAATAGTTCAAACAATATAAATAGTGTAAATACTACTTAATCTCAGAAGTATAGACAAACAAAACAGAAATAAAACACGTGATCTTACCAGGATCTTTAATACTATTTAGGATCGTATGTAAAGACATCTGAGGGTAGCTTTGCACAGGTACAAGTTCCTTTTGCAATATCTGGAGGAATGCTGTTGAAGCTGCAACTTGTATATCTGGTTCGGCAACAGTTAACATCTAGAATTTTTATAAGTATCCACATTACTATTTTTCAGTAAAATTTATTTACTGTAAATCTGCTCCAAATTGTAAATTTGATATAATAATTTTAGGAAAAAAGAAACAACTTTATTGCCATTATTATGACGTTTCGGCTGTTGTACGCTCTGGCTTTCTTCAGGTGCTAGGAATTTTGACCTGAACCCTTCAAGGAAAGTCGGAGTGTACAAAGACCAAAACATAATCACAATAAAGATGGGGACAATAGTCTGAACAATGTAAATAGTGTAAATACTACCTCATCTCAGAAGTATAGACTAATATCTAGCTAGTGTATAAAAAAAAAAAATTATACTGATTTTTTTATTTTTTTCTTACTTTCAGTGATAGTGTGGATTCTCTTGTTGAGAAATATGGTATCCAAAAAGTTTCTATTTTGAGATCATTCTGCAAAAAGTGTGGAATTCAGATCTTGCTACGAGATTACAATATGGATTCCAAAAACAAGCAACCTTTCTATGAGGATGATATTGTGAATGTTTTCCCTATCGTCAAGAATGTTCATCCAAGGGTTTGTTTTAATTTTTTTTTCTTTTCTTTTAGTATTTTCTATTTACTCTTTATCAGTATTTTTATTTTTTTTATTTTTTATTAATTTATAAATAATTAGTTTTATTTGTAAATAAAGAAATTTGAAATTTGTTTGGGTTAAAAAAAAAAAATTAAAAAATTTTCCAAGAGTAAAAATAATTCTTACTGAGAATCACATAAAAAATATATTGAATTTTTATTTTCCAGGCAACTGATGCTTACAATTTCTTCTCAAGTGGTCAAAATAAGATTCAGCAAGGTTTATTAAGGGAAGGCTATGACTTGATCAGTGAAGCCTTGAATCTCTTAAACAATGTCTACGGTGCTATGCATCCTGATATTGCTGCATGTTTACGTCTGCTTGCTCGACTTAACTATATCATGGGAGAATATGCTGAGGTAAGAAATTATTTTCCTTTTTTATTCTTTGGGAAGAAAATGTTTGTAGAAGATATAAACTTTATTAATTACTATATTGTTAGACTTAGCAAGTCAAGAGGAAAGTTTGTTAAAAACAAAATTAAATGAAAATAAATTACTAGAGTAGTTATACCTTTCTTCTTTTTTTTTTTTTTTTTTTTTTTTTTTTGTGTGTGGAGGTGGTTGTAAGTTTTTTTTTAATTAATAAGAGTAAGAATATTTTTTTAATTGTTCTATAAAAAAAAAAAAGATACTTCAGTTCAAATGCAGAACCTTCTCGCTTCTGTTCGAGGAACCCTTCCCTGATTGACTGTCTTCAGTACTCATTAGGCTTGACCAAATGTGAGTTGTCTTTCTCCTAGACCAGTTGCTACCCAAGGCTATAGGACACTGTCAGTCCTGCTATTTAACCATAGTTCAAATTCCAGTTGAGTTCATTGCATTTACTTATGTATTAACACCCTTGCGGAAAAGTATGAATCCATCTCCCCTAGCTATGGATAAATAGCAGGACAGACTGGGTCCTATAACTTTGGTTGGTGACTAGTCTAAAAGAAGCTAAGAGGGTTGGGCTCCATCAAGTAGTTTTGCCCACCACACACCACCGCTACTGTGGCTGCAGTACATGTATTGACCGTAATTTGCTATGGGATTCATGATCATGAAGTACTAATAAAATTAATAAGTAATTGTATTTTTAATAGGAATATACACATATTTACATCTCTGTACTAATGAGGAAAAATATTCCACTTATAAAAAAACAAAATTTGTTTTCATTCTAGAAATTTGTTTTAATTCGTAAGAACTTCCTTTGCTCACGACATTTATCAGGATTAAAAATAAATTAAAGGGTTCTATTCATAGTGTCAAATGCATCCTTTTTTGTTTTTGTAATAGTTGTCTTTACTTAGTAGTATTTGGGAGATAATATCTCCTTTTGCTTGTGCAAATGTTTCTATAATAAAGCCAGAAAGAAAATGCATAAATTTATTAAAAATAAATACAATCTAGAGTGAGGGAGGACAAAGTAGTATGCATTTATCAATAACAAACCCAGATTCAAATTTTTATTTTTTAAAATAAAAAGGTAAAGATAACTCTTTAGAAAAAAAAATAAAAATAAAAATCTTGAGTTGATATTTTATTATTATAAATATGATTGTCACCCTCTCACTTCTAAAATGTTAAAAATAAACAGCTACCGATTGTACATTTAGAAATCTTTTTTCTTAACTAAAAGGGTCTTTGAAAAAAAATTTTTTTTTTTTTTTTTTTTTTTCATCAAATAATTTTTGCTACTTAGAAGCCAAGGTATAGGGATTTTAAAAGACCTATGTTTTAAGGACTGTTAAAATTTGAAGACAAAAGAAATGGATTAATCTGACAAATACAATAACAAAAAATGATTATTAACCCTCTAGGGCCATTCGTATCATATTTGATACAGTATTTCCCTATAAGGAAACATTTGGTATTCATTGACTGAGCAGTCAGTACTGCTTTCATTTGAAATTTATAAAATGTTTCTCTTAAAAAAATTTTTCAGGAAAATATTTCTTTCAAGGCTTGTTTTCATACTGTATCAAATATGATACGAATGGCCCTAGAGAGTTAAAGATAAATAAGTTTTCATTACTTTTACATTCTCAGTATTTTTTTTTTAAATTACTTTCAACTTCGACTTTCAGTGAAAAAGTTTTTTGATCTTTTTTTTAAACATTTTTGCAGGCACTTTCTTACCAACAAAGAGCAGTCCTTATGAGTGAAAGAGTTTTAGGCATTGATCATCCAAATACTATAACAGAATATGTAAGTTATTTTTTATTTATATATATATATATATATATAAAACTGGTGTATTTGTTTCTTGCTTTAAAAAATGTCATTTGCTTTAAAAATTAAATTTTCTTTTAGGTTCAGAGTACAAAAATATTGTCTACCCAAATACAAACTTGGTATCTAGTTAGTTCTTTATCCAATGAATCAATGTGTTCTTGAATAATCCACTTGACAAATTTTATGTCAGACTAAACTTATTTTAATTTGATTTTTAAAAATGCAGCATGCATATTCAGAACATTTCAAGTGAACCTGACTTCAAACAAATATCTGTACTTTTTACAATATTTTCACTGTTTTCAAACTTCCGATATTTGATTGTCTTTGAGAATTAATATAGATCTTTAGAAACACTATGAACATTTTTTTTAAATGTTAAATAGTTAATTTTTGGCTGATGTTATGAATCAGCATTTTAGTTGAAACTAAAGAAGTTGTATTATTGGATCAGATTAACTGTGTATCCGATTTGGTATTGTTATTGATCAGGTTTTGAGATTGATGTTACCCCATAAATAGAATATTAATTTGGGACATTTAGTTAGTGTTGTATAATTTTTAAAAAATATTATTGAGAAACAAAACCTTATTCTTGAAACAATTTCTTCTAAAACAAAAATGTATTTTTTTTTATCAATTAACTTTTTACCAATTGTTATAAGCTTTTAATAAAAGGAGCATTAATGCATATACATACACATTAAAACCTTAGATATGCACATACACGTGTGTATTAATATATATATATATATATATATACACACACACACACACACACACACACACACACACACACTAAAATTTGAAATATTTTTATCAATTGTTACAAACTTTTAATGATCATGCTCTCATACACACACACACACTAAAACTTAAGAACTTCTTTTTAAACTGGTGAATGAGACTTTAAAAATATTTGTATTATCTCCAGGAAACCCTATAGTATGTTTTCATCAGAACAAATTTTCTTTAACCCAAGAACACTAACCATGGGTATATAGTACCCAGCACAAATGATGCCATTTCAATTACAATTTACTGAAATTTTCAGTACATGATTTTCTTACATAAATGTTTTTCAGTTCCTATTAATGTTAACTCAAAGTACATAGTTTGAAGTGCCTGCATGTAAAAATATTTCAAATAAAGATATATATTTAATATTTTTTGATATTTTCAAAATTGGGTATGATATACTCCTGGTTAGTAGTGGTGTAACTTTAATTGATGGTTAGTGTTCCAGGGGTAATAAAAAAGATTATAATGAAATATTGTCATGTTTACTTCTAAGACCAAAATAATTTTGATTTTTATATTTATTACATTTTGATAGTTTCAAGTTTTTCTTAACATATTTTTTTCCAGGCTCATTTAGCTTTGTACTGTTTTGCTAACAATCAAATATCAAACGCCTTGCGTCTTATGTACAGAGCCAGATATTTAGCAATTCTTTGTCATGGGGAGAATCATCCAGAAGTAGCCTTATTTGATGTAAGTAGATAATTTTATATAATTGACTATCAATTTTATTAATTTTTTTGTTGTTGAAAGAATTTAATTTTAAGAATGCACAATAAAAACAATAGAAAAACAGATGTGTTTAGAATAAATTTATTTGTTCAAATATAAAATAAATCTAAAATAAGCTAGAAATGTTTGTTAGTCTACAGCAGTTGAAAAAAAACTTTTTTAAAATTTGGATAATCTTAAGATTTCTAATTCATGCAGGATATCTTGGTATAGTCAGTTCTTTTGAGCATTTTGATATTGTAAACAAGATTTTTCTAAAACCAAATAAACATGGTTATTTATTCACATCAAATTAGTAATAAGTTGAAAGATTATTTTATAATTTTTGAACAATTTTATTCATGTTGAGAAACTAGTTTGTAATTATGAACTATTTCTAATTTTAAAAAAGTTTTTTTTCTTTTTAGGGAACAATATTTATTCTATCATTATGATTTTTAATTTCAGAACAATATTGGTTTGATTCTTCATGCTGCTGAAGAATATGAGCTTTCTTTAACTTTCTTAGAAAAAGCTTTTCAATTAAATACCAAGTAAGTCAAGTTTTTTTTTTTTTTTTCCAGTTTCTTAGTCTTGCTTGTATTTCAGAAATGAAATTTCGCATTCTTTCATACCAATATTTATTGTTCTGTGTTAATGGCATATCAATTCTGTTAGTTAATGTCAAAGATTTTTTTAAAAAATACATTGCTTGTAAGCAACTCTTTGGGTCATTGGTACCATCACTCTCCAGTTGTGCTTTTAGAAAAGTTATTTATTCTATAATTTATGGTATAGACTAACCTCTTCAAGTAGACAGTCTCTATAGTCATCATTTTGAAAAGATTCTCCAGACCAATATTAAGTACTTAGAGCGATTACTTGGTTATTTATTCTAGTGCATCATTTTACTTAAAATTATTGCCACATGGCCCAAAAAAGGCCAATGCTTTACTTAAAGTAATCATATATAATCAGTTGTGTGTGTGTGTGTGTGTGTGTGTTTATTTTTAATTCTTTTTTCATAGCTGTCTGTTGCTTATATTATTAAATAACTTTTTACATTTATATAAGTAGCAAAGTAATCGTTTTAAGTAATGCTGCATGATAAAATAACTATTACTTAGAACAATTACATAAGTATTACATAATTTGAGGTTTCCTTTGTAAATTTTTTATCATAAAATTGTATAGAAAAAAAAACAAACTTCAAACTTTTTTTTTAATTAGCTACAAAAAACATTTTTTCTTTAAACATTGTTTTATAGGAAAAAGACAACAAAAAGAAAATTTTTCATTGCTTCCACACAAGAAACATTTGGCATTCATTGTAACAATATTTGTTTACATTCAATCTTAAAATATTTTCTGGATTAAAATAACCTGCAAAGGGTTGATAAGTCATAAAGAATAAATCAAGCAACAATCAACTTGATTAAAATTTACAAAATTTTTCTATTAAAACAATTTTTCAGGAAGATGTTTCTCGAGTTCACTAATTATTTTTCTAGTATTGATGGAAGTTTCCTTCCTAACTTTTTGTTTAGGGTTGTATAGAAAATCAATATCTTGATTATCACTTTCTATTTTACTTATATAATTGACATTTTTGTTGTTGAAAGTCTTTAACTAATTATGGTTTTGGAATTTGGCTAAGCTCTTTGTGATTCTATAGTGTCTTTTGATGAGATCTCAAGAATTCTTATCTTTTTTAAGACCTAAATATTCATTTGATTGTAGTTTTTTTTTTTTTTTTTTTTTTTAACACTGTTTCCTTATAATCACAAAGTTAAGCAACGCTAAGCCTTGTCAGTATCTAGATGGGTGATGGCTTGGGAATACTAGGTGCTGTAAGCTTGGATGTGCAAGTAGTATAAAGGGCTTACAGCCACATGTTGTAATGCCAGTTCCCTAAAGTTAAGCATCATTGGGCCTGGTCCCTATCTAGATGGGCGACTGCTTGGGAATATTAGATGTAAAATTAGATGTGCAACTGGTTAATGCATGATGCCCTGGAGTTGTTAATCATTGCTGAGTTCCAATTCCAGTTGGGTTCATTATATTTACTTATATGCAAATACTCTGGGGAAAGCCATGAATTTACTCATTTTCTTCCCAGTTATTGGTTGTAAGAATTGTATCATTAAATCATTATCATCCCACCCCAAATGAAAATTGTAACAATCTAAAAATATTTTCTGGCTCAAAGCAACCTGCAATAGATAAGCCATAGAAAAAGATTTGAGCAACAATGAATTTAAAAATTTCAAGTTTAACTGAGAAACTTCTTTCAGAATTTTCTTACTAATTAAAATTTTTATATATTTTTTTTAATTTTATTTTTTACAGATTTTATGGTGTTAAGAGTTTGAAGGTTGCTATGGGACACCACTTAATGGCAAGAACTCGCTCTTGCCAAAGTGATTTTAGATCTGCCTTGCAAAGTGAAAAAGAAGCTTATGCTATTTACAAACAAGTAGTAAGTAAATATATTTATCTTTTTACATCTTTAAATATTAATCCCTTTTTGGTAACTGCTATGATGAGCTTTTTTCATTAATGACCTGTCCACATGAATTTAAGCATGTTACTAAATTGGCATTTAGGTCCCACCCTTTTACCATTGAAACAGTTAAATGTAACTTCAACTCTAACAGTTTCTTTTCTCGCACTTCCTGCCTGTGTCATTTCTTTCCATTTACTTGCTTCCCTGATAGCTATAATCTCCAGAGATTTAAATGCAACCTCAGTTTCTATCTTTTTGAGCCCCATTCATTTTTTTTTTTTTTTTTTACTCTTTCCTCAATACCCCACTGTACCCAGTCTTTTCTCTCACCGTAACCTCCTGTGCACTAGTGGTGGTCCTTCTTTGCTTGAGAGTGAAATAATAAAAGTAAAAACAAAAATTTTTATCTTGTATACTGTATTTTTTTCTGTATGCCAAGATGCTCAAAAAAGAGCTGAGACAATAAAATTAGCTAAGAATTAATTTTTTTTTTGTGGTGGGTGGGGTATTTAATAGCTTATTGTACTATCAAGTCCAAGTTTCTAACTCTACACTGTTATTTTTCTTTCTGTCACAAGTTAACACATTTTGAACCCATTATTACATTTTGAGTTACTAAAATTTTAACAGTTTAGCACATTATTCAACCTCGGTCAGTCAGTGCCATACATGATACATGCTTAGGCAATTACATCTCTTTTGATCCATGACTGACTAGGCAGAAGATTTTCCTACAGTAGTTTGCCATTTCTATCTGTGGTAGACTGGTTGCCAACCAAGGCTATAGAACCCAATCTGTCCTGCTATTCAATCCTTTTATCCAGATCAGTCAGTTAAGTGTCATGCATGATAAACACTTGGGCAATCATGTTGCTTCTGATCCATTACTGACTAGGCAGAAGATTATCCTGCAGTAGGTTGCCATTTCTTTCTGTTGTAGACTGGTTGCCAACCAAGGCTATAGAACCCAATCTGTCCTGCTATTCAATCCTTTTATCCAGATCAGTCAGTTAAGTGTCGTACATGATACAGGTTTCTTTTGAACCATGACTGACTAGGTAGGTTTTCTCTCGGTAGGTTGTCATTTCTTTTTTGCAGTAGACTGGTTGCCTACCAAAGCTATTATTTAACCTTAAACACATCAAAAAATAATTCTTACTTGGCATCTAACATGATGCATTTACATCCAACTTCAAGTTCATGTTTTGGGATTGTTCATGAATGCAAATGTTGTGTTGCTTTTGCATCATCACTACAACAGTCTCTTATTACTGCATGACTATATTATCGACTATTCATTTGTATTATAGTAATTAACATGATCTAATTTAGTAAAATGGGGAATACAATAAAAGTTTGTACAAAGAGTCAGTGTCAACTGATTTTGTTTTTATTAGTTGGAAGGAATTAGTATACTTTGTATCGCCTCAATTGAAATCTGGAAATGTTTATTATCATAACATTGCTTTATTTTGCAATACTAATATTAATTAATACTAAAAACAATATGGTATTTATTACATATGAATTATAAATGTAGTCTTATTTTACGTTTGGGGTTTGTGATGGCTTGATGTGTGTGGTGGTCCAGTGGATATCAGCTCAGAACAAGAAATCTGAGAGCTGAGTTTGAATTCCAGTTGAATTCATTGCATTCACTTACGCGCAAATACCCTTGGGAAAGGTATTAATCCGTCTTTTCCTTCCAGTTATGGGTTAAATAACAGGACAGATTGGGTTCTATAGCCTTGGCTAGCAACTAGTCTACCACAGAAAGCAATGGCAACCTACTGCAAGATAATCTTCTGCCTAGTCAGTCATAACTCTTTCAAGACATGATCGCCCAAAGTGTGTATCACGTATGCCACTTAACTGACTGACTTTTAGTCAATATTAGTAATTATTTACTTATTAAAGCTTTTTTTTTTTTTTTTAATGAATCTAAAAATGATTTTTTCTCCAGGTTTATTAAATAATCCAGTGAATTGAATAATCAATTAAAAACAAAAAAAATATATTTACAGCTTGGGGAGGATCATGAACGAACTAAGGAGAGCTCAGAATGTTTGAAACATTTGACTCAACAGGCAGTTGTCTTCCAGAAAAAAATGAATGAAATATGCAAAGGTGATAGATCTATCAACTTTGCATCTCTTCAGGTAAGTTTTAATTCTATAAATATAATTTTCCTTTTCAATGAAAAAATGTCAAATAGTATATTTTCAATTTTTATAAGTGTTTATAACTATACCTTTTTCAATCTAACACTTGTCTAAACTAAATGAGTATATTCTTTGGTGCTGGCATAGTGACAATGAATATTGCAGTTGTGTGATGCATGTTGATAACTGAAGAGTATTAAAGACAGCACAGAAGCAGAAAAGTATATAAAATTCAACAAGACAATAAGTATAAGAATGAAGAAAGCAAAAAAATAAAAAAAATGGACGAAAGAACAATGTTGAGAAATTGAAGAAAATCTAAAAGACAATAATGCATTCCACATTATGAAAGATTTCAACAAACAGAAACTGTTTAGAATTAATACCATACAAGATATAAAAAAAAAAATGGAGTACTGAAGTGACTATATCTGGAAAAATCTCCCTAGGCAAGAGAATAAACACCAAGGTGGTTCATATGTATACTTGAACCTTTTTGGTAAGGTGTAAGATAATCTGGAACAAATTACTCCTTGGTAGCGATAGTTTAAATTAATTTTGCAAAGTGCTAAGGTATCTTTGGAACATTTCAAGAGCAAAGATTCAACACTATAGATATTTATATATAATTATTTATGTGTAATCAATTTCCGATCAGTCCAGGAAGGAAACTTGTATGAAAGGTTGCATTGTTTGATGATTGCAGTTGCCCAAAACTGTAAATTCTGATCTCTTGTCCTTGTGTACCTGTATGTGCACACACACATGTAGCTTTAATAAAAAGCAATTTAATCATTTCACCCCAAGCCATTAAGATGCAAGTGGTTACTAACTGAAAGAAACTGAAAATGTCATTGAAGAGAAAAGACAAAAAAAAACAAACAAACACCACAGGATTCAAGATATAAGATGGTGATTGATGCTTCATTAAAATTTTAAAGTTGACAGGAAAGCAAGAAGATGAAAGAGTTTAACAGGCAAAAAGTGCAAGAAAAGAAATTATTCAATTACAACTTCTGGTTAACAATGAGACCTAACTGTCAATCTAGTACTATACTTAAATTCACAAAGTCAAGATACCAAAGAGGAAAGCTTATAAGAACACTCTCCAAAATTATCTAGAATGATAGTGAACCAACTTTCTAGGCAACATATTTAGTAAATGACTTAATAAATTCTAAGATTTCTGTGTTAGCTATTATAAGAATGCATTCATTTTTTAAATGCTTCATTTTAAAAAAAGTAAAAGTATATACTGCAATTTTACATTGTTCTTGCAAGGATACACATTTGTAACTGACTTGGATGAATGATTTAGCTTAGACAGTGTAACATCCAAAACTGAAGACGCATTGTGATAGCAAAAATTGGCTTTTAAATTTGAAGCAACATCCTACAGAAGGATGCTGAGAATACCATGGACTGAACATGTGAACAACCACTAAGTTTGAGAGATAATGAAAACGACACTCCACCCATGTCTATTGAACAGGTTAAGAGGCTCATCCCTTGTTCCCTGTTTAGGATGTGATTTCCAGCTTTCTCTTTTCCAATCTTTTCACTATTACTTAGCCCCCTGCACATCAGTGGCGTTACCGCCTTGCTCGGGGTGATACGATTACAAAAAACTTAGCATCAAGATTATATAATGAAGAAAGAGGGCTTTGAAAATTTGATACTCACGGCAGATTGAAGGCAAGAGGGACAGAGGAAAACAATACATAACCAACCTAGTGAGCTTGGGTGGCAGAGCAAGTTTTAGCAATGACAACATCTGTTAAAAGCTACAAAAGGGAGGAAGTTGTAAAGAGCCATGATCACCTATGTCCTGAAGGGACACAGCACATAGAAGAAAGGAAAGACATAGTTTTCATATATTGGTCATTATAAGGAATATTTTTTTCTGTGAAATGCAAACAGGTTAAGTTTTTATATAAACTTTGTCTTTGTATTTCAATGTACAGATTTCAAGATTAAAACTTCTTGCAAACATTAATCTGTCTACACTATTTACATTATTCAGACTATTGTCCTCATCTTTCTTGCCATGTTTGACATTTCTGCCGTTGTATGTTCTGGCCTTCTTCAGGTGCAAAGAATTTCGAATTGAATTCTTTATTATGATCACTGGGGTATATCATTCTTATTCAATGTGCAATGCTACTTCTGGTAGCAATGTAGTAATCTCCCTTTAACTTAGATTTAAGTTAATTTGTCTATTAAAATTGTAAAACCCATCCTAATCTTGAAAAAGTGAATGTTTCTGAAAACATTTGACAAATATTTAATTAAGATTAATTTTTTTTTTTTTTTTTTTTTTTTTTTTCAGATTCAGACACCCTCCATACAAAGTGTATTAGATACACTAAATGTCATTAATGGCATTGTATTTGTACAAATCAGGTAAGAATTTTTAATATGGAAAGATTTGAGAAAGAAAAAAAACTATTTTGGAAATCATTGTGGGATTTTAATTGAGTTTTGCTTTTCATTTTATGTTTAAAACTCCATAAGTTTTCATTCTTGTCAATGAGAAATATTTTCTTATTTCTTTTTAGTATGACTTTTTATAACTTTTAATGATATTAAAGACAAATGTAACTTTTTTCTTTTTACAGTCCTGAGGACATTGAACGTTTTCGTTTGGAAATGTTACGGAGACAGCAAACTCAGGCTAACACAAATGCAGAACAATCTGGTCAACAAAAAGACAATGAACACAGCAAGCCATCATCAGTTATTAATAATGACAAAATGACCTCTGCTAATATAACAAATGGAGATATAGGACATGGACTTGTAGGAAAAGAGGTCCTTGTGAAAGAAGGTTGACCATGGCTTGCCAATTTAAATAACTAGATACAGCAAGATATTTGGATAATTTTGACAGAAAAAAAAATTTTATTCCTTACTTCCATTTATACTTTGTTGTTCCAATTCCTTCTCGGTTTGTACAATGGAGATAAAAATTGGTATCTCTTTGTGGGTCATGATCTGCCATATATCTTTGTGTCCATATATTGAAAACAAATATTGGGTTATTATGAACAAATTTACTTGTTTCCTTATCTTGGTTGGTCATGACAATTACATTTTGGTTGTTGTACTACTTAGCCATATTTTAAGTCAGTTATACTTGGTAACCTTAGAATTTTAAACTAAATCCTGTATTAATTGAATTATATTAAATATTTTCATTTCTGCAATTTAGAGATGAGAAAATCTAGTTATTGGAAGTTATGAGTTCAATCCATGAATTGGGTAGTGCAAGAAATTATGCTCTGATTCTACAGAAGTAATAAACATCAAAATTAACTAAAAAGAATTAACATGGAAGAATTAACATTTAGTCTTCTAGCATGTATAAGAGAATCTACACCCTTGGGTGCAGGGGTTTTAGGCAATGGAGAATGTATACTTCTTGGGTGGGGGTTAGGTAAGGAGGAATGCTCATTTCTGGTGGGGGGGGGTAGGTAAAGCAAAATCTACATTCCCAGAAAAAGTGGGGGTTAAAAATTTCTAGAAGATGTGACACATGAGAAAGAAAGTACAATAACCAAATTGTAATTATAACAACCAAGATGAGGATACTATTAATTCCGTATTTTATAAATTCCTCCAAAAAATTGTGATTGGATATTGGAGGTTCAAAACTTTGTTTTCCTGTGTGAAAATGGTGCTGATAATTGAGATGTTTGTGTAGATTTGTGAAAAATTTCTTGTAAGAAGTTTTTATGCCATCATTAAAATTAAATACTGCAGTTTTTTATATATTAAAAAAAAATTTTTCCAAAATAGCATTTAAAAAAATGAATAGTCACTGGAATAAAAGTAACCATTGAAATGTTTGCTAATTTCCTAAGTATGTTGTTTAAACTTACATGTTGAAAAGTCTTAAAAATGTGAATTTGAAGTTAATTTAAATATGGATTCTTTAATAACCAGGTTAGCTAATGTTGGCTTGTATTGCTTTTTCCAAAAAGTGAAATAAGTTTTCATAATTCTCACATGCAATAACAAGAAAAAACAGTTATTATATATATCTATTACTATTGACTGTGATAGGGACTCCATGGTTTGATTGTAACTTGTCCCCCAAAAAAATATTCAGTATTTTTGAGGAAGATTACATGGATAATACACCCACCTTTGTTTTTTTTTTTTTAAAAAAAAAAAATGTAATAATTGTTATAACACAACTTAAATTTTTTTTTTCATTTCCTGTTTGTATTGCAGATTTAATAACTATTTTCTTTAATTTTTAGTTTTTTTTTTCATTAGATCTTTTGGTTGGAAAATGTCTAGACTCCAGGAATAAATCAATGGAGATAAATTTCTCATTCGAGTATTCATAGCAAGGGAGATTACTCGTATCAATTAAATCTTTGTGATGTTTCTTATATCTTCCAATGAACAAGAGCATATGACTTTTTTCTCGACCAAACACGGTTGCTTAGATGAATAGTTACTTGATAGATTGTATGATCAATTTCAGAGACAGGCATATAATCCAAAAAAATGAGATTGTATAATTTGGCACATTCTAAAAAGAAAAATGACATCAGAAAAGACAAATAATACAAGAAAGCCTCTATCATGAATAGTGGAATGATTGCAATCTACTGGTGTTGGGAGAATAAAGGGTGTGATTAAAAATTTACAAATTATCAACTGTGACACATCTTTTGACTTAAAATAGTCAAAACATAATGGGGGTGGGTAAAGTAGAAGACAAGAGAATTGGAATATTCAGTTACCTTTTCCTTTCTTTTCTCCTCACTTATTACTAAAACATAATTACTATTTAAAGATCTTTTTTGTAAACCTTTAAATTTAAAGTGTTTGGAATATACACTTTAAATTGTAGTTTTGTTACTAAGACTTGACATTTTCATGTTATTAAAAAATATACTTTAATATTAATTTGTTTAATATTAAGAACAAGAACTAATTGTATTAGAACACATACACACATGTATGGCAGATAAGTGTGATCTAGCCAAAATAAATTAGATTGTGTATAGATTTAGCCATTATGGCTAATTAGATATTGCAACATCTTTCAATACTGTATGTTACATAGTTTAACACTAGAATTAAGTGCATATGTACAAATGTTTGCACATATACTAACAGTTGATAACATTGGCAGCCTCTGTGTATGTATTTTGTTTGTATTTTTTATTTTTAAAGTTTTTGTTAAATTCAATTTCTTTGTTTAGACAAGAGGTGATTTGTTAATCATTGCAAGAATTACAAATATTGTAAACAATTGAAAATAATTCAGTATTCTGTTGACCTTCTTTCAAGCTGAAGGTTTAAACATATTTTGGGTATTTCTCTGTAAAATTGCTTCATTAAGTGAAGTCTATTAAGTATAAATATTAAGTGTTAATACATAAGTTTTATTTTTTACTTTTATATGAAGCAAAGTAAAAAAAAATTTTAAAAAAAATGTACTAATAGAATTAAGTAATTAGGTTATAAAATTAATACCAATTTATTCAGTCTAACATAAATTTATGGAGTTCCTATTTGCTGAAAATTATTAGCTATGGTAAAACCAGAATATTTTGATTAAATGTTCCCAATATTTGAATTTTGTTTCAATCCTTTTCAATATTGACTCATAAGACATAATTTTATACTTAAAAACAAAAATAATCGAACATTTTCATAGTAATTTTTTGTTTATTGAAAGTACTTATGTATTGCTGTTTTTTTTTTTATATCTTTTGTTTTTATTTTTTTTGAGAAACTGAAAAATTATGGTGAAATTTTTTTCTGTATAAGTATGCTAAAGATGAAAATGTTTTCACTTCTGTATTTTTTTCTTAAATAAGCACTTTTGTTTGTTTTTTATTTTTTATTTGAGACCTTTTTAGAATGCGTGAAAAAAAATTTTTTTTTCTTTCTTCGATATATTGTAGACATTCCACTTTAGACTCAGTGGAACTGCTAAAAGATTTAAAAAAAAAAAAAAATGAAGGTTTTTGTGGTTTATAATTAAGTGTGACAAATTTGTTTTTCTTTTCCATTCCTAGCAAAATTCAAGTTTGTAACATTTTAGCACCAGATAAATAGTCTGGTTAAGCTAAAATTTGAAAATTGTAATGGGTTTTACAAATTTCTGAACCACTTTTCAATACATTTAATTTTCAAGATTTTATTTTATTTCCTTATCAAAACATTTTATCATTTTAATAAAATGACACAAATGACAATCTGGATTTTCTGAGATTGTAAAATGTACTCCCGAAGGATTAATATCAATGATAATAAAAAAAATAGCATAGGATCTTCAGTTCCTTATGAAATAAGATACTTGTTTTTTAATTTTTTTTTCATTTTATAACAATTAACAAAACTTGTAACAAGATCAAATTTTCTGGATTAAACATTTATTTTCAATATAAATTTATATTTATTTTATATCTGAACACAAGATGTATAATTTTTGTAGTTGCATTAGGATTGTTGTGGTGGCTCTTAATCTATGAATAGATTCTTCATTGAATTTTAATCTTAGAGAAAAGGAGCCTTTCATAATCTTAATCCTTAATTTAATCTTGTTGCAAATCAAAATTAACAATCTTTTGATAACAATTTTTTTAATTTTTGAAAAATAACTAGCTTTTCTGAAGTACTGATTGTCTGAATTATTGTTAAAGTTTTTTCTTACATAATGGTGAAAAAAAATGGCAATTATTTAAATGTGATATTTATCTATGCAAATATTAAAAACATTAAAGTTGGCATGAAACTTTATTTTATGCTATCCATAAATAAATTTAATTACAAAATTGCAATATTAATCTGCATTGACAGTTTTATTTAAGTTATTTATAATTAGCTAACTTGTATTATATTCATAAATCTTCTCAGTATTACAAACTTTATTTAACTCTTATATTATTTAAATGTTAGAATATTTTAATTAACCATCCAAGAATTTTATTATTTGTCAGTATGAGTCTGACCTATTTATATTTAGAGTAGTTTGTAAAGAATTAATAGATTATTTTTAATGAGATTTTCATTACTTTAGTGGATTCTTATACTTGAAATAGATGTCACATTTTTATTTTCTTAAACAGTGTGCATTATGTCTATTGGCTGGCATATTTAAGAAGTCATAAAATGTGGTCTTAAAGGGATTGAACCTTTGTAGATCAAACTACTGTTTAATCTGGCATGCTTTCACAGTCTAGTAATTCTCTTTCCAATTTTTTTACTACTTTGTTCAGATTTTCTTGAAAGCTCATTTCTGGTCAGTTTCCTATCCAAAATATAAACAAATTTCTGAAAGAATTAACAGTAATTTTTAAATTGACATTTTTACTTCAAACATAATGCTTGAAGTAATAAATGTCACATTAAAAATAAATCTTAATTCTTGTGGATAATTGTATTTGATTTAAACGCAATTTTTTTTATTAGTTAAGGAGTGTGTACTGAGTCTAACAGCTGAATTTGAACTAATGAAAAGTTCATATGTATGTATTTTAGTTTTCACTTTAATGGTATGAATACATCTGTTTTTTTTTTTTTTTTGTTTGTTTTTTGCTGGCCTATTAAGTATCTTGTGCTGCTTTCCCCTGTCTCTCCTCCCTTCTATCCATCCTGTGAGTATTAAATTCTCCAGGCTCACCTTCTTCATTATATGTCCCAGAAAATACTGTGCTTAAATTCATAAAATCTAGCTAGCATAGAGGAAAGTTCATTAGAACAAATACCATGGAAGTATTTATAGAAAAAGCACAGGAAAGCTGTTATGTTGGTGAGAAGCATAGAAGTTATGCTTATATTTCCTAATTTCAACTGTAAATTATGATTTGATACCATTTTTTGGCTTTAGTCATTGATTTGCTATTCATTCTAACATCTTCATTTTAATTCTGCTTATATTTTTGCCCAAAATTTGTTGGCATATTTTCTTTGAAATTTTTTACTTAGCCTTTTATTTAGGGACCTTCACAGAAATGTAATGAAATTTTAAATAGTGAAAAATCTTTGCTTTTATTTTAGTTTTAATTTTAGGCTAATAGATTAAATTTAATATTTTCAATAAGCAAATTACTTACTTGTATTTCAAAAACTAATTTTTATTGACTGGAAGGGGTTTTTGTAAAAGTTGATTAGACATTTTTTTCCCCCTTCACAGTAGCTGTCTTGATGACAATTTAATTTTCTATAAATCATAATTTATGATGTGAGTGCATTTTTTTAATATAATCTTCAAGTACTCAGTTTAGAAAATATTCTCTGTAAAATTTTTTTTTTTAATTTCACCCAAAGCAAGACATGATTGTCACTAGTGCACAGGGAGTTAGTGAGAAAAGATTGGGTAGAGGGGATATTGAGGAAAGGATAAAAGATGAATAGGAGTAAAGATGGCTATTGATATTGTACTTAAATGATTGGTGATTGTAGCTATCAGGGAAGCAAGAAAATGGAAGAGTTCCATTTGTGAGAAAAGAAATTGTTGTAGAAGTAGCAGTTAAGTTTCTAGATTTCAACAATAAAAAAGAGTAAGACCTAGATGCCAATCTAGTAGCACGTTTAAATTCAAGTGGTGGCTTTGGCACCGGGGGGTGGGGGGGGGAATAGCTTGTCAGTGATTGCCATGAAAATATTTCTAGAAAAGACAAAGAGAAGCTACATCATGGTAGTAAGAAAGTGACTGAAGTCAAGATATCAATTCAGGACCAATTACATTGCAGATGCTTTTTTTTTTATTTTTGTCAAGGACCTCAAGAGGAATAGCAGAACCTAACCAGATATGGCAACAGTATCCAGATGTATTATTTATTTTTTTAGAAATGTTAATTTAAAATTTGATATAGTCATCACTTATTTTCTGATAATGTTGTGCATGGTCACCTGTACTTAGAAAACTAGGCATGAAAAATTAAAAATTCTTTTAAAAATATTAGTTATATGTTCCATCTGTAGTTTTCACTTAAAGGGCTGAAATTAATACAGAATCAAAAAAAATTCATTTTTATAATTAAAAAAACAAAAAAAACAAAACAAACCATTCTTGTAAAAATTCATTATTCTTATTTATAAAAGTAATTAAAATCCTTTCTAATTAAATAATTTTAGTGATATTGTATTTTTTTATTTTACAATTCAGAGCAGATATTTTGGTAAATGGGGGTTCGTGTTTGGCACACAAAAAAATGTTGATTTAAATTCTCCAAGGAATCCTGCTTTTTAGCTAATATAGAGTTCTCAATTTCATCAAGTTAAGTGGTGGTAACAATAATCCATTCAATTGTGAATAAGTACTGAAAATTTCATTAAAATCCAACAATTATTTTTTTTTTTTTGTTTTTTCCAGAATTTCCCATTTTCTTTTTAATGCCAAAAAAAAAACACTAAAAATTTGTATATTAACCTTTGACCCACCCACTGACACACACAAAAAAAGATTTAACTAAACTTTTGAACATGCTATAAATGATTAAAAACATTTAATAAAACCATCAGAAAACACTTTGGTCTTTCCTCTTAATAACATAGTTATATCATGGAAACATTTATCAAGTTTGAGGCTTTTCTTTGTTTTCTTTTCATCATGGTATACTCTTATGAAAATCTTTGGAGGTACTTGCTTTTATCTTGTGGGTGTAGACTGTCATCTAGAATGTGTGTCAAAATTATATATGCAATGAATATAATTCCAGGCCCTACAATATTGGTAAGCTATGATGGATTGATTTTAAGTTTTGATGTGAGATTTTAAAAAAAAAAAAAAAAAAAATCTAACAGTTTACTTGCAACAATTCAAGTCGGCAGTTCTGGTTGGTCAATCGATCCTTAGACTCCCAGATGCAGGAAAGAAGCAGCTTGCCAACCAGTTGGCACTTATTTCTTCCTGCTTTTTCAATAGCTAATGTCTTGTATCCTCAGTAAAAAGAAGCTTGAAAATAAAAAAAAATTGTTAATGTAATGTTGGAATCCCTACTGAAGAATTGTCAAGCCAGAAATGATACAATACAACAATTCCTCATTCCATGCCTAAAGGATATTTAGTGTCAGTTAATATTTACTAATTTTATTTACCTTTTACCAGAGACAGCTGTACTGTGTCCCTTTATGATGTGGGTGATTGCAGTTCTATATAATTTCCTGTTCCTTGCTTTTAGCAATATTTTTTTGTGATCCCTCCTGATCCCTGTTCTGCAAACCATTTACACAAGCTCATTATACACTGTTTTCTGTTCCTCTTGCCTTCTTCATCTTCTATGTGCCCTGTCCCTTCAGGACGTAGGCGATCATGGCCCTCCACGTCTCCCTATCCCTTGTGGCCCTTAACATGTTTGTTCCTGTTACTCCTGGTAACCCCCGTTCCGTCATCCACCCGACCAGGCCCTGCAAATGTTATCCGCTGCCTTCCACTGTCTCTCTTTCCCTCTACCCGGCCACTCAGTATCAGGTTCTCCAAAATCTCCTTCATTGCATGTCCCAAGAACTTCAGTTGTCTCTTCCTGATGCTCGGTATTAATTTCCTTTTGGTTGCCATTTTTTTCCAACACCTCATCGTTGCTTGCATGTTCAGTCCATGATATCCGCAGCATCCTTCTGTAGAACCACATTTCCGCTGCTTCCAGTTTTGTCCTCATTTTCGATGATATTGTCCAGCACTCACTGCCATATTGAAGAACTGACATCACATAGCATGAAATTTTTGAAGCCCTTTCATTATGTACACTTGAAATTTGAACTGTCTCTTCCTGATCTTGCGGATGTGCAATGGATATTGGCTTGGAACGAGAAATCGGAGAGCAGAGTTTGAATTCAAGTTGAATTTTTTGCATTCACTTATGCGCAAATACCATTAGGAAAGGTATTAATCCATCTCTTCCTTCCAGTTATGGGTTAAATAACAGGGCAGATTGGGTTCTATAGCCTTGGCTGGCAACCAGTCTACCGCAGAAAGTAATGGCAATACATCTCTTTTCCCTCTACCTATGAGTCAAATAACAGGACATATTGGGTTCTATAACCTTGGTTGAGAACCAGTCTACTGCAGAAAGTAATGGCAACCTACTGTGGGATAATCTTCTGCCTAGTCAGCCATATTGAGACATGATCACCCAAGTGTGTTTCATGTATGGCACTTAACTGACTTCCTGATCTGAAGGGTCCTTCTTGTTTTCACTTTATCTCAAACTTTGATGTTCACATGTTCTGTCCATGGTATTCTCAGCATCCTTCTGTAGAATCACTCATCCGTGATGAGTGTCCACTAATTGCTTCTCTATAGTAGGACTAGATATTACATGATACAAAGTGACAACCCCCCTCCCCCAATTTTTAACTGAAAAAGTAGGTTTCAGGCTATATTTGGTGTACAAAATGGTTTCTACTCCCCCCCCCCCCCCCGCCAACCAAATTGTATTTTAAAATATATTGTATTTATTAAATTCAGTAAGTGTATACTTTTTCACTCAAATTCTAATGCAAAAGTGGAGATATTATCAATTAACTACCACAGTCATGAGAGGGTGCTTTCCTTTCAGTCGGCTATTATGGTAGCCTGAATGACTTTTACCTGTTAACCATCCACTTGTTCCAATTTGATCGTTAAATGGCTTGTATTTTTGTTTAACATCATTGAAAATGGATTTCAGGCATGGATTAGCCTACTATCAAAAATCTCTCATGCTAACAACTTACCATAGGATTTAAGGTTCACACTTTGTATCTGGATCATAAGACTGCCTTGCTTGCGTATGTGTGTGTGTATATATATATATATATATATATATATATATACACACACACACACAAGTCAAAAACTTCTGAAATTTAATTTCGTTGAATGGCCATTTCAGCGAAATTAAATTTCGGAATTTTTTTACTTACTTTATATATTTGGCTTTGTAAATAGATGATACTATTTACATTAAGCCCTCCAATTTGATCAATTTTAATATTAATTAGATTAATATTAATAGGATTGGGTTTTGGGATTTACCCATTTGCTCACCCTTTTTGGATTTAAAATATATTTTGGGGGTAGCAGGAGACGTTTTGAAGTCACCTTGCATGCCAACATATACAGTAACTCCAGTACTTTTCTTTGTTTTAGTATAGTTAATTAAAACATTGGTGAGTTCAGTCCCTGAATTTGGTAGGATTAGTGAATAAAATGAACAAGCAACAAAAAGATGAATAAAATTGGTAAAGAATATTAGATCTAGCCTAAGCATAGAAATGAGAATAGTAAAATTCTCTCCTCATTAATTTAAAGTACTTTATGTGCATTGTGGTGCACTGGATATCGGCTCGGAATGAGAAATCAGGGAGCCGAGTTCGAATTCCAGCTGAGTTCATTGCATTCACTTACGCACAAATACCCTTGGGAAAGGTATTAATCAGCCTATTCCTTCCAGTTATGGGTTAAATAACAGAACAGAATGGGTAGCCTTGGTCGGCAACCAGTCTACCACAGAAAGCAATGGCAACCTACTGCAGGATAATCTTCTGCTCAGTCAGTCATGTCTCTGTCGAGACATGATTGCCCAAGTGTGTATCACGTATGGTACTCAACTGACTGACTGATTCACATTGTAATAGAGCACAATAACTAGGTGAGTCCTCAGCCTCCAGGGTTTTATACTTGAACCAATATTGTTCCTAATTTTCACAAATGACCTTCCTGATTTCATCAAGTCTTAACACTGTATCTATGTTGTTGATATTGAACTGAGGAGTAAATAGATATAAGTTCAAATTGGCAGCTGATCTTAAATTGACCTACACTGTTGTTAAATGGGGCAAGGAATGACTTGTTAATTTTAATACCTTTTAATAATCTGAGACTATACTTAACTTTTATCAGCATTAGGCTAAATTTGGAGTGACTCTTCTTGGATAATGACAGGAAGGGAAAAGATTATACTGAGTCAATTGCTAAGTCTGCAGCTAGGAAAGAAACACTGTGCTGTTCTAAACAACTTTTTTTGAAAACCAGAATCTCTTACATATTTATAAGTCTACCATTTATTCTTGCTTTAAACATGTTGCAGAAATATTCAGAGATCCTTGATAAAATCCAAAACTGTGATTTTTTTTTTTTTTTCCCCTTTTTTTCCCCTCAGTAATGTCTTGATGTGCGTTGTGGTACAGTGGATATCGGCGCGGAATGAGAAGCCGGGGAGCCGAGTTCGAATTCCACTTGAATCCATTGTATTCACTTACGAGCAGATACTCTTGGGAAAGGTATTAATCCGTCTGCTTCCTTCCAGTTATGGGTTAAATAACAAGACAGATTGGGTTCTATAGCCTTGGTCGGCAACCAGTCTACTGCAGAAAACAATGGCAACCTACTACGGGATAATCTTCTGCCCAGTCAGTCATGTCTCGTTCGAGACATGATCGCCCAAGCGTGTATCATGTATGGCACTTAACTGACTGATACTTCATAGTGGAAGACTTCAATATTTTTATTATTTATCTTTCAGAATTTAGACTAAATTGTACATTGATTTATATATTTCTAGTTTCATCTTGATAATTGTCTTTTTTGTATAATGGATACAGAATTTCTGAGACGCCAGTCTTTGACTTCCCTCAACAATTATACAATCAATAAGAAATGCCTAAGTTTCAAATTAAAAGGACATTTCTGCCTAAATGAGAAATCATCCATATTTACATGCATACTATTGTTCTCATCTCAATATTTTGGCTGTTGTGTCCTCCAGCCTTCAGGTGTATGTTGAGTCTGGTAACCTACAGAGAATTTCAGACTGGATATAAACCATTATGACTTGTAATTAACATCAAGTACACAAAAGGATGAATAAAATTTAGTCTTGTTATAAACAGATAAATTCCATTAAATACATTTTGTGACTGAAAAAGCCCAAGTTTCAAAGTGACCATCTTGTAGATGTTTTTTTTTTTTTTAATCATTTCACCCCAAGCAAGGTAGTACTGCCACTAGTGCACGGGGTGGGGGTGGTTTACATCCGGTTTATTTGCTTTCCAGACAACTTTGATATTGCATCTAAATTTTTGAAAATTTATTATTTACTCTTCTTGATTTCTATTCATTTATTGTTCTCTTTTGTGTTGTTGTTGGTATGTTCTCTCGCACTCAGTAACCTTTTTCATCTTAGTGGCCATGCTTTGCATTGAGTGAAATTATTAAAAAGAAAGTAAAAAAGCAAATTGCATATTAACAATGCAATATTGTAAAAACGATACAAAGAATTGTTGATATTCAGTCTGTAATAAGCATTAAGTGACCTTTTTATATTAAGCTTTCAATATAAACTGAGCAGTTATGACTTTTAAGCAAATTTTGAATGAGTAAAGTGTGCTTTAAAGGAAAAAAAAACAAAAAACCCTACTAGATTGTGGTGCTGTTCATGATTAAGTTGGTTAAAAGCACATTGGATCTAATGGTTGTTTCCCCTGCATGATGGATGAAGGTTTAAATCTTGCTGGTGGGGGACACATTTTCTCAAATGTGCAGTCTGGTAGACAATAAAAAGGCTGTTTAATGTTTAAAATAAACAGTGTCTATAAGTATGTATATTGATGTAAAATAACATTTACAGTAATATTACTGAAACCTTCTGACCACTGGAAAGAATGATTACACACACAAAAAAAAAAAAAAAGAAATAAAAAAAAAAGGTTAATTTATGAAACACTTGAGTTTGAGGTGCTAAATCAAACATCAATCAGCTAAGTAAAAAATTTTATATTTGTATTATGCACACACTTTTCAAGCCAATACCAATTAATGGTCATGTACATAACTCAATACAATATATAATTTGAAAATTCATTTTATTTTCAAAATTTTATTAAATTGTAACAAACAAAATAAAAATATTCGGGCAATTTTCAAAAGTTGTTAAACAATGTCATCTAATTTCTGAGTTATTATTTATACTATATTTGGACTATTGTCTCATCTTTGTTGTTTTTATCATGTTTTGGTCATTGTACTCTCTGGTCTTCTATATGTGTATCAATCTGAGTAACTGATAAAGAATTCTGAACTAAACCCTTTATTTAATCTAGTGGGGTGGACTGTTCTTGTGCCCCTGCTCATATCTAAAGATATCTTGTCTAGTCCTCTTTATTTAGTAATGTTCATTTATTACTTGCAGGTTTCCAATGAGTGCAAGTACACACTGAATAGATTGGGTGACTTCAATCTCTATTCAAATTCACAAACCAATATTTTTGTCTGCTAAGCCATGGGACAATTTATTGCAATAAACTTAGAACCTTAAAAAAAAAATACTTGATCCAACATCCAGGTTAATGTGTACTTTCATTCAGTGGAAATGAATTGACAATAACTGAACTAAAAATAAAAACTAGAAATGATATCACTGGACATAGTTAGTAGAATGAGAACAGTCTATCCCTGTAGATTAAATAAAGAGTTCAATTCGGAATTACCTGTAAGTTACCCAGATGACCGAAACAATGATAAAAACAAACAGATGAGGACAATTGTTTGAACATAGTATAAATAATAAGTGGTCTCATCTTTGAATATGGTTCATTTAATCATTGTCTCTGCAAGCAATAGAACATTTTCAGTTGTCAATCTTCAAGCAGTAAACTTTATCATCCCTGCAACCAAGAAACATTTTTTCCCCACAAAAAACTGGAGAGGAGAAAACTTCACCAGGCAATTTGTATTCACAAATTATAAATCCACATTCCACACACAACAGTTGCAGATTTCCATCTGTTGAGCATATAGCAATAAACCCGTCATCCAATTTCATGTCTACTTGGTTGCATGAATCAGTTGCAGAAGTAGAACTTTCATTTATACTTTGCTCTGGATTTATACCAGACTCTTGAAAATTTGTGATGCTACATGGTGAAGCATAGATTTTTGAATGGATGTTAGTCTTCCATTTGACGGTGCCATTATTCAAGCAGCAAAAAATAAAATGACTGTATGAACCACAAATAATAATTTCTTTATCTTTTTCTTGATTCTGTAACATGCAGATGGGTGAAGAAAATATTTGGCCATCAGTGTCCAGCTTCCAAGTCTATAAAATAAAAATGTTTTAAAACTTTCTTTTGCCAAAAGAATAGGAGTAAGTATGACTGCATAAGGAGTAAATAAGATTAATTCTTTTTCAAAATATAAATGACATGAGTAGATTCCCTTGAGACTGAGTTCGCTTTGACTCTCTTGGCAATGTTTGTTTTTTACAAGTAAATATCAGAATTTATTAAATCCCAAACATTTTCTTTATTCTTAAAATTTGGCAATAGTCATGTTAAAACTATTTATTAGATTGAATAAAAAGACAATCTGTTGTCATAGTTATTTAAAAAAGGGTAAATAATAAATATTATATTTATTATTTGCACTGTTCAAACTTTTGTTTTCATTTTTATTGCTATGTTTACGATATTTCGACTGTTGTACGCTTTGGCCTTCTTCAGGTACTAAGAATTTTGACTCATGGCAAAAACATCATAAACATAATAAAGATGAGGACAACAGTGCAAACAGTGTAAATGTAATATTTATTTACCCTTTTTTTATTAAATAACTGAAAACCTCATCTCTGAAGTATAGACAAATAAATATTACATTGTATTTGGTTTATATATTTTGATAATTTTGTAATATTTTATAAATATTTGAATAAAACAATTTCTTTTCAAATTTATTTCTTTATAGAGTGGTAAATAATAAATATCACATTGTACTTGGTTAACATATTTTTAGATAAGTTTGTAAGTAAACAAACTGAGGGAATCAAAAGTGTATAATGGTGTCAAGAAAATAACCTTCCTTGTGACATGATTTTATTATGAGCAAGTTTAAATATTGCCAGAAAGAAAAAAATATTTTCTTAAGTTAATACAACTCAGTAACCATCTACCTTGATTATCTTTGGGCCTTGGATGAAAATTAGTTTTAAAAAAAAATTCGAGATAACTTGATATTATCAAACTGTTCTAATGATACAAATTCAAAACAAATTTATGGTATCAATTTTTTTTTTTCATGCAAAAAGATTTTTTAGAAAGTTATTATTTTTTTTTTTATGCACAGAGTTTCTTTCAAAAAGTCGTTTAATAATTAAAAAAAAATAAAACTAAGAGTTTTATTTTAGAATATAAATGTGGCTGAGTTCAAATAAGATTTTTTAGTAAAACTAACTATATGTATGTTTAAGGTGCTGATCTCTATGGTATTAAGACAAAGTTTACTATACTACTGTCAACCAGATTTTTTATGGCCCACCAACCATTTAAAGCCAGAAAATATTCTTATACTATAAGAGTTTTTTGTTTATGACTATATTGTGTTGAATACACCGGTTCCTGTCCGATCATTGAACTTAAGCAATATCAAGCCTGGTCAGTACTTAAATGGGTGACCGTTTGGGAATACCAGGTGCTGTAAACATAAAGACCAAAAATGGTCCACCAATCCTCCAGGTTTGGGGGTTGGCTGCAGGGCTAACAACCCTGCCCCATAAAAAACAGTTTGTTATGGAAACAGTAACAAAAAAGTTGCTGCCCTACATATCATTGGGTGTAATGGATGAGATAAGAGTTTTTTCCCAATATTAATGATTCACTAAAACAAATCTTACTAATTACTCTATAGCTAGGGGAAGAAGAAGTGGACTCATATCTTACCCAGCTGCATTTGCACATAAGTGAAAATAATGAACTTGGTATCTATCTGAGCCTCCCTACAAAGGTGTGATGCTGCACAAGGCTAATTTTTATTATGGGACATTCCAGGCTCATATGCTCAGAGAAAAATTCCCTGTAGACACTATATATGATGGGTCAGGCTCTTGTCTATTTTTTCCAGACTAGACTGCCTTTCGTCATAGTCTCATCTGGGTTCCTCTCTATCCTTTTAAAACACTTTGCTTTTGGGCAGAGTTTTGGTGTATATAATGAACTCAACAGGAATTGGAACACTGCTCTCTGATTTCCAATTTTGTGCTGTTATCAATTACAGCACCTGTAATTTCCAAGTAATCCCCTATCTAGGTACTGACGAGGCTCAACATTGCTTAAATTCTGGGATTGTATGAGAACTGATGTTTCAATATAATATGGCCATAAACCCCCTATTAACCGTGAAGCTTACAAATAACAATGGTGAATATTATTACATGCTGTTTGTTAAAATCACCAGTTTTAACAATTTATAGACCTGAAGTTGAATGCTCATATTTACACAAAATTTATGTGCATTTATTGTTTTTAATTTGGAATAGATATTTCACTATTTTCATCCTACTTTTAAAATATATAGATAATAAATAAAAGTTAAATTTCTATCTTCTAAATAGTCATATTTATTAAACTCAGTTGAATACATCATATTTCTTCTAATTGTAATATATTATCTTGGATGATGGAATTAATTAACAGGTACATTCAGCAGAAGGTAAGGTCTACAAAAAGTGAAAACCGGCTTGAAATGCCCAGCAATGTTGTTGTTGATAGATACATCCAATTGTAGATAAAAGTCAATAAAGGACAAGGATGGTTTACAGATATGTCTGGCCATAGATGATATCAACAAAGTCACAACCCAAAAAAGCAAAAATGTGTGGGAGTTTTAAGACCATATATAGTCTAAAATTTTGACTGAAGAGATAAAGATCGACAAATGAATCCCGACAACACCTTCGTATGTGCAATCTTTCTCTGAGGTTTCCCTCCTGCTCCACACAAGCATCACGAAGGAAGAACAAAAATATAAAATTATATTTTTATATATAATTGTTGTGGTACAGTGGATATCAACTTGGAACGAGAAATCGGGGAGCCAAGTTTGAATTCCAGTTGAATTCCTTGCATTTACTTATGCACAAATAGCCTTCAGAAAGGTATTAATCCATCTCTTCCCTCCAGTTATGGGTTAAATAATAGGACAGATTGGATTCTATAGACTTGGTCGGCAGCCAGTCTACCACAGAAAGCAATGGCAACCTACTGCGGGATAATCTTCTACCCAGTCAGTCATGTCTCGTTCAATCTGTCTCTTCCCTCCAGCTATGCGTCAGGATAGATTGGGTTCTATAGCATTGGCCGGCAATAAGTCTACTAGAAAAAGTAATGGCAACCTACTGGTTAATTGTCATGTATGCCACTTAATTGACTGACCGAATATGATGGCAACATAATTAAAACTTTTACTAGCTATGAGTCAAATAACAGGACAGATTCTGCCCAGTCAGTCATGTCTCTTTCAAGACATGATCACCCAAAGCGTGTATCACATATGGCACTTAACTGATTGACTGTATATAATAGCTGGAATCATGATTAAGGCTTCTACTGATCATAAAGTGGAGGATTGGTTTTCCATTGTTATGAAGTAGTAAACTGATCCCTCACTACTTACTACATAATAATATAGTACATTTCTTTTTCCTCTACCTATGAGTCAAATAACAGGACAGATTGGGTTCTATAGGTTTGGTCGGCAATCAGTCTACCACAGGAAGCAATGGCCACCTACTGCGAGATAATCTTCTGCCCAGAGTGTGTTTCATGTATGACACTTAACCGACTGACTGATTGTGGTATAATGGATATTGGCTTGAAATGAGAAATTGGAGAGCTGAGTACAAATTCCAGTTGAATTTGTTGCATTCACTTATGCGTAAATACCCTTAGGAAAAGAATAAGTACATCTGTTCTCCCTCCAGCTATGGGTTAAATAGCAGGACAAATTAGGTTCTGCAGTCTAGCAGAAAGAAATGGCAAGCTACTGTGGGAAAATCATCTGTCTAGTCAGTCATGTTTTGAAAGAGACATGATTACCTAAGTGTCTATCATATATGGCAGTTAACTGACTGATTAGTATTATTAGTATTGATATTTAGTACTTAAGAGAAGATCACAATTTAAAGAAAAGAAAAGGCGCACTTGTTTAACAAGTATGTCAGTCTTCTTAAAGATATGTTTTAAAATTGCATGCAAATATAAAAATATAAAACCTTGAATCAAAATAAGTCTTTGTATGATTGTACTCTTTGTATGATTGTACTCTTTCTATGATTGTACTCTTTCTATGATTGTACTCTTTCTATGATTGTACTCTTTCTATGATTGTACTCTTTCTATGATTGTACTCTTTCTATGATTGTACTCTTTCTATGATTGTACTCTTTCTATGATTGTACTCTTTCTATGATTGTACTCTTTCTATGATTGTACTCTTTCTATGATTGTACTCTTTCTATGATTGTACTCTTTCTATGATTGTACTCTTTCTATGATTGTACTCTTTCTATGATTGTACTCTTTCTATGATTGTACTCTTTCTATGATTGTACTCTTTCTATTGATTGTTACTCTTTCTATGATTGTACTCTTTCTATGATTGTACTCTTTCTATGATTGTACTCTTTCTATGATTGTACTCTTTCTATGATTGTACTCTTTCTATGATTGTACTCTTTCTATGATTGTACTCTTTCTATGATTGTACTCTTTGTATGATTGTACTCTTTCTATGATTGTACTCTTTGTATGATTGTACTCTTTCTATGATTGTACTCTTTCTATGATTGTACTCTTTCTATGATTGTACTCTTTCTATGATTGTACTCTTTGTATGATTGTACTCTTTCTATGATTGTACTCTTTCTATGATTGTACTCTTTCTATGATTGTACTCTTTGTATGATTGTACTCTTTCTATGATTGTACTCTTTCTATGATTGTACTCTTTCTATGATTGTACTCTTTCTATGATTGTACTCTTTCTATGATTGTACTCTTTCTATGATTGTACTCTTTCTATGATTGTACTCTTTGTATGATTGTACTCTTTGTATGATTGTACTCTTTGTATGATTGTATATGGTGTAATCATTCAGAATTAGAAACTGTTATATTCGGTATGAATGTAATTTTGCTAATCTTGAAATTTCCATTGATTAATTCTTTTATGAGTTGTGGTGCATGGATATCGACTTGGAACGACAAATCACAGTTCCGAGTTGGAATTCCAGCTGAATTTCTTGCATTCACTTATGCACAAATACCCTTGGGAAAGGTATTAATCCGTCTCTTTCCTCCAGTTAAGGGTTAAATAATAGAACAGACTGGGTTCTAAAGTTTTGGTGGGCAACCAGTCTACGGCAAAAAGCAATGGCAATCTACTGCAGGATAATCTTCTGCTCAGTCAGTCATATCACTTTTGAGATGATCTTTTGACATGATTGCCCAAATCATGTACCATGTATCATATATGACACTTAACTGAATTCTTTTTAGTGACTGAACAGTCCAGTGCAAATCCTATGGATCTCTCCCATTGTTATTTTGGGGCAAGATGTTAGTAGTTTGAATATTGTGACAAATTGGGGAGTAGAGTTCAAATTCCAGTTGAATTTCATGCATTCACTTATGCACAAATACCCTTGGAAAAGGTATTAATCCATCTCTTCCCTCCAGTTATGGGTCAAATAACAGGACAGATTGGATTCTATAGCCTTGGCTGGCAACCAGTCTACCACAGAAAGCAATGGCAACCTACTGTGGGATAATCTTCTGCCCAATCAGTCATGTCTCTTTCAAGACATGATCGCCCAAAGCGTGTATCAAGTATAGCACCTAACTGACTACTGTTATGAAGTAATAAACTGATCCCCCACTAATTATACTTAATATAATAATGTAATATAGTCTATCTCTTCTCCCTCTAGCTATGAGTTAAATGGCAGGACAAATTGGGTTGTATAGCCTTGGCTGGCAACCAGTCTACTGCAAAAAGCAATGGCAACCTACTATGTGATAATCTTCTGCCCAGTCAGTCATGTCTCTTTTGATACATGATCGCATATCATGTATAGAACTTAACTGACTGACAGTATTAGTAGTAATATATAAAGTAATATTTCATGTTAAATAGTACAGAAAAAAAAAAGCTTTACCTTATTTCCAGCATGATCCATGGCATACAAACCACCATCAACACATCCAACAACAACACCATTACTTGTTATACAAGGTGTAGTAAATAAAGGCTTTCCAAAATCTTCTTTCCATTCTATGTTTCCATCAAACTAAAATAAAGTTAATATATGGTTAAGTTTTTATATAATTTTTCATGTGTTCTAATGATGATTTTTCTTTTCAGTAGAACACACAGTGCTTTGTTATTTTTAACAAAACTTGTATGTGTGTGATGATATGGAAAGTTCAGAAAATTATAGAAATATTTTCAGCATGTAGTTCTCAAGTATTCAGAAAAAATCTTTTCAACGATTTTCAGTTCTCTGTATTGCCCATATTTTTTTGTAACCCCCCACTCCACAACTCTGCTCCACCCCACAAGGTATGAAGCTAAAAGGAGCTGAATAAAGCTTAGAATTTGGCCTTCTCTTTAATCTTGTTACAATCTGTCATGTTTATAATGTATATTTTAAGTTGAGTTCTAAGTCATTTTCATCATTAAATTGGTTCATAAAATTCAATGTATAATCCTTACTAAATATATGTTGCAGTTATGAATAAATTTGGATAACACCAAGATTGCATAGTATTGGCTGACAGTGGCAACATACACAGTGGATTAAAGGGAAACGTTTATTTCTATGATATTGCCAGGATAAATGCAGCAAGAATAACACAGTAAAAAATTCTAGAACTTTGTTGGTTTTACCTGACATGCAATATAAAGTTGTGGAGCTGGAGTTGGATTCAGAAATAATTAAGTTTCATTGAAGTCAATAATTAAGTTTCATTGAAGACAATTAAGGGTTCACACAAATTGGAGTCAGAGTTGGAAGCAAATAAAGGGTCATTTGAGGCAGAAACAATTAATTATATACAGTGCTCAATATAATGAGTATTATAGAGCTTAATATAATATAATTATATAGTTATGTATCAATTTTACATTGCGACATGGAAATTTCTATGTTTCGAGATATGTTCTCATCATCAGACAATGTTGATGTTGTTGTGCAGATGACTTACATTTATAATAAAATAAATGCCAGAGTACTCAAAATAAAAAAAAAACCTGATATATATATTTTGTAATTTTGTTATTTCAATGGTTTACGAAAGTATTATATCACTACACAAAAATGTTCATGTTTCAGAACAATGCTGTTCTTCTTCAGGTGATATGGTTACCATTTATTTTAAGATACCATCTGAAGAAGAACAGTATTGTTCTGAAACATGCTTTTATAAACCATTGTAATAACAAAATTACAATATTAAACTCTACTTTGTATCAAGCACTCTTTATAAAATTAAAAGCTTGAACAATGAGTTTTAATCTATGTGTTCTTTCACCTTCTTATGATATATATATATATGTGTGTGTGTGTGTGTGTGTAAAAAGTCTTACAATATAGCATTTTATTTTATTGTTATTTCTTCTATATCCTTTCAAAGATTTTGTCTAATTCTGTTAGAAAATATTAAAGAATAAATAGGTATGATATAATAGCCACGATATCTTCTTTGATGTAAACCACTTGTAATGATATATGCCTACTCAATTATTGTCATTATTATGCCATTAATAATTGTCATTATTATGCCATTAATAATTGTCATTATTATGCCATTAATTATTGTCATTATTATGCCATTAATTATTGTCATTATTATGCCATTAATTATTGTCATTATTATGCCATTAATTATAATGTCATTAGCTATTATGCCATTAATTATTATGTCATTTACTATTGTGTTTCTTTGTGGTGCCCTTTGTTGCTGTACAAGTCAAAACATGAACCCATTCTTTTTGTTGATCATAAATAGTTAAACATTTTTTTCAAATAATTACTACCTCTGATTGTAAAGAAAAATAAGTTTACTTCTTTTAAATAATCTACTCAAAAAGATATTTCCACTGAACTGAATATTTTTCAGCTTTAAAGAAATTAATTTTTTGCTATCTTTTAGTCTTTCATTAATTCAATCCAACATGGTTTATACTTACAGGATCCATGCTATACAGATATCCACCCAATGTACAAATGTAAACTCGATGTGGATTGGTACATATGGCTGGAGAAGAAAATATACTTCCTGCATGGAGATTTTTCCTTATTTTAATGGATGTACACTGAGAAAGAAAAAAAGAAAAACAGGGAATAAGTATTGATGAAAATAATGATCAGTCATTTTATTGATTAATTTGTTTTCTATGGCTCGTCAACCTTTTGCAGGTTAATTAAAGCCAGAAAATAGTTTTAGAATGTAAAAATGTTTTTTGAGATAATAATGGTTCAGTGATACAAATCTTACTAATTAACCCATAGCTGGGGGGAGAAGATTTGGGTTCACACCATTCCAAAGGTTATTTGCATACAAATAAATATAACGAAGCCAATAGGAATTGGAACTTAGCTCACTGATTAATAATTGAGACAAAATCCATTATGCCACCCATGCATATAAATGTACAGCTCCTTATAATCCAGAGTGGTTACCCATCCAGGTATGGACCAGGCTCAACATTGCTTAACTGGTATTTTAACATGATATGACCAAAAGCTTACAGCACCTGGTATTCCCAAGTGGTCACCCATCTAGTTATTGATAAGGAATTTTTTTGGTGAGGGTAAAGATAATGATTTAGTGATACAAGTCTTACTAATTAACCCATAGCTAGGAGAAGTACATGTGAATATAATGAACCTGATTGAAAATTGGAACTCAGCTTTTTAATTTAAAGCCAGAAAATATTTTTAAATTTTAAGAATTTTGGGGGCAGATAATAATGAAATAACAATATGTCTTACTTATAATTGGAGAAGATGTGGGTTCATGCCTTTCCCAAAGGTATTTGAGCGTAAATGAATATAAGAAACCCAGCTAGGAATAGAACTTAGATCTCTGATTTTTAATTCTGCACCACACACACACATCCAAGCTTGCAGCACCTGATATTCTCAAGGAACACTTAGTGATTATATAAGAACATTAGTGATCATATAAGAACCAATGTTTCAACATGACACGGCCATAAATCACTTTTTGTTTTAAAATATATTATATATATATATATATCAAAAACGAAAATGGCATGTACGTAAAATCCCAAAACAGATCCTATTAATATTAATATCATAAATATTAAAAATGATCCTGGTAGAGGGCTTTATGTAAATAGTATTATCTATTTACAGAGCCAAATAAGTATATTTTAAAATAAAACACTGAAAATTACATATGCCGTATGGAGATTTTAGTGAGGAAAACCTCACTTCTTATAATGATTGTGACTTGAATCCTTTGAGCTGTCTCCCTTTTCTTTTCTTTCCTCTTTCTTCCCTTTCTCTTCATATCAATGTCTAGATGACAACCTTCTAACAAAATCTAACACCCCTCATGTTATCCTTTCTGATATTATCTTATTTTTTTCTTCTTGCATGTAAACTTCCGGGTATGAATTTATTTTGGGGTAAACTTCCAGTAAATAAATTTTGTATTCTATTTGCATAATAAATGAATTTTGCCATTGAAAAAGAGAAGTTTTTTTTCACTGAAATTGGCATACGCCATATGTAATTTTCAAAGTTATTTGAATATATATATATATATATATATATATTCATAAAAAAGAATTAAGAACATAGAAGATAATGATTGACATTGCGTTTATATTTTTGAAGATCAAAGTTGACTGGAAAGCAAGGAGCTGGAAGAGAGTTCTAAAAGTGAGAAGTGTGAGAGAAGAAACTCTTTCATAAAAAAGAAGAAATTAAGAAGATAGAAGATAATGATTGACATTGCATTTCAATTTTTGAAGATCAAATTTGATTGGAAAGCAAGGAGCTGGAAGAGAGTTCCAAAAGTGAGAAGTGTGAGAGAAGAAACTCTTTCATAAAAAAGAAGAAATTAAGAAGATAGAAGATAATGATTGACATTGCATTTCAATTTTTGAAGATCAAAGTTGATTGGAAAGCAAGGAGCTGGAAGAGAGTTCTAAAAGTGAGAAGTGTGAGAGAAGAAACTCTTTCATAAAAAAGAAGAAATTAAGAAGATAGAAGATAATGATTGACATTGGATTTAAATTTTTGAAGATCAAGGTGTATTTGAAAGCAAGGAGCTGGAAGAGAGTTCTAAAAGTGAGAAGTGTGAGAGAAGAAACTCTTTCATTAAAAAGAAGAACTTAAGAAGATAGAAGATAATGATTGACATTGCATTTAAATTTTTGAAGATCAAAGTTGATTGGAAAGCAAGGAGCTGGAAGAGAGTTCTAAAAGTGAGAAGTGTGAGAGAAGAAACTCTCTCATAAAAAAGAAGAAATTAAGAAGATAGAAGATAATGATTGACATTGCATTTAAATTTTTGAAAATTAATGTTGATTGGAAAGCAAGGAGCTGGAAGGGAGTTCTAAAAATGAGAAGTGTGAAAGAAGAAACTCTTTCATAAAAAGAAGAAATTAAGATAGAAGACAGTGATTGACATTGCATTTAAATTTTTGAAGGTCAAAGTTGGTTGGAAAGCAAGAAGCTGGTAGAGAGTTCCATAAGCAAGAGTAGAAACTGTTAGCATAGGACTTAGGGTTACATTTAGCTAATTCAATAGTTTATTTTAAGATGTGTAATGTATGTAAAGGTTATGACATATTTTTCATGTAAGAATCATATAAAGTGATACAGAAAGTTCATTAAATG
This sequence comes from Ascarosepion bandense, assembly GCA_037127315.1. Classification (NCBI taxonomy): domain Eukaryota; kingdom Metazoa; phylum Mollusca; class Cephalopoda; order Sepiida; family Sepiidae; genus Ascarosepion; species Ascarosepion bandense. The sequence continues at coordinate 1,533,582 of JBBBDQ010000770.1, read as the reverse complement.
TTAGAAAACAAGTATAAAATCATAAAAATAATGAACAATAAGTAGGTACAAAAACGTTTTAGTTGAAATTAAAATTTTAAACAAGAACCATGCAAAAGTACTAAAATAAAACCAATAAACTTAAATTTTACCTTTATATCTAAAGCGTAAATACATTCATCATGTGATCCAATCCATATAAGGGAGGTCAAAGGGCACACAACAGGAGAGCATTTTACAGAATCTGCAGTTTTAAATTTCCAATATATTTCACCAGTTGTTACTTTCAATATATAGACATACGAGTCATAACAGCCTGAAGAAAAGAATAATATATCCGTCATTATGTGTATTTCAGAAAGCATACAGCTATACTTTTCTATTGCTTAAAAGTTAGCTTTTTAATACTAAAGGTTAGCTTTTTAATACTAGAGAGATATTTTTCATGGAGGCTTATAAAAATAACAGAAAAATGTTAAACATATTGAACATATCAACACCCAATAGCAACAGTGTGTTTCATGGTTAAACACAATCATCAGGCCTGAAGATTGCATTTAAACATGAAACTGTCCACATTGGGGTATTAAGGTCAATGTACACATTTGTATTTACATATACTCTATTCCTGATATTGAATACTTTAACCCATAGATATAGCATATCTTAAAAATATTTTTTTATCATATATATATTATAATGGTTGTTACAATGGTTTATAAAAGCATAGTATCACTACACAAAAATTTTCGCGTTTCGAAGCTACGTTTACTCCTCATCTGGTGATAAGTTGAAATGAAAAATAAATGGTGAAAACGATCTATTTTTGGTAATATGATATGTAAATGAATGTGGGAGTTTAGTATGATTTAGCCGGCAGTTTATAGCCATTGTGATACAGCCTTGGGTTAGGAGAGGTTATATATATATATATATACATAATTTAACCATGGGATTAGTTAAATATATTTCTTAAGTTCGACATTGAGTGAATTTAGACAGCTTTCAAGCTTCACCACTAATTCAGTTCTCAAACAAATTTAAAAAGATTTACAGATTTAGATAGGATACCTCCTTAGCTACATTTTTAAAAAAGTTTTTTGAATTTTAGTTCAGTAGAAAAAAGTTACCTCAAAAAATTTTAAGTCCGAGAAGGGAGACTAACTACATAAGTTCATAAATAAGTGAGTGATTAATGCTTCTAATAATAAATCTTATTCTTTATAATTTCTTTTCTGTTTAATATTTTTGTATGCGGTTTTCAATATTTAAATTCTGATGATATCTTTTATCATTTTTGTTAATCAAACTTTGCTTATCACTTATCATTTTTTTCAGACTAACTACATTAGTGAGTGAGTGAGTGAGTGAGTGATTGAGTGAGTGAGTGAGTGAGTGAGTGAGTGATTAAAGCTTCTAATAATAAATCTTATTCTTTATAATTTCTTTTCTGTTTAATATTTTTGTATGCGGTTTTCAATATTTAAATTCTGACGATATCTTTTATCATTTTTGTTAATCAAACTTTGCTTATCACTTATCATTTTTTTCAGACTAACTACATTAGTGAGTGAGTGATTGAGTGAGTGAGTGATTGAGTGAGTGAGTGAGCGAGCGAGCGAGTGAGTGATTAACGCTTCTAATAATAAATCTTATTCTTTATAACTTTTTATTCTGTTTAATATTTTTGTATGCGGTTTTCAATATTTAAATTCTGATGATATATTTTATCAATTTTGTTAATCAAACTTTGCTTATCAATTGATTATCAGAATTAATTGTAAATAATCAATAATGGTTTTCAACATTAGATTTGTATCAAATTATTAGCAATGCCTGGAAAAATCAAGGATTACATGAAAAATGCTTGCATAAAAAGTAATATTCTTAAGATTATTAAACCTAGAAAATTACAGGACAAGTTATTAAACCTGGAAAAGTAAAGGATAAGATTTTCTAGTGAAGTAAAAAATAAATAATTCTTAAATTATTGCAGCTAAGAATAAAATTTGAATGCAATATTTTAAGTAAGAAATTTCTTATTTTTTACTTCACTAGAATATCTTATCCTTTACTTTTCCAGATTTAATAACTTGTCCTGTTCTTTTTCAGGTTTAATATAATCTTAAGAATATTTCTTTTCATGCACGAATTTTTTCATGTAATATAGATATATATATATATACTAATTATTATAGCTATAAAGTTTTGGTGTTAAAACACCATCATCAGGCAATAAAATGTCACACACACACATATATATATATATATATATATATATATATATATATATATATATATATAATTTGTACATGTTCTAAAGTATAATTTATAATAAATATTTATAGTTCTATTTTTATATTGAGCATTGTTTTAAATTAATATTTGAATGTTAATATTTTCTTTGTTCATTATTCACTTATATATATATATATATATATATATATATATATATATATATATATATGTTAGATCTATAACTGATATTGAGTACTTTCCAATAAGTACCACACATATATAATATTAATAGAAAACTATGAATAATATTAATAGAAAGCTATGAAAACTGTAGCAATGTTCTAAAATGTTTATAAAAAGAACAGTTTTTTCATGCTTTAAATTTTGCATGACAATGACAGTACAACATAAAAAAAAATTCATTTTAGATAATTTTCATATTCTAATGAACGCTAAGCAATTTGTCAACCATTACATTTGAAGCAAGAAGAAAATTTACTGTAATTTTTAGCAACAGAGTTCTGTGGTAATATTTTGTTACCACAAATCACACTCCTGAAGATGATCTTGGAAAGAGATTGAAAGTACCTGGAATCATACACACATACACACACACACATATATATATATATATATATATATATATATATAGATAGAGAGAGAGAGAGAGAGAGAGGCACTATTGATAAGAAAGAAAAACCCTACACTCAATAACAATTATGAACACACTAACAACATGCTTACCATGTTTGGTATATAAAACATACACACTACTCTACAACCATACATAACACAACATACATTTTGTTACATGTAAAATAACATTCGTATTCAAAAATGGCTAAAAATATAGCTAAAATCACTCAGATAAACAAAACAATTGGACAATTTTTATATAATCTATGTTCTCAAAAGAAAGAAATCATATGATCACATGAAAAATTATCATACTACCTTGTCTGTCATTTTTCATGAAACCTTCATATCTGTCTGTTAATTTTTAGTTACAATTCTCTTTCCTTCTTTTGCGAACCCAGACGATGTCTATTGTTTCTTTTCTTGTTTATTTGATTTTATTTTGTTTTATCTTTTTCTTTTTTCTTTTTCTTTTTTTTATTTTCTTTTTTAATTTCTTTGCAAATATATTTAAAAAGGAAAATTAGACTGATTTTTCTCCAGTTTCTGAAAGGATTTTTCTGTTGCTGAGGTGATGTGTTATTCCCCGTGGGGATCTTCATATTGAAATGGTCATTCAACATCACTGAATTAATCCTTTTTTAATTTATATTTGCTCTGTAAGATTTTTATTACATGGAGCTCTCTTCCTGTATCATTTTTTAATATTAAAAAATTTTTTAATATTAATTAGGATTGTGAAAGAACAGATAGATTAAAGAAACCTACTGTTCATTACATTTACTTTTATAAAAAAGTGCTCGATACAGAGTAGAGGTTAATATTGTAATTTTGTCGTTAGAATGGTTTATAAAAGCATTATATCACTACATAAAAATTTCATGTTTCAGAACATTAGTTCTTCAGGTGGTATTTAAAAAAAACACATGTGTGCATATATATATATATATATATATATATATATATAATTTGTATATTCTTTTTATTCTATCCACAATTTTAGGTATTTTTAAAAGTACTTTTAATGCACATAAATATAAAATTTGTTGATATTTTAAGCATTTCAGTGTAATTTTCAAAATGGATGTTTGCTATCCTTGGATACTTCTGAGCTCTACAATCTTTTCATATAGATGCACACACATGCACAAACTTCATTTTATATATATTGTTACGTGTTAAGTGTAACAAAAGAAAACAAAATGATTGACCAAAACTCAGAGATAAAAATCAAAGACAAATATTTAATTAACAAAACACACCAAATAAAATATTTACAAGTATACAATTTTTGTTGCATTCAAAACAAGAGACATATAGTTTACTACTGGCAAGTGTTACGAGGAGAGAAGGAGGAAGGTAAAGTATCAAATATCTTTACCCAGTCAAGTTGGTGAAGAAGTTAAGTGCTTTTGGAAATCCTTAAATGAGTATATAAAGAATAATTATTTGTTTGGTCAATGAAAGAGTCAAAAATATGTATTTACCCTTTTTGTTCCAGGAAGTTCTCTTTCTGGTTTTAGTTGGTTGGCAACTTTTCTTACAGATTCTTTTGGCTGGATATAAATCCTTGAATTACAACTGGAGTTGATAACAACAGCAAACCCTGGTAATAACTGTTCTTTGCCCAAAACCTATTTTTATAGGGTCTAACACCTAATTTGCATATTTCCAGAACCTTTCGAATTCTCTTGATTTTACTGGAACATTCTCAATCATTCTAGTGCCTTCCAAACATTCTATTTCTAATTTCTTTATTTTTACAACTACTTTCTGAATTAAAACTTTTTGGAATAACACTCAGGACTCAATAGAATCCATTACTATAACTTTTAACACATTATTAATATTATTTTTATATATAAATACATCCTCGTAACAATATGGATATTTCTTAAAATGAGAAAGCAGCACTTTTTTTTTTAAAGCTGTACACACAAAAATATATTTCTCACATTCCAATGGACTATACAACAATTGTGAGAAAAAAAAAAACTGTTTAGGCTGTGAGAGATTATAAAAAACAAAAAACGTGAGAGGGTGAAGAAATGAATACTTACCGACAACAACATAGTTCTGACACTGACTAAGACAAGCTGATGATTCAATACGATCTCCAAAAATTACTTCCCATAACAATTGGCCATTCTTTTTCAAAAGAGCATAAAATCGATGAGAATGGGAACCAATAAAAACAACACCCTCATTATCACTGAAATATTTAAAAAAATGTTTTTACATGTAACAAATTAATTAGATTTTTAATGATGGATATATTTAATATAATTTATTAATTATGTGTGTGTGTGTGTGTGTGTGTGTGTGTGTATTTAGACAGAAAATTTTCTTTTACACGTCAGATTAAATAAATTGCAAACATTGTGTCCGCTTATTTTTCATAAAATCTGTTCATACTCACAGATAATCTTTCGCGTATTAAAATTGACAGATGTCAGAAATGAGCAGATGTTATTGTCATTCATTTTTTGTTTTGAAGTACTTTCAATCTATTTCCGAGATCATCATCAGTTTTGTGAGTTGTAATAACAAAAAATTAACTGAATCAGCTATGAATACTGTAGTAATGTTCTAAAATGTTTGTAAAAAGAACAGTTTTTTTCATGCTTTATCACGTGCATGACCATGACATTACAGCATATAAAAAAATTCCATTTTGGATAATTTTCACGTTTTAATGAACACTAAGCAATTTGTCAACCATTATATCTGAAGCAAGAAAAAAATTTACAGTAATTTTTATCAACACAGTTTTGCAATTATTTTTTGTTGCCACAACTTACACCCCTGAAGATGATCTCAGAAGGAGATAGAAAGTACTTAGGAACATTGAGAAATGAATGATAACATCTGTCAACATTACAGCTCATTTCTGACATCTTCCCAATTTTAATATGAAAAAGATTATCTGTGAATATGAACAGATTTTATTAAAAATAAGCAGACAAAATGTTTGCAATTTATTTAATCTTATCTATCAATTTGCCTTAATAAAGCCTCCAGAGAATGAAACATCAACAAAAATAAATTTTCTTCTTTTCATTCATATATATATATATATATATATATATATATATATATATATATAGGACAAATGGATCTTGATATATAAAGCCACATGTTTATTTGCCTGAAGAGAGTCAACTTTGAACTCAAAACATGTGTAGCAACACAAATACCATTATAGATACTTAATATATTATACAAAAAGCAATATTAATATTAATAATAATAAATTTACACATTAAACAAAATGTTCACAGCTTCTTGCACTTTTTTCTTCTCTACCAATTTCTCTCGTTGGAACAAATCCTATTTCTGTCTTTAATATATATATATCTATATATGTATATAGGGTGATTGAAAAGTAACTCCCTATTTTATATATGACTGTCCAGCCAGGAGTTTGCTTAAAGAAGCATATCTACTATGCCGAATCAAGACTTTGGAAGGAATTAAAGAGAGAATACAAGTTATGTCTTCCATACCTCAAAAGTTCCCAGTGAAATCAGTTGATGTAAATTTTGGGTATTCAAGAAGCTGGTAGCAAAATCTGATTCCCATACTGAATTTTAAATAAAACATTGTGCTAAATGCCTTCTTTTAAAAATGATAGTTAATAAATAAATTATAAGTATTTTAAATAGGGAGTTACTTTTCAATCACCCTGTATATTTTTAATAATTTTGCCCCAATCAAGGCAACAATGGCACTAAGACATCGGAAGTGAAAGAGAATAAGAAGATTTTATTTTGAGAAGTGAGGAAGGGTAATAAGAGAACAGAATAAAGGAAGACAAGATGGCAACTGATGTTACATTCAAATTTTTGAAGACTGTAGGTCCAGAGAAGCAAGAAATCAGATAGGAGATACACGGGTGAGAAGTGTGATAAAAAAAAACTGTTAGAATAGAACTGGTGGTTGCATCTAGATAGTTCAACAGTGAGACCTAACTGCCAATCTAGTAGCATGCATAAATTCACATATTTAAGGCACTAAGGAAAATAGCTCAACAGAGCAATTGCCATATTTGAGCAAAATTAAAATATTCAAATGAAGACTTCATTTATTTTTTATATTTTATATATCAAATGAAGTATAAATTATCTACAATTTTTGGTTCATACTTGTACTTTCTATTCAACAAAATTTGGTTTGGTTGTTTTACTTCAGCAACATATCAACACCTCTATGGGTTATTTAATGATGAACTCTAAATCAGTCAGTCAGTCAGTCAGTTAAGTGCCATACATGATACATGCTTGGGTGATCATGTCTCAAAAGAGACATGACTGACAGGGCAGAAGATTATTCCTCAGTAAGTTGTTATTGCTTTCTGTGATAGACTGGTTGCCAGTCAAGGCTATAGAACCCAATCTGTCTTGTTATTTGACTCATAGCTAGAGGGGGAAGAGATGTATTATATTATGTAGTAATTAGTGGGGGATCAGTTTATTACTTCATAACAATAGAAAACCGATCTCCCACTTTATGACCAGTATAAGCCTTAATCATGATTCCAACTATTATATTTAGTCAGTCAGTTAAGTGCCATACGTGACACACGCTTGGGCGATCATGTCACGAAAGAGACATGACTGACTGGGCAGAAGATTATTCCGCAGTAGGTTGCCATTGCTTTCTGCGGTAGATTGGTTGCCAGCCAAAGCTATAGAACCCAATCTGTCCTGATATTTAACCCATAATTGGAGGGACGTGAGGGATTAATACCTTTCTCAAAGGTGTTTGCGCGGATGTGAATGTAAGGAATTTAACTAGAATTCGAACTTGATTTCCCGATTTGTCGTTCCGAGGTGATATCCACTGCACTACAAATAGTTTGTATATAATTTTATGTCTTCAACTACCTACAATTGTAATGCAATTTCATGCCTTTAACTACAGATATTTTGTACGTGTTTTGTACTTTCAGAGTAATAATATAATTTGTAGATGATCTCTTGTAGGTGTTTATATACTTTGGTATAAGTCTATTTCTTTAAAGTAGGACATTATGTTAACAGTTTCTGTATTTACAAATAGTTTTCTCCTATTAAGCAGAAGTGTACTGAATACAATATTTTTTGTCCTTTTTTACCTGATACATAAGATTTAAAGTTTTTGATTATACCTGTGTTAATTCTTGTTCTATTATTGCTTCCTCTCCTTAATGTTTTTCTTTCATTCAATATTCTTTCACACTCAAAAAACCCTTATGTCTTAGTGGCTGTATTGCCTTGCATGGGATGAAATGATTTTAAAAAATGTAGAAGAGAATGGTATTTAAAATGATAGAATTAAAGTAAAAATTAATATTAATTGCCAAATTTTGTTGTAAGTATGCTAGATCACTTTTTAAAGAAAACTTGTGTTACAGAATCTTCTGAGGACGGAATAAAATATGCAAGTAGACTCTTGCAGTATTGTTTAAAAGAGTATAGATTATCCTCTGGATAGAGAGGGGTGAAAGATGAACTTACCCTGATGTGCTAATCACTACTGATGCATCCACACATTTTCCAGTATTAAAAGACCAGAGGACATCAATGTTTCGTTTTTTATGACTGCAAACAGCTTGAGATTTGTCCACAAAATTGAAATCCTTGTCATCATTACCAATTGTGGATTCAAGTTCTTGACTTTCTTTCTTTTTTATTAACTTTGAAGGCACTTGGTGATCATATTTAAACATGGTTCTTTTTTCAGCTGAGACTGCATTGCTAGAATTAAGAGGTTTTTCAGCAGAAGATGGTTCCTTTATATTAACAGAATTACTTGATTCTGGAAATAAAGAATCATCTTTTAAAGTTTGATCATCATCTATTGAAGTTTCAGTTTTGTTCAATTCTGTTCTAAGATCCTTTAGTAATACTTCCTCCATGTCGGCATAATAATTTTCCATAACTGACACATCACTGTTCGATAATACTTCTGTCTTTATTTCATTTTTCATATCTTCTTTCTTTGTTGTTTCTTTTCTCATACCTTCATTATGTTTTGCCAATACTTGCGTTTGAACTTTACCTTCATGGTTGTAAATTATTTCCTTCAACTTACTCAGTGTTTCATTATATGAATTATAAAGAACAGACTGTATGAGAGGGGACAACTGAATTCCCAAATTTAATTCAAGTTGATCGATAAAGTGAACAGCCATGAGAGAATCACCACCTGTTGCTAGAAAATTAGCAGATGGCTCAACAGAAGCATCCTCAGGCATACTTAATGAAATCTGAAAGAGATAAAATATAAACTCATATTCATTTCTAAGAAATCAATGGATTATTTTATCCAATACAACTCCCTACAACTCCAAACTATTTTGTGGATACTCATGTTTGAGTAGATGCCCTTTTTTAAGACAATAGTAATTATATCTATCAGAAGGCGTATTCTGTGAGACACATAAGTACATGTTCTTCACCAGTGTTTGAATGTGCATCCCTGTTTTTAACCCTCTAGGGCCATTCGTATCATGTTTAATACAGTATGAAAACAAGCCTTGAAAGAAATATTTTCCTGAAAAATTTTTTAAGAGAAATATTTTATAAATTTCAAATGAAAGCAGTACTGACTGCTCAGTCAATGAATACCAAATGTTTCCTTATAGGGAAATACCAAATGTTTCCTTATAGGGAAATACTGTATCAAATATGATACGAATGGCCCTAGAGGGTTAAGAAGAATTACTATTTGGGAGAATATTTTTGTTATTTATCTTCTAGAATACATAGACTGGTAATTCACACTGTTAAAAAAAAAAACCCAACAAACATGGGGTATCCATAAAATAACATTTGTAATAGTAAGAAACATACTAATATAAACATTTTATAGTAATATTTTGTTGACATTATTTTACTTGAAAAGTTAAAAGTTAAAAAAAAAAATAATTAAATCCACACACGCTAAACACAACTGACCTTCCAAGATTCCATGAAAACCTCTTCTACTGAATTATGCTTTACGATGTTCTCTTTTAACATTTCAATCAGTGGTGATATGTTCAGCTTGCCTTTTAAAGTAGAAAAAAAAACAATTAAACTTTTAAGAAAAAATATTAAAATATAAAAATAAGTTTAAACAATAAAATTTATGGTTACATCAAAGCAGCTTGAGTAAATTAATGAGATCTCAACACCAGTCTAGTATTGCACTTAAATTCAAAATATCTAGGTAGTATAGTGAAGAATTCATCCAAATAATTTTCATGAAAATACTTATAGAAAAGACAGAGAGGCTACCTTACACAAGTGAGAAAGTGACTGAAGCTGAACTACCAGATCAAGACCAATAATATTGCTGATTCTTTGGATTTTATCAAGGAGTTCAAAATAAATAGCAAAATATATGGGTACTCATGTTTGTGTAAATGCTTTAGGCTAGTAGAGGAAAATAAATATACTGTTTGATATGAGCAGATGCATGTGGGTGCTACAGTGGATATCAGCTTGGAATGAGAAATCAAAAATATTAAAATATAAAAATAAGTTTAAACAATAAAATTTATGGTTACATAAAATATATCAGCTTGGAATGAGAAATCAAAAATATTAAAATATAAAAATAAGTTTAAACAATAAAATTTATGGTTACATCAAAGCAGCTTGAGTAAATTAATGAGATCTCAACACCAGTCTAGTATTGCACTTAAATTCAAAATATCTAGGTAGTATAGAGAAGAATTCATCCAAATAATTTTCATGAAAATACTTATAGAAAAGACAGAGAGGCTACCTTACACAAGTGAGAAAGTGACTGAAGCTGAACTACCAGATCAAGACCAATAATATTGCTGATTTTTTGGATTTTATCAAGGAGTTCAAAATAAATAGCAAAATATAACAAAGTTTATTTACCCTGATTAACAAATCCAGGTTTAATGTAAAGTTGTAAAGGCTGAGAAAATGTCAGCCTCTTGCATTCAAGATAAACAAATTCTAAATTCATTCCTTTCTTTGAAAGTTAATACTTTGACAATGTTAAGAATTTTAAGCTTCAATATATATATATATATTTTTAATAGAACATAAAATATAGATTTATTAAGTTAACAGATTTTAATCACTTTCAATTTTATTTTTAGTGGGTACTCATGTTTGTGTAAATGCTTTAGGCTAGTAGAGGAAAATAAATATACTGTTTGATATGAGCAGATGCGTGCGGGTGCTACAGTGGATATCAGCTTGGAATGAGAAATCAAAGAGCTGAGTTCTAATTCCAGTTGAATTTGTTGCTTTCACTTATATGGAAACACATTTAGAAAAGATTTTAATCTGTCACTTCTCCCTCCAGCTAGGGATGACAGATTGGGTTCGATAGCCTTGATTAGCAACTAGTTTAGCATAGAAAATAATGGCAACCTACTGTGACAAAATCTTCTGCTCAGTTGTGTCTCTTTTAAGACATGATTGTTTAAGTGTGTATCACATGTTGTACTTAATTGACTGACTGCTTAATAAATAGAGCATCTACTCAAATATAAGCACTCACTAAAAACAGAGTGATAATAATAATGATGATAATAATAATATTTTATTTTATTTCCATCATTATTTCTCTAAATTCTGAAGATGACTCATGTGAGTTGAAAAGTTGGAAAGAAAAAATTTAATTTTTTATATCTACAGTAACCACGTTTGTAAAAGATATTAGGATATTAGAAAAAATGATCAACAATTTCAACCAGTCAGTTAAGTGCCATATGTGATACATGCTTGGGCGATCATGTCTCTAAAGAGACATGACTGACTGGGCAGAAGGTTATCCTGCTGTAGGTTGCCGTTACTTTCTGCAGTAGATTGGTTGCCAGCCAAAACTATAGAACCCAATCTGTCCTGTTATTTAACCCATAACTGGAGGGAAGAGACAAATTAATACTTTCCTCAAAAGTATTTGTGTGTAAGTGAATGCAAGAAATTCAACTGGAATTCGAACTCAGCTTCATAAGGTAGTATTCATATAAAATACAAATTTTATTGTAACCTAATTATGTACAATAATGGATCATATGCAAGAGACTCATGTGACCCCCAATCTATGATACACAGCACCCCACTCTACTACATCTCAATTTTCATAAGGTAGTATTCATATAAAATACAAATTTTATTGTAACCTAATTATGTACAATAATGGATCATATGCAAGGGACTCATGTGACCCCCAATCTATGATACGCAGCACCCCACTCTACTACATCTCAATTTTCATAAGGTAGTATTCATATAAAATACAAATTTTATTGTAACCTAATTATGTACAATAATGGATCATATGCAAGGGAATCATGTGACCCCCAATTTATGCTACGAAGCACCCCACTCTACTACATCTCAATTTTCATGAGGTAGTATTCATATAAAATACAAATTTTATTGTAACCTAATTATGTACAATAATGGATCATATGCAAGGGACTCATGTGGACCCCAATCTATGATACACAGCACCCCACTCTACTACATCTCAATTTTCATAAGGTAGTATTCATATAAAATACAAATTTTATTGTAACCTAATTATGTACAATAATGGATCATATGCAAGGGAATCATGTGACCCCCAATTTATGCTACGAAGCACCCCACTCTACTACATCTCAATTTTCACAAGGTAGTATTCATATAAAAATACAAATTTTATTGTAACCTAATTATGTACAATAATGGATCATATGCAAGGGACTCATGTGACCCCAATCTATGATACGCAGCACCCCACTCTACTACATCTCAATTTTCATAAGGTAGTATTCATATAAAATACAAATTTTATTGTAACTCAATTATGTACAATAATGGATCATATGCAAGGGAATCATGTGACCCCCAATTTATGCTACGAAGCACCCCATTCTACTACATCTCAATTTTCACAAGGTAGTATTCATATAAAATACAAATTTTATTGTAACCTAATTATGTACAATAATGGATCATATGCAAGGGACTCATGTGATCCCCAATCTATGATACACAGCACCCCACTCTACTACATCTCAATTTTCATAAGGTAGTATTCATATAAAATACAAATTTTATTGTAACCTAATTATGTACAATAATGGATCATATAAAAAGGGAATCATGTGACCCCCAATTTATGCTACGAAGCACTCCCACTCTACTACACATCTCAATTTTCACAAGGTAGTATTCATATAAAATACAAATTTTATTGTAACCTAATTATGTACAATATGATCATATGCAAGTGACCATGTGACCCCCAATCTATGATACACAGCACCCCACTCTACTACATCTCAATTTTCATAAGGTAGTATTCATATAAAATACAAATTTTATTCTAACCCACTATGTACAATAATGGATCATATGCAAGGGACTCATGTGATCCCCAATCTATGATACACAGCACCCCACTCTACTACATCTCAATTTTCATAAGGTAGTATTCATATAAAATACAAATTTTATTGTAACCTAATTATGTACAATAATGGATCATATGCAAGGGACTCATGTGATCCCCAATCTATGATACACAGCACCCACTCTACTACATCTCACTTTTCATAAGGTAGTATTCATATAAAATACAAATTTTACCGTAACCTAATTATGTACAATAATGGATCATATGCAAGTGACCCATGTGATCCCCAATCTATGATACACAGCACCCCACTCTACTACATCTCAATTTTCATAAGGTAGTATTCATATAAAATACAAATTTTATTGTAACCTAATTATGTACAATAATGGATCATATGCAAGGGACCTCCATGTGATCCCCAATCTATGATACACAGCACCCCACTCTCTACTACATCTCAACTTTCATAAGGTAGTATTCAATATAAAATACAAATTTTATTGTAACCTAATTATGTACAATAATGGATCATATGCAAGGGACTCATGTGATCCCCAATCTATGATACACAGCACCCCACTCTACTACATCTCAATTTTCATAAGGTAGTATTCATATAAAATACAATTTTATTCTAACCTAATTATGTACAATAATGGATCATATGCAAGGGACTCATGTGATCCCCAATCTATGATACACAGCACCCCACTCTACTACATCTCAATTTTCATAAGGTAGTATTCATATAAAATACAAATTTTATTCTAACCTAATTATGTACAATAATGGATCATATGCAAGGGACTCATGTGACCCGTAATCTATGATACACTGCACCCACTCTACTACATCTCAATTTCATAAGGTAGTATTCATATAAAATACAAATTTTATTCTAACCTAATTATGTACAATAATGGATCATATGCAAGGGACTCATGTGACCCCCAATCTATGATACACAGCACCCCACTCTACTACATCTCAATTTTCATAAGGTATATTCTGTAAAATACAAATTTTATTGTAACTTAATTATGTACAATAATGGATCATATGCAAGGGACTCATGCATCCCCAATCTATATACGCAGCACCCCACTCTACTACATCTCAATTTTCATAAGGTAGTATTCATATAAAAATGTATGTAAATTTTATTCTAACCTAATTATGCCAAACAATGGATCATATGCAAGGGACTCATGTGACCCCCAATCTATGATACACAGCACCCCACTCTACTACATCTCAATTTTCATAAGGTAGTATTCATATAAAATACAAATTTTATTGTAACCTAATTATGTACAATAAATGGATCATATGCAAGGGACTCATGTGATCCCCCAATCTATGATACGAGCACCCCTAATTTCCTACTACATCTCAATTTTCATAAGGTAGTATTCATATAAATACAAATTTTATCTTAACCTAATTACGTACAATAATGGATCATATGCAAGGGACTCATGTGACTCCCAATCTATGATACACAGCACCCCACTCTACTACATCTCAATCTTCATAAGGTAGTATTCACATAAAATACAAATTTTATTGTAACCTAATTATGTACAATAATGGATCATATGCAAGGGACTCATGTGATCCCCAATCTTATGATACACAGCACCCCACTCTACTACATCTCAATTTTCATAAGGTAGTATTCATATAAAATACAAATTTTATTGTAACCTAATTATGTACAATAATGGATCATATGCAAGGGACTCATGTGACCCCCAATCTATGATACACAGCACCCCACTTACTACATCTCAATTTTCATAAGGTAGTATTCATATAAAAATACAAATTTTATTGTAACCTAATTATGTACAATAATGGATCATATGCAAGGGACTCATGTGATCCTCAATCTATGATACACAGCAATCTCCACTCTACTACATCTCAATTTTCATAAGGTAGTATTCATATAAAATACAAATTTTATTGTAACCTATTATGTACACACGGATCATATGCAAGGGACTCATGTGATCCCCAATCTATGATACACAGCACCCCACTCTACTACATCTCAATTTTCATAAGGTAGTATTCATATAAAATACAAATTTTATTCTAACCTAATTATGTACAATAATGGATCATATGCAAGGGACTCATGTGACCCCAATCTATATGATACACAGCACCCCACCTACTACATCTCAATTTTCATAAGGTAGTATTCATATAAAATACAAATTTTATTCTAACCTAATTATGTAATGATGGATCATATGCAAGGGACTCATGTGACCCCCAATCTATGATACACAGCACCCCACTCTACTACATCTCAATTTTCATAAGGTAGTATTCATATAAAATACAAATTTTATTGTAACCTAATTATGTACAATAATGGATCATATGCAAGGGACTCATGTGACCCCCAATCTATGATACGCAGCACCCCACTCTACTACATCTCAATTTTCATAAGGTAGTATTCATATAAAATACAAATTTTATTCTAACCTAATTATGTACAATAATGGATCATATGCAAAGGACTCATGTGACCCCCAATCTATGATACACAGCACCCCACTCTACTACATCTCAATTTTCATAAGGTAGTATTCATATAAAATACAAATTTTATTGTAACCTAATTATGTACAATAATGGATCATATGCAAGGGACTCATGTGACCCCCAATCTATGATACACAGCACCCCACTCTACTACATCTCAATTTTCATAAGGTAGTATTCATATAAAATACAAATTTTATTGTAACCTAATTATGTACAATAATGGATCATATGCAAGGGACTCATGTGACCCCCAATCTATGATACACAGCACCCCACTCTACTACATCTCAATTTTCATAAGGTAGTATTCATATAAAATACAAATTTTATTGTAACCTAATTATGTACAATAATGGATCATATGCAAGGGACTCATGTGACCCCCAATCTATGATACACAGCACCCCACTCTACTACATCTCAATTTTCAGAAGGTAGTATTCAATATAAAATACAAATTTTATTGTAACATAATTATGTACAATAATGGATCATATGCAAGGGACTCATGTGACCCCCAATCTATGATACACAGCACCCCACTCTACTACATCTCAATTTTCACAAGGTAGTATTCATATAAAATACAAATTTTATTGTAACCTAATTATGTACAATAATGGATCATATGCAAGGGACTCATGTGACCCCCAATCTATGATACACAGCACCCCACTCTGCTACATCTCAATTTTCATAAGGTAGTTTTCATATAAAATACAAATTTTATTGTAACCTAATCATGTACAGTAATGGATCATATACAATATAGGTGAGCAATGAAAGCAGAAAAATAGAAAATAAATAACCAACATATCTAAATACAAATTAAAGATGTCATAATAGACGATACCTTCGTAAATATATCAACAATATTTTGTGGCAATTTTTTAATATCAACTTCAGATTTTCCTATCTTAACACATTCAACATAAGGATAAAAATGTTTTTATTAGCATTTTATTGAGCAAAACAAGTCAACAGATTTGGACAAATGAAGGACCCCAGAATGAGGCAAAATCTACAGAAATTTGTCATCTTTTAATAGGCAGTTGTCAGTCAGTTAAGTGCCATATGTGATACACTCTTTGGGTGATCATGTCTTGAAAGAGACATGTCTAACCGGGCTGAAGATTATCTCACAGTAGGTTGCCATTGCTTTCTGCAGTAGACTGGTTGCCAAGCAAGGTTATAGAACTCAATCTGTCCTTTTATTTAACCCATAACTGGAGGGAAGAGGTGGATTAATACCTTTCCCAAGGTTATTTGTGCATAAGTGAATGCAAGGAATTCAACTGGAATTTGAACTTGGCACCCTGATTTGTTGTTTCAAGTCGATATCCACTGCACCACCCATGCACATTTGTTTTAATAGGCAGTTGTGCTTAGTTTAATTTGTAACGTATATAAATGTAGTTAGACGAAAACAATTCCTGTTGGGGTGAAAAAGGATAGCATGTGCCACCCTTGAATACAGTGTCAATAAATATAAGGAAAAAAAAATTAACACTGAATTAAATATTAATATTTTTCATTACAATACAAATTTAAACTTACCATGATGAGTCAGTGGAAAGAAATCTACTTTGACTAGATAATCTGGTTGATAATAAGAAGGAAGGAATTTCTTTAATGTTTGCTTCATTTTTTCTTCTATTATGGTTTTATTTGTTAAATTTTCATCTTCTGATAACTTGTACAGTAATATCAGCCTTCCATCTGAAAAGGTCGCCTTGCAGTTGTCAATAAATGACAGTTCTTTTAACATAACCTGCACACAAAAAAAAAATTACAATATTTTAGCAACTGTGGTTTTTCTTTTCTAAACTTTGTTAACATTTTCACTACAATTAATCACATGAAAAAAATTGAAAGTCATTAATTATCATTTTCATTCTAGTCATGTTTTTTTATTTATTTGAATTAATTTAGCTGATTCTTCTTCTATGTGCCTTGTCCCTTCAAGAAGTAGGCGATCATGGCCTTCCACTTTTCCCTATCCCTGGTGGCTCTGAGCACGCCTTCTCCTGTTACACCATGCAACCCTCGTTTTCTCATCCACTAGCTCAAGCACATAAATCTAGAATATAAATGTATAGAAAATAGCATAGCCACAAAATGAGGGATCAGTTTATATATTAATTATAATATAGATTTGACCCCCCACTTTATATCCACATAATTTCTTACAAACAGTTGGCATATATCTTCTTCTATGTGCCTTGTCCCTTCAGGAAGTAGGCGATCATGGCCTTCCACGTTTCCCTATCCCTGGTGGCTCTGAGCACGCCTTCTCCTGTTACACCATGCAACCCTCGTTCTGTCATCCACCTGATTAGGTCCTTCAAATATGTTATCCATTGCTTTCCCCTGTTTCTTTTTCCCTCTATCTGGCCTGTTAGTATCAGGTTCTCCAAGCCCTTCTTCCTCATTGCGTGTCCCAGGAACTTCAGCTGTCTCTTCCTGATGCTCAGCATTAATTTCCTTTTTGTTTCCATCATTTCTAAGACCTCATCATTGCTCACATGCTTGATCCATGATATTCGCAGCATCCTTCTGTAAAACCACATTTCAGTTGCTTCAAGTCTTTCCTTCATCTTTGATGATATTGTCCAGCATTCACTGCCATATTGAAGGATGGACATCACGTAGCAATCCAGTACTCTTTTCTTTGTTTCTAGCGAAATTGTCCTGTTTCTTAATACTCTTCTCAGCTCCTGGAATGCATCCTTGTGCGTTTGGATCTCAGGAATATAAATGTATAGAAACTGTTGTGACCACAAAGTGAGGGGTCAGTTTATATCTTGATTGTAATATGGAACTGATCACCCACTTTATATCCAGTATGCTTCTGTAGAACCACATTTCAGTTGCTTCAAGTCTTTCTTTCATCTTTGATGATATTGTCCAGCATTCACTGCCATATTGAAGGATGGACATCACGTAGCAATCCAGTACTCTCTTCCTAGCTGATTATGCATTTTATTATTCACACTAAATTTGGACTATTGTCATCATTGTTATTGTTGTCATAACATTTCAGCTGTAGTTCTCTTCAGCCTTCCTTAGGTGTAGATCAATCTGGGTAATCTACAAGGAATTCTGAGCTGAACACTTTATTTAATCTACGGGGATAGACTGTTCTCTTCTGCTGATGTCTAGGGATATCATTCAGTTTTTATTTATAATACTGCTCAGTTATTGTTTGTATGTTTCCACTGAGTCAAAGTACACACTACTCAACAGTGATTGAACTCACAATCACTATATCACTGAATTCATGAATCAACACTTATCAACTTCAGATGATTAAATAACTAATAAGTAGTGTAAATAATGATAATTCCTCGTGCCAGAAACTCAGATGGAAATATTCCTTTTAGTTCAAATGTCAGGATTATTATTATAACCAAGATTATGAATGCAAAAGAACAAAAAAAAAAAAATGATTAAAATTTCAACAAACAATTCAAACAATTTTCAGAATATTTACATAATGCTCTATATCATTAAAAAAAAAGACAAGAAAACTATATTTTCGCTGATGCATTTTGGCCACTGTTGGACTTTATCAAGGATTGGTGTATATGTGTATCTTTGTTTTCCATGTTAACAATGGAAAAAGATATATAGTTTTTCTCTTGTTTTTTTTACTTTTTATCAATACTGTTCCTTTCCTTGGATTATAACTGAGAATCTTTACATAATGCTCAATACCAGCATATGTAAGTGTGTCAAAAGGTATCAAAATTGTTGATATGTGGTTCTTTAGTTACCGTTGGTAAGGGAGATGTTTAGGTGTGTAACAAATGTATGAGTGAATGTTTGATGAAGAAAGCATCATAACAGTGGATACAAAAATGGCAGTGCACATGCATGACCAGACTGAGAGCCCGTATTCATTTGCAGAAGTGCATGCTTCACTGGCATAAAGCTGAGCGTTTTGCGAGAGGAGACGCAGTCATTGTTCGAATTTTAACGAAACTGACACGCGCTGTTCATTTTTCGGTGTTGGCTGTAGTGCTTGATGAAGAAAAAGTCTACGACTACGTAGAAGACAGAGAAAACAAAGACTTCAGTTATTTCTTTACAGAAAGATTTACAAGGTGTAAGGCTGTTGTTGGTAAAGTAGGGATATGACAGGTTTGTTGGGTTAGTTGACTGAGGTCATAGTGAGACCTAAAATGAATTAGTGAAGCTGCAATTGGAGTGTTGTTGGCAGGGCTGATCCATCAATTCTCAGTGTTGAAATCCAGAAATTGAGATGTATGGATGGGTTGCTGGTGTCATGATGAAGATGAAGTTTGAAATGAAATGCCTGTTGTCGGCAGGGTGTGCCATTTTTATATATGTGGTTTAATGGGTGCTGGCTCCCAGGCTTATCTTTAGTTTTTTGGAAGTAAAGTTCCTTGATTGTCTGTTGTATCTTTGATTTGTTTTGAGTACTAGGTGTGATACTTGGAGCCTCTGCATAGACGATCTTTTTATTTTGGGTTTTGCTTTCTTAGCCAACACATCTGGTGAAATGTATTTGTGAATCAGACAGAAATCTTGATTAAAGTAGTACAAATATATCTCACCTTATATTGGTAATTTGTTCCAGGAGAGGCAACTGAAGTCGAATTTACTTGTCTCTGAATTTACTTGTCAATAGGCTAAATTCCTTGTTTTGTATTTTATTTATAAATGCATTTTTAATATGTGGTCAGTAAGAATATAATTTAAGCTTACAAACAAATAAGTTTTAATTTTTTTTATTAAGTACAGAAAAAAGTAATCTAAGGTGTGAATATATGTACGGCAGTCAGTTAAGTGCCATACGTGATACACGCTTGGGCGATCGTGTCTTGAAAGTGACATGACTGACTTGGCAGAAGATTATCCCACAGTAGGTTGCCATTGCTTTCTGCAGTAGACTGGTTGCCAGACAAGGCTATAGAACCCAATCTGTCCTGTTATTTAACCCATAACTGGAAGGAAGAGATGGATTAATACTTTTCCCAAGGGTATTTGCACGTAAGTGAATGCAAGGAATTCAACTGGAATTTGAACTCGGCTCCCTGATTTCTCATTCCGAGCCGATATCCACTGCACCACAATGCACATCCTGTATGTACGTACATACTTGTAAATGTAGATGTAATTTGGTATCTCTACAATACATCAGACTCTTTATTTGTGAATATGTTTTGCTCTAAGACATAATAAAATGATTTCGTAAGGTTAAATAATAAATACTGTTATTAAAATTATTTTGTGATAGTAGAAAATAAACTAATTTATGTTAAATTTATCAATATCTACATTCAATTTGTTTATCTACATCACAGACTTAGATGGTTGGGGATTGTCAGCATTAACAGCTGACACTGGCTATTGTTGTTGTTGTTTGATATGCTTTTTAATAAGAAACTGGTCAAGGGTTCCTTAAACTGTGTTCTTTTCTTCAAAGATTACAGATGTTTTCATATTTTGCACTCTACGATTTGTGATGATAATATTAACATTTACTGTAAATATACATACTTTAATGTGTTTTTATATACTTTTATTCTTATTTATTGTACAGTAACATGATTTTATATACTTTTATTCTTATTTATTGTACAGTAACATGATTTTATATACTTTTATTCTTATTTATTGTACAGTAACATGATTTTATATACTTTTATTCTTATTTATTGTACAGTAACATGATTTTATATACTTTTATTCTTATTTATTGTACAGTAACATGATTTTATATACTTTTATTCTTATTTATTGTACAGTAACATGATTTTATGTGCTTTTAATGTTTTTTTAGTGATATTATGACTTCAATATTTGTGGTAGACAAAGTCAAATAAATTGACTTAAACTTGATTTTTATTTTTCCATATATTTTTTTGACAAACGATGTATAATCGAGAATGACGGATGTAAAGTCAAATAAATTGACTTAAACTTGATTTTTATTTTAATCAAGAATGACATAACTTGAAATAACGTTACCCAAGGTATACCTGTATAACATTATTTTATAGAATCAGTGAAAAGATAAAGAATTTTTACTTACAGAATCAATTTCTTCAAGATTTAGACGTTTTCCAGCTCTTTTGATTTGCTCATCTTTTCGATGTACATAAAAAATTTCTCCAAAATCATTCACTCTCACCCAATCACCTGTGTTGTACAGATTACCACAAGGGAAGGACTCATCGATTTGACATACACGATTAGGACCACCTGAAGTAGAGAGGGTAGAAAAAACATTTTCCCTTTCTTAAAAATTCTTTTTATAAATGAAATTTTCAAAAACATGCTGAAAGCTATAAATTCCCTAGAGAAGTTTCACCAGCAAATACATTTAACTGGGGGAGGTGGGAGCTGATAGACCCATGTCCAACTGGTTTGAATTCAGGTGTGTGTGTGTGTGTATATTAGTGAGAGGGAGGGAGAATGATAAGAAAGAACAAATAGGAAACGTTTATTAATCTAACATGTTTCACTTTTATTAACGCTTCATTAGGTGATCTATGAAGAAAAAAAGAAAACTTCTGGTAATTGAACTTTTGTGCAGTTTGACTTTGGTTAATCAAGTTTCATGTGTATTCATTAAGCAAACATTAGTGTAATTTATAGATTTATGAATTTAAGGACAGATAGCATGTCACTTTGAAATCAATTATATATTTATATGTATGTGCGTCATTTGGAGTCCGCCATAGTTTGCCTAGACTTGTATGCTAATCTGATGCATGTTTAGAAGTGTTATTTAAGAATGCAATTTGAAAATTTGAAAATAAAGACAAAAATTCTCCAATATTTGGATAATTTTTTATTAAGTTGGTTGTAAACTTTCAGCTCACATGAGCCATCTTCAGAGAGGTTGCAAGGACGTTAACATAAAAACATCCACCATCAAAGATGATTTTATCTTGTGTTGACATAAAACTTTGCTAGGTAATGACAACAGTTACTAAATAGCAAACACAGTTCGTAAATTTGTAATGTGGTTCTATGACGTTACACAATGTTGGAGAATTTTTGTCTATTTTCACCTGAAATTAAAGTGAAAATACAATGTTTAGAATGGCTCATGATTAAACATAATAGACATTCATTGTTTCTTATATTTAACAGTATATGTTTAGAATATATTCTAAACATATACTGTTAAATATAAGAAACAATGAATGTCTATTATGTTTAATCATGAGCCAATTATTCTAAACATATACTGTTAAATATAAGAAACAATGAATGTCTATTATGTTTAATCATGAGCCATTCTAAACATTGTATTTTCACTTTATATATATATATATATATATGCTATTGCTTGTCGATTGAGCACTCTGGAGAAATGGTAGACTTTAACAACAGAAGCTGCTCACTGCTATTTATGCGTTGTTCATTCAGTAATGAATTTGAACACTCT
Organism: Ascarosepion bandense; assembly: GCA_037127315.1. Lineage (NCBI taxonomy): Eukaryota > Metazoa > Mollusca > Cephalopoda > Sepiida > Sepiidae > Ascarosepion > Ascarosepion bandense. The sequence continues at coordinate 1,510,376 of JBBBDQ010000770.1, read as the reverse complement.
TGGCTATTGGCGTGTGTTTACATTGTGTATATAACACATTAAAATCTACCTTCCTCTATCATGCGCTGATAGCTTAGAGGTAGAATCTCCGACTGATGTCAAATTGGTTAGGTTTCAATCCTAGCTGAAAGCAATTGATGTGTAACTGTACTGATGAGCTATGATACAGTGAAACAGGACTGTCTGCAGATGGCTCTCTCTCTCTCTATATATATATATATATATATTCAGAAACTTTTCCTGATACAGTCTCAAATTTGCAAGGCTGGTCATGTTGCAAGGAAAAATGATGACAGAATACCTAAGGTCCTCATGTATAATCAGCATGAATTGGTTAGACAACCGTGGCTAAGATATAAAGACAAACTAAAGAGTAACCTCATTAATAACTGGAGATATTTTGTGCCAGTATGGTATCAGAAATTTTGAGATCAGTCTGAAAGACAATGATGAAAAATTTCATCAAATATTCCTATTACTATGTCTTGAGATTCTTACTGTTGCCCAGTATATAGACTTGTATGCAAATCACTAGTGGAAATGAGGTTGTTGCATCCTTATACATCAAAATTGATCGAAGAATCAATTATATAGCCTTCGGGAAAGAGAAAGAAAAATAGAGAAACAACCTAATCTATCTTGCTGGAGGAAGAAGAGAGAGACTCCTGCCTTTGCAAAGAGCATTAGTACAAAGTAAATATGAAAGAATTTGAACAATGCCTGTTGATTCTATTTTTCATGTAGATAACCATTCTGGCACCTTGCTTCTTCTAACAGAAAAAATATATAGACAATGATATTGTTTTAAATTAAAAGAAAAGCTATAAGAAATTTATGAAAACCTATTGCAGAGACACTGTACTGATTGCTTGAGTTTTAAATAAGTTTAAAAATGTAATGCAGTCTAAAATTGTTACAAAAATAATATTTTTTGTAAGCAGAAATTTTTTTTTCTTTCTTTATCAAAAATAGCTTAGAAATATTGCTCTTGTATCATTTAATTTTTATTTTTAAAAAATGCTGTTCACCCTGTACAAGGCCTAAGAGCTTAAGAGTTAGGGGGTTGCAGATTAATAGCTAAGAGGTACAGATTATGATGATATGTGGAGAAGATAACGATTAACCCTGGACTCAAACAGGTTAAAACTATAGGAAGCATCTCTTTGGGAGTCAGTAACAGGAAGAAGCTGCTTACCAATAGAATGAGAATGATTTACTGCAGTGTGTGGGTCTTAGATGTAAAGGTTTGAATTGATGGAAGTAATGTAGTTCATCTGTGCACATTCCATTGAAACAAAATCAGTGCAGATTTCATAATTCATGTTGAAAAATTGTTTTAAACATTTAGAAAATCTTAAATTGATATTCAACAGAAGCTGTAATGAACCAATCACCACAAAGTATTGTATTTAGAAACTCAAAAATAAGATGTATGGAAGATCAATCAGGATAGAATATTAAAGATTTGTGCATACCTTCAAATTTAATTATTTTAGACCAAATCTAATAGAGATGACATATATATAAAGAATCTGTTTTCATCAACAACAATTCCAACCATTACTTTATTTTATTAAAACAAATCTGAAACATATTTTAAATACATACCTGTATGCAACCATCCAAAACCATTGGTTGTAATTTGGCCTTGTTCATCAAAGACTACTAAAGATGTACTGTACATTGCACAACCAATTGGAATGTCACCATTTGAGCTAATTAAAAAAAATAAAATTAACCATTGGTTAAAGTTTGTCCATATTCATCAAAAACTACAAAAGATGTACCATACATTGCATTGCCAATTAAAATGTCAGCATTTGAAATAATTAACAAAAATAGGCTAACCACTGGTTAAAGTTTGTCCATATTCATCAAAAACTACTGAATGTGTACCACACATTGCATTTCTAATTAGCATGTCAGCTAATTAAAAAGTTTTAGAATATGGTTTATTTAAAAAGAAAATTATATCAGTAAAATAAAAATCATAGCAATAATCAGATTTATATATTTATTCATTTTTTCTATTAAAATGAAATAAATAAAAGACAGGATATTTATTACAGATTTCCTGAGTTTTCAACTATAAAAAGTTTTGAATTGCAGTATAAGTTATTAGGGAACTGAATAGGACAAATGTACTAACATTAAATTTAGGGAATAAATAAACAGCTTGTATTATTTAATTTTAACCTTTTAAATTACTGTTCATTCTGTACAACACTTAAGAGCCATTCAAGGTAGAGGTTACAGAGCAATAGGTAAGAGGCACAAATTATAAAAATATATGGGGAAGATAATGGTTTAGTCTAGATTTAAACAGGTTAAGATGTAGTGATCAGGGAAGCATCCTCTTGGGAGTGATTATGGGAAAAAGCTATTCAAATGGAATTTACATCTCACCAATAGAATGAGGATGATTTGTTGCAATGTGCATGGTATGGTAGGTCTTAGTTACTGGAGAACTGGAGGCACTAAGAAATGTAGTTCATCTGAGCACATTCCATTGAAATAGCAAAAGAAATAGTTAAATGATTAAGACATCTAGGATGTGCGTTGTGGTGCAGTGGATATTGGCGCAGAACGAGAAACCGGGGAGCCGAGTTTGAATTCCAGTTGAATCCATTGTATTCACTTACGCACAAATACCCTTGGGAAAGGTATTAATCCGTCTCTTCCTTCCAGTTATGGGTTAAATAGCAGGACAGATTGGGTTCTATAGTCTTGGTCAGCAACCAGTCTACCGCAGAAAGCAATGGCAACCTACTGCGGGATAGTCTTCTGCCCAGTCAGTCATGTCTCTTTCGAGATATGATCGCCCAAGCGTGTATCACGTATGGCACTTGACTGACTGATTAAGACACTGTTATTAATGATCAAAGGGGAATAACTTTTACGATATATGCTTCAAACGGTGAGGATTTTTCACTAGTTTAGAAAATGTCAACAAGTACTGCATTAGCTAAGAAATAAGGGACAAAAAAATCGCTTGCTAAATGGTTGGTTCAAGGTCAATATTTTGCTGATTTTCACCAACTTCTAACGTCTATATATAAAAAAAACGTGGTAAATATCTGGAATAATTGCTTTCAAATGTAAAAAGGTTTTACTTAGAGTTTAGAAGCATTTTATAGAATGTTTTTAGTATCAGTCAGTTAAATGCCATACGTGATACACGCTTGGGCGATCATGTCTTGAAAGAGACATAACTGATTGGGCAGAAGATTATCCCGCAGTAAGTTGCCATTACTTTCAGCAGTAGACTGGTTGCAGACCAAGGCTATAGAACCCAATCTGTCCTGTTATTTAACCCATAATTGAAGGAAGAAGACATTAATACCTTTCCCAAGATTATTTGCGTGTAAGTGAATGCAAGGAATATCAACAGGAATTTGAACTTGACTCCCCGATTTCTCATTCCAAGTCAATATCAATACATTAAAAATTTTGCAAAATGGATCTAATTGTAGGATGCAAAATCATTTCCAAGTTTTTTAAAACATTTTTTACTTGATTTGATTTTTATGCTAAAAAAATTGTTAACATTATTTAAATTACAATTCTTTATTTTTGACTATATTACCCATTCCCTAAACTACAAATAATAAAATACTAATATTATTTAAATTACAATTCTTTATTTTTTGGCTATATTTCTTATTCTACAAACTATAAATAACAGAAAGCTAAAATTATTTAAACTACAATTTTTTATCTTTGGCTATATTTTAATTAATTGAGAAAATCTGTGTCTGTGGTTAACATAGCTAATAGTTTTATTTAACCGACATAATATTCACGAAAACAAATGTACCTGAAATCTTCTTCCATAACTTCATAGCAGCTGGACCAACAAGAAACCTCAGTAAGGCCATACAAATTATAAAACGTTGTTCTATTTCGAGCAGCTCTCCACAGTCTTATAACTTCAACAGGTGGAAATTTTTCTCCACCCATTGCCAGAATTCTCAAATGGGATGTATTACTCAGAATTGTTTCTTTTAACAACTTAGTTCCAAAGCTAAATATTAGACTTGGAGTTACCTTGAAAAAAAAAAAAAAAAAGGGATATTTATTATTTACTTTTTATAAACATATATTCACCAATTTAGAAAAAAAAAGGGATATTTATTATTTACTTTTTATAAACATATATTCACCAATTTAGAAAAAAAAAAGGGATATTTATTATTTACTTTTTATAAACATATATTCACCAATTTAGAAAAAAAAAGGGGATATTTATTATTTACTTTTTATAAACATATATTCACCAATTTAGAAAAAAAAGGGATATTTATTATTTACTTTTATAAACATCTCCAATTTGAAAAAAAAAAGGGCTTTTTACCAATTTAAGAAAAAAAAGGGATATTTATTATTTACTTTTTATAAACATATATTCACCAATTTAGGAAAAAAAAAAGGGGATATTTATTATTTACTTTTTATAAACATATATTCACCAAATTTAGAAAAAAAAAAGGGATATTTATTATTTACTTTTTATAAACATATATTCACCAATTTAGAAAAAAAAAGGGATATTTATTATTTACTTTTTATAAACATATATTCACCAATTTAGGAAAAAAAAGGGGATATTTATTATTTACTTTTTATAAACATATATTCACCAATTTATAAAAAAAAAAATTTGAAAAAGAAATAAATATTCTTTTTTAATAATTTCACCCAATCAAGGCGAGACCACTACTAGTGTGCAGGGTGTTAGTGAAAGAAAAAACTGGGTACAGGGGTATTGAAGAAAGGAGAAAAGATGAACAGCACTCAAGAAGACAGAAGATGGCAATTGACATTGCATTTCAATTTTTCAAGATTGTAGTTATCGGGGAAGCAAGTAAATAGAAAGGATTTCCATAGGCGAGAAGTGTGAGAAAATAAACTGTTAGGGTAGAAGTGGAAGTTACATTTAACTATTTCAACAGTAAGAGGGTGGAACCTAGATGCCAATCTAGTAGCACGTATAAATTCATGGGGTTGGGATACCAGGGAAAAAAAGCTCGTCAGCGCTGTTGCTATAAAATATTTGTAGAAAAGACAGAGGGAAGCCAGGTCAAATTGGTGACTTAAATCTAGATGCCAAGTTAGGACTGATAACATTGCAAATCCTCTTTTGATTTTATCAAGAACCCTGAGATAAATAGTAAGAGCATCCTCCAACCAGATATAGAAACAGTATTCAATGCACGGACATATGGTAGGTTTATAAATGTGTAAGATGGATTCTGATGAGAACCTTGAGATGAATAGCAGCAGCACCCGATCAGATAGGGCAACAGTATTCAATGCACAGACAAATGGTAGATTTATAAATGTGTAAGATGGATTCTGACGAGAACCTCAAGATGAATAGCAGAAGCACCCGACCAGATATGGCAACAGTATTCAATGCACAGACAAATGGTAGATTTATAAATGTACAAGATGGATTCTGACGAGAACCTCGAGATGAATAGCAGGAGCACCCGACCAGATAGAGCAACAGTATTCAATGTACGGACGAATGGTAAATTTATAATGTGCAAGATGGATTCTGAAGAGAAAACCCTCTAGCCCAACACTGACCCAAACTTCCTAGCAGTAGATGGAGCTTGAGATTCAATTAAAAAAAAATTACAAAATTATCAAAATATGTCAACCAACTACAATGGAATATTTATTAGTTAAAATTTTATAAATAACTATAATTTAGAAAGTTGTAAATATACAATTATTCTTGTAAATATACAATCTAATAGTGTTTAATATTTTTGTTGCAAATTCTGAAAGAACAACAAAAATTTAAAAATTTACTTTTATAATTTCGTGTTTTTTTAAAATTCTAATCTTCACTTTTTCAAACAACAAACATTGCCTAGAGAATAAAGTAGGTCAAAATAATAGTGTCAAAGAAACAAAAATCGTCTTTCTGACACTATTTTATTGCAAAAAGAACCCCCAAAAAACAAAACAAAAAACAATAATAGCATTTTAATGGTGTAATGTCAATCTTCCAAGCACAGATGACCATTTATTTCTTCTAAAAAGGCAAATCATTAAAAATTTATCAAAAGATCTGTTTATCAAATTATTCAGAAAACCAGATATAATTTCATCAACAATTTCTAAATAAAGAACCCCATGTTTTGTATAGAATTCCTTAACATAACATACTTTGTAAAGTGGAAAGATTATAAAAATATGCAAACCAAACAGCGAAGAATCTGTAACGTGATTGATACTAACTTAGCTGACTGCCTGGCACTCACTCTCTCACCGGTGTGACGTGGCTTCCCTGTGCCTCTTCTATAAATACTTTCATGGCTTCTGCTCTGATGAACTTAAATCACTGGTGCCCCCTAGGTGTGAGTTTGCACGAGATACTAGATTGGCAACTAGGTCCCACCCTTTTACAGTGAAACCGATGAAATGTAACTGCAATTTCTACTCCAGTAGCTTCTTTTCTCACACTTCCCGCCTTTGGAATTCCTTTCCGCAAGCTTGCTTCCCTGACAGCTATAACCTCCAGGAGTTTAAATGTAAGGTCAATAGATACCTCCTAACACACTAACCCTCCCATTCTCTCCAACTCTCCCCCTATGTACATCCTAACTCGTCTACCGCCCTGTGTAACCCCCTGCGCTATAGTGGCAGTGGAATGCCTTGCTTGGAGTGACATGATTAAAAAAAAAAAACAAAAAAAAAACAATGCAATATTTATTATTTATCACTTTATAAATAACTATGAAAACAAGTTTTTTATTCAATTTAAAAAATAGTGTTCAATATCTTTGTTGTTGATTGCTTCATCAATAATTGATAATTGAATTTTAGGAGAAATTATAAAGAAAGCAATTCATAAGGTTTTTAGTGAATGATGCAAAAAGCAGTTAATAAATTCCAATATATTTCAGTAAAATTTTATTAAAATATATTGCTTACTTGCAAGATTGTTACATGATAATGGTCATGTAGCAGTTTTGACAGTTTCATGGGTTGAACTTTGATATGCTGAGATGTGATAAGAAGCCTAGCACCAGAACTCATTGATAAAAAGATGTCTACAATACTTGGATCAAATGTCAAAGGTGCAGCTAAAAACAGCACATCCTCACAGTTCACACCATATTGATCCCTGTAACAAAAAATATCAAAATGCACTAATTATAAAAATAACCAACAAATAACAAAAATAAAATGTAAAATAGAAACTATTTTACTTATTAAATAAAATTTCTTAATATCCTATAAATAAATAAAAAAAACCCCCAAAAAAACCTGGACCTGAGAGATGGCCTTTGGGTAAAAAATGGCTTTCAAAAGATAGATACAGAGCCAGTCATATCTGAAGCACAAGAGTAGGCCATTAGGGTTAGGATAGACAGATCACTAGAAGAAAACATATGCAGGATGTGTGGACAAGCTGATGAGAGAGCTAACCATATAACTACTCAGTCAGTTAAGTGCCATACGTGATACACACTTGGGCGATCATGTCTCGAAAGAGACATGACTGACTGGGCAGAAGATTATCCCGCAGTAGGTTGCTATTGCTTTTTGCGGTAGGCTGGTTGCCGATCAAGGCTATAGAACCCAATCTGTCCTGTTATTTGACTCATAACTGGAAGAAAGAGACGGATTAATACCTTTCTCAAGGGTATTTGTGTGTAAGTGAATACAATGGATTCAACTGGAATTCGAACTCGGCTCTCCAGTTTTTCATTTCGAGCTGTTATCCAATGCACCACAACACACATATAACTCCTAAATGTCCCAAATAGGCACAGAAGGAGTATGAATGTTGACATGATTAGATTGGCAGGAGAATTGATTGGAAAGTATACCCAAATTTAGCTTCAGTGTAAAAGAGAAGTGGTATAAATATCAATCAGAGGCAATGGTGGGGAATGAGTCACAAGATATTGTGGGATTTCTTAGTCCAGACAGATTGTGTAATTGAAGCAGAAAAACCCAACCTTATAGTTAGAGAAAAAGAAAATGTCAAATTATTGCTTTTGCTCTTCTGTACAATATAAGAATGGCCTTCAATGAAATTGAAAAGATTGAAAAATACCAAGATCTAGCTAAGGAGCTGAAGAATCTAAGAATAGTTGCAAGGTATTATGGGATTTCTTAGTCCAGACAGCTCATGTGGATGAAGCACAAAAACCCAACTTATTGTTACAGGTAAGGAAAATGTCAAATTATTGACTTTGCTGTTCCATATGATTTAAGAGTGGCCTTCAGTGAAACAAAGATTGAAAAATAATACAACCTGGCTAAGTAACTGAAGAAGCTATGGAACATGAATGTGGAACTAATTCTTTTTAGTAACTGATACAATTGGAACACTATTTAGAAAACTGAAAAGGTGGTATTGGAATTGAGACTTCTATTGTAGTCTCAGAGAAAACTTAATCATTTATTCTGCAAGGATTCTCTGAAATGTTCTTGTTGATACAATGCCTCACAAACAAAATTCCCTTTATGACAATATGCAAAATAATAATAATTTAAAAGAAACCAAAAACATTAGAATCTGGCTAAGAAGCTTAAGAGGCTAAGGAACATGAATATAGAACTAATTCTTGTTAGTAATGGATGCACTTGGAACACCATTTAGAAAACTGTAGAAGATTGTGCGTTGTATGTAAGTACAAATGTTGGTCCATTAGGTTTGACGTACTGGTGGGAACTTTGCATTATCATGTAGTAATGCTGAGTAACTTGCCAGGTTGCTGACTCGTATTTTCTCCCCAACTACTCGCTACACTGTGACTTATATTAGGAGGGAGAGTCCACTATCCCTAGACAGGTGAGTTCACCATAACAGATAAAGAAGACATAATTTCTTGTATTTGCTCTTCAAGTTCTTCCAAAGTCTTGGTTTGGTATAGTAGACTTGTTTCTTTAACCAACCACAAATAAAAAAGTCACAGGGTGTTAATTCAGAACCCCTAGCTGGTCAATCATACATAAAATAGGGAGTTACATTTCAATCACCCTCTAGATAAGAATAGTGCATTAATTATTACAGAAAATATCTAAACTTATTTATAAATGAAACTTTATCTGTGTTTGTGCATGTGTTCATTACCTATAGACTCCGAATCAGCTGAACTGATTTTCTTGAAAATTTACACAGTTGTACTATAAGCATCTGCGAGTGTTCTTAGCTAGGTTTTTATGTTGAGGTACCCCCGATAAATATCGAAAATCGATAATTGAATAAATTGGGTTATAGAAGGAGTGGTCCGATTTTAATCAAATTTGATACACTCATAAAAAATGATATTCAGAAGTTTCAAGGTTGCAGTTCTTACAATAGTGCAGAAAATCAATAATATATATATATATATATGGCAAGATGTTTGTGTGTGTGTCTGTTTATCTGCCTGTATGTCTGTATTTTTTCAGCCCTTTTATTTTAGTTTTTGCTTCGGGTTTGGCTCTAATTAGGTATAATTGTAGTTCTTAGTCTCAGCCATGATACCATTTACTCAGAGAACTTATTTAGCCTTCAAAATTCAGTTTACGACGAAAAAAACTTATTTGATATCGATACCGGAAATCAAAATTTGACTTCCATCCATTCATTTTTCTTTCAGTCAATGGTTTCGCTTTAACTGAAAACAACTATTGCTTTTTAGTCTTTCGTGCCAACATCCAAATGTCTGAGCTCCAGGACCGTAGATTAGTTTTAAAGCTTTCATTACACCAGAGCAATGCCGGGCTATACTGCTAGTATACTCATTATATATACCAACTAAATTTTCAAACTAAAAATATTCTGCATTTACAAACAGTCTGGAAACAATAAGTGAATCTGTTGGACTGCGACAAAGTAAAATGTGTTTTGGCTTTAAATAACCAACAAAAGGATAAGCTACAATAAATAAATGAATCACTAGACTGAGGCAACAGTGAAATAAAAACAGTAATAGTAGTAGTCTTAGTATACACTGTATTATCAGTATTAATATTTATATTGGTACATAAAAAAATAGACGGATGTGCGTTGTGGTGCAGTGGATATCGGCTAGGAAAGAGAAATCGGTGAGCCAAGTTCGAATTCCGGTTGAGTACCCTGCATTCACTTAAGCACTGGTACCCTTGGGAAAGGTATTAATCCATCCTTTCCCTCCAGTTATGGGTTAAATAACAGGGTAGGACTTCGAAAAGAAAAAAATTATTACTAGACACAAAAACTTATATAAAAACAACAATCAATTGTTGAAAGAAAAAGGTATTACCAGCCATAAATAAAATTTAGTTGGTAATAAATGACTCGCCAAGGTTGATATGCCATAAAAACAAAACAACCAACCAACATAATAAATAATATAGACAAAATAGATTTTACAGAGGTTAGCACTGTGTACTTAATTTGGTACTTGTGGTTTATTTGTTGCCACCTTTATGTTTATAAAAGATTACTAATATGTGATATTTAAAATGTTTTTAATTTTTTTTTTCAGACTGCTAAATGAATCTTTAGGATAGTATATTTTTTTTTTACATAATTGTATTTGTGAAAAAGTTGGAAAAATAATAAAAATGGTGATAGATGCCCTTAATTTTTATATAGGTAAATACATGCCCAAACTTTAGTGAAAATTAATGAAGACTATTTACATTGTTTGAACTGAAGAAATCTAGAGAATACAATGGCTGAAATGTTGTGAATGTGACAATAAGGGTAATAGTCTGAAGAATGTAAATAGTTGAAATACGTATACATTTATACTGTAACAGTATTAGTTAATAAACATCACCTTCATCAATATGACAGATATGTAATCCGAGATTTCTGTTACACTTAATTCAAAATTGTTTTTCTTTATTTCAATAATAAGGAAACAATATAATACATACCGGAGATAAGTAATATTAGGAATTATGCATTTATGAGGTACTCGGACCATCTTTGGGACACCAGTACTACCTGATGTTGCAATACAGTAGGCCAGATCAGAAGAATTCTTTTTTCTTGTTATTCCGTTAAGTTTTATAATAATGAGTTTTAATTCTAACAACTCATAAATTTTTTCTCCTCCTAGCATTTGTAGTAGACTTTCCAAATCCTGAAATTTAAAAACAGTGACAATAAGCAAAAGTTAAAAGGAAACTGAATTAAATATAGATCAATTAAAAATCTATTCTGTAAAATACAGTATATATAATACATATTATTCAGTTAAGAAAAAATGATCTTTCATAAGTGCTATAAATCTTAAGTTATAAAAGAAAAAGAAAACATATTCCTGATTTGATATATGTTGGTTTTTTTTTTTCATATCACTCCAAGCAAGATGATAAAGCCACTAAAATAAAAGGAACTAATAATAGTTCAGTCAGTTAAGTGCCATACGTGATACACGCTTGGGCGATCATGTCTTGAAAGAGACATGACTGACTGGGCAGAAGATTATCCCGCAGTAGGTTGCCATTGCTTTCTGCGGTAGGCTGGTTGCCGAGCAAGGCTATAGAACCCAATCTGTCCTGTTATTTAACCCATAACTGGATGGAAGAGATGGACTAATACCTTTCGCAAGGGTATTTGCACGTAAGTGAATGCAATGAATTCGGCTGGAATTCGAACTCGGTTCCCTGATTTCTCGTTCCGAGCCGATATCCAATGCACCACAACTTGAAAAAAATCCTTATTAAGAAAAGAGGGCAATAAATAAACAAGATTCAAGGAGACAATGTAGTATTTAAATTTATATTATGAATTTTTTTTTAGTCAATTACCTCCAAACAAGGCTATGAAGCCACTAAGATGTATGGTATTACTGAGAGTAAAATAGTCTGGTAAAAATCATTATTAAGGAGAGAAGACAATAAAAGATCAGGGTTCAATGAGACATAACAACTGATATTGCATTAAAATTTTAAAGATCAGGAAGAGAGTTCCGAAAGTGAGGAGTGTAAGAGAGAAAACCATTAGCAGAAAACTTACACTTAGCAATTTCAACAGTAAAATGATCAGACCTAGCTACCAGCCCAAAGCCATTTTAAGACATGGGCCCGATGACCCACAAGCATAGGGATTCCATGCTAATCTGTGTATGTTAAGTGACTTGTGTTACAGAACCCCTTTTTTAGGAAATTCTAAAAGTAAAAATTACAAATGAGTAGTGTATTTTGTGAAAATACATCATAATAGAAAGATCCATTTCATTCGTGTTTGTTCTTAAATAAAAAAAAAAAGTGGAAGAATTTCCTCTTTTGACTTAGAAGACACTGGAAATGGCAAAAACTTTCTTCTAACAGGGCACCCACCTATATACAGTACTGTGCAAAAGCATTAGGACAAGAACTAATATCTTTTATGAGGCATATATCTTTATTGACAGAGAATAAACAATTTAATTAAATTTTATTTGATTTACTCAACAAATGTTTTAAGAAAAAAATACTTGTTACAAAACAAATTTAATATTTAGTATAATAGCCTTTTGCTTTGATCACAGCCTTCATTCTGTCGGGCATTGACATCACAAGCTTCTTCAATGTATCTAATGGTATCTCCTGCCAAGCAGCTTGTATTTGTCCCCAAAGTGTGTTTTGCAAAGTAACATTAGATTTATCAATTTTTTTATCCAAAATATCCCATAGATGTTCAATAGGATTGAGATCAGGGCTTTGTGGGGGCCAATTCAAATTTTGAAGACTTCCTTCTTCTTTCTTTTTAGTTAAATAATTCTTACAGAAGTTTGGCTTTTCACCCTGTATTTGAATTTCAGTGAGGTTTTTAGGAAAATCGCTCCTGTCCTAATACTTTTGCACACTACCGGTAGTATGGCGCTTAACTGACTGACAGCCTTGTAGAGCCTATTTTTCAAACCACAGCCAGTATCCTCCAACTTGAGAGCTCATCTTTGTCATGGACCAGTAGCCATTGATTTCATCAGGGTAAACTTTTGCACTGGACATTGATTCTGTTGGGGGAACCATAAGTTCTGGTTGTGCATTCCACTGGGGGGGAACACTCCGCTCCGACTGTGCATTCCATTGGGGGGGAACACTCCGCTCCGACTGTGCATTCCATTGGGGGGGGGGAACACTCCGCTCCGACTGTGCATTCCATTGGGGGGGGGGGCAAACACTCCGCTCCGACTGTGCATTCCATTGGGGGGGGGGGGCAAACACTCCGCTCCGACTGTGCATTCCATTTGGGGGGGATCGAACACTCCACTCCGACTGTTGATTTCCTCAGAGGAACCATCAGTTCTGGGTGTTGATTCCATTAAGGGGTTACTCTACTCTGGATGTTGATTCTGTTGAAGTTAAGGGAAACACTATTCTGGCCGTTGATTCTCTTAGAGAAATATTTTGTTCTGACAATTCTGTTGGGAGAACCTTCCACACTGTTTATTGATTCTGATGGAAATCCTCAGTTCTGTTTATTCCTTTGGAGAAAATCTATTCTTACCATTAACTTCATTTTTGGAAACTCTTCATACAGTGATACTGTCTTATCAGCACACCAACTGTTAATGAACCCAGTTTCTCTCTCTCTCTCTATATATATATATATATATATATTCTTTACCAGTGATCTTGTTTTATTGTATATTTAAGTGCCTTAACACACGTACATGTGTATGTATACATATTGAATTTCCCCGTATGAGATAAGAACATTTTCTAGTTAAACTATAAGTTGGTGAATACCTGATAAGAAAGAAAAATGTCTATTTGTTTTTTCTTTTTTCTCCAGATTTGCTGCTGCTTCTGTGTACTTTAAGAGAGAAAAGATCTTATGCTTTGTCATCTCATTTACTGAGAGCAAATGATCTCACTGGCAATAAATATACAAGTAGTTTGAAACAAACTCGTTTCATTATATATATTATATTTATATTTTCCATGTGTTTTTTAAGTCCTAATTATGTTTAGCATATGTTATAGAAATGTGTTGTTATGTCCTAGATTATTACTTTACTATAATGTTAGTATAGGTGAATGATGTAAATGGTAATTCATGGAAAAATTGTAGGTACATACCGACTTAGATGGAAAATTGTGTTATGATACATTGGTTGGAACAAATCTGATGTAAGTTGAAGACACCTACATATTTTGATCTACAAAGTTATGTTGTTTAGGATTACAAAAAAATGTTTCAATGTCTAATTAAAATTAGTAAATTTGCTATAACCCATTGTAGGAATGAAACTGTCATAAATCGAGGACCCCTATATATTTTGATCTACAAAGTCCTGTTGCTTATAAATATAAAAAAATGTTTCAATGTCTAATTAAGAGTAGTAAATATGTTAGGACCCATTGTAGTAATGGAACTCTGTTGTAAATTGAGAATCACTATATATTTTGAGGATGTACAGTGGATATCGGCTCAGAACGAGAAACCGGGGAGCCGAGTTCGAATTCCAACTGAATCCATTGCATTCACTTACGCACAAATAACCTTGGGAAAGGTATTAATCCATCTCTTCCCTCCAGTTATGGGTTAAATAGCAGGACAGATTGGGTACTATAGTCTTGGTCGGCAACCAGTCTACTGCAGAAAGCAATAGCAACCTACTGCAGGATAATCTTCTGCCCAGTCAGTCATGTCTCGAAAAAAACATGATCACCCAAGCATGTTTCACGTATAGCACTTAACTGACCGATATATTTTGATCTACAAAGTCATGTTGCTTATAATTATAAAAAAATGTTTCAATCTCTAATTTTGAAGTGCAATATCTGTTCTTATGAAAATGTTTTGATATTTTCCTGACTAATTATATGAAAGTCACTTGATTCCATAAATATCAACATTCAAAAAATAAAACTGTAAAAATAATTAAATTATTACCTTTAGGTAAGATATATCAACAATCAAGATGCCAGTTGAAAGTTTCTGAAGAGCCTGAGAAATTAATTCAACAGGATTTGGTTCAAAAAAATAAAAGGCTGCTGGTACTGGAAGGATACTGAAAAACAGATACAAATAAGAGAAATTTAGAAAAGATTTTTACAAAAAATTTATTTGTTATATAAAATAAAAACTAAAAGAAACATTCACAATTCTAAAGTTTTGAAACTAGAAAATTATAAACCAATATAAAAATTTCCAATTATGCACAATTCTAGTCGTAAGAAATCTGAAAGAGTAATTTTATTCTCTAAAACATTAGAAAAACAAATTTTGAATTATCAACTTTAGAAAAATAGTGTAATATGGCTTGAAAATTTTATATGTAATTCTGGTAAATATCAGCAGGTAAGCAAAAGACACTTGAAAAAATTTGAAGGACTGTGTCTTTGAAGACTTTGAAGCACTGTATCTTAGCACTGCATCTTTGAGGACTTTATAAAGCACTGCATCTTTGAGGACTTTATAAAGCACTGCATCTTTGAGGACTTTATAAAGCACTGCATCTTTGAGGACTTTATAAAGCACTGCATCTTTGAGGACTTTAAAGCACTGCATATTTGTTCTGAAAGTGTAGATGTAATTCACAGCAATTTTTCTTATTTCCAGGAAATGTTTATGGTAATGATTAGTGAGACAGGCATTGTCACATCTAAATCATACAATCACTTTCAATGCATTGGATATCCATATATTAGTCTTACAGCCATATCAAATTGATACAGTGGTTCTTGTATGATCACTAAAGTTAAACAACATTGAGCCTGATCAGTATCTAGATAGGTGACTGTTTGCTAATACCAGGTGCTATAAGCTTGGATGTGTGGGTGGTGTAATGGATAACAGCTTAGAAATAGAAATCAAAGAGCCAAGTTCCAATTCCAACTAGGTTCGTTATACTTAAGCTCAAATATATTTAAAAAATCCACTACTTCTTTCCCTAGCTATGGAGTAATTATTAGCATTTGTATCATTAAATCATTATTATCGTCAAAACAATTTCACAATATAAAACTTTTCTGGCTTTAAATAACCTGTAATAGATTGATAAAATGTAAAAAGAAAAACAACAAATCAATCAATATGATCATCGATATATTAGCACGTAGATAAAAATTACCTTACCCAAGTAAAATAGCTGGAATATCTTCTGACATTTGAACACAGACACCAACAATTTCATTTTCTGCATTACAATCTCTTAAGATATCTGTAACCTTTAAAGAAAGTGAAATATGTTTTTTTCCATAAATGCAAATAGTGTTTATTAATTTCAATCTAAAACATCTGGTGCACATAAGAAAAGAGGGCTTGGAAAATTTGACACACACAGAACATAAAGACAGGAGGGACAGAGGCTATAACCTATATAACAAACTTGTGTAAATGATTGGCAAAATGAAGAGACAGTAAAAAGATAAAATTTACTAAAAGCTACAAAGGACAGGGAGTTGTGGAGAGCTATGATTTTCCATGTTCTGAAAGGACACAACACATAGAAGAAAATGAAGAAGCCGAAGTTCTGGGATTTTTGCTAATTTTTGTGGAGGACTTATTAGTCAGTTCATTGAATCATTAACCTTAAAAACATTATGATCATATTTAAGTTAAATATCACAAAATCAGTGGTAGTGGTGGAAGAGTTATAAAAGATTCAATTTAGCTAATCTGATGGACACAAAGTAAGGGTCCAGTTTATGATTATCTTTTTTTTTTATTTTTAATCATTTCACCCCGAGCAAGGCGGAAACGCCACTGATGTGCAGGGGGCTACATAAATGTAAAAAGATTAATTAGAAAAGAGTGAGGAGTACAAACTAGTTAGAAAGAAACAATAGAAAGCTGAGAAAGCAGGTGCAATGACAGATACATAGGTGGAGAGAAAGGGAAGGTTATACGGGGGTGGGGGGAGAGCTAGATTCCAGTGGTTAGTAGATGAGTATTGACTTTGCATTTAAATTTCTGGAGGTTGTAGCCGTCAGGAAAGCAAGAATACAGGAGCGAGTTTCACAGGCGGGAAGTGCGAAAGAAGCTGCAGGAGTAGAATTGTCGTCTACATTTGGCTAACCTGACTGTGAATGGATGGGACCCAGTTACCAGTCTGGTTGCACGAGTAAACACTTGTTGAGGAGGCATCAGTGACTTAAGTTCGTCTGAGCAGAAGCCATGAAAATATTTATAGAACAGACAAAGGGAGGCCACATTTCGACGATGGGGAAGTGGCTGCAGTCGAGCCGCCAGATCAGTACCTATCACATTACAGACTCTCCTTTGGAGCCTGTCGAGAACACCGAGGAGAACGGCAGGGGCACCTGACCATAAATGGCAGCAGTACTCCATGCACGGACGGATGGTTGACTTGTATATATGCAGGATGGATTCAGATGGAAAAAACATCCTGGATCAACATAGTGACCCAACCTTCTTAGCAGTAGATTTTGCTATGGATTCAATATAGTGGTTCCATTTGAGGTCTGAGGACAGGGTAAGTCTGAGGAGGCGTAGTGTATTACTCTCAAGGAGAATCGCTTGGTCCATGCTTATGGGAGGCAGGAGAGGTTGCCTGTAATGGTTGACAGACAACAACTTGGTCTTAGATGAATTGAAGTTGACAAGCCACTTCTTGCCCCAGTTCACCACAGAGTGTAGATCCCGCTCAAGGTCAGCAGCGAGATTATGTCTGTCCGCTACGACAGTGAAAATGTGAAATTTTCAAATGACTTTCATCATAAATTCATCCATCCTACTTTTCATTGTAGTATTTACTCATGCTACTAGATTGATATCTAGGTCCCACCCTTTTACTTTCAAAATAGTTAAATGTAACTTCTACTCTAACAGTTTCTTTTCTCCCACTTCCTGTTTGTGAAACTCCCTACTGTTTGCTTGCTTCCTTGATAGCTAAAATCTCTAAAAGTTTAAATGCAACATTAATTGCCATCTTTTATCTCCTTGATTCCCATCCATCTCTTATCTTTTCTTCAAAATCCCAATTGCTACAATCTCCAAAAGTTTAAATGCAACATCAATTGCCATTTTCTATCTACTTGATTTCCATCCATCACTTATCTTTTCTTTGACATTCCAATAGTTACAATCTCCAAAAATTTAAATGCAATGTCAATTGCCATCTTTTATCTCCTTGATTCCCATCCATCTTTTATCTTTATTTTGACATCCCCTGTATCTTGTTTTTTCTCTCACTGTAACACCCCCACTGCACACCAGTGGTGGTCCTGCATTGTTTGGGATGAAATGATTGTAAAAAAAACAAAAAAACAGACTGAGTTAACAACAAAATGTTTTCATGAAGAAAAGTTAGTCTCATAGAAAAATTTATATGTTTAGCTCACAAGTGGCTATTGCAAATATTAACACGATAATATTTTTAAACTTTTATTTACAGGTGACTGGAAAAAAATAGAAGAGGTTATCTTTTTTGTTTCTGGCCAGGAAATGTTCAGATAAACTTTTTAAAATAGACAACAAACAAAACATTAAACATTCAGTTTAGCTAACTTAATGGACACAAATAAGAGTCCATTTTAGCATTATCTTTATATTGTAAACTGAACCCTCACTTGTCTAAAAACTTCAAATTTTCAGCTGGACGTCTATTTAGACAGTTTAATGAAAAGTCAAAAATTCAGTTTAGCTAATTCGATGGACACAAAATAAGGGTCTAATTTAAAATTATAATTATATTATAAATTGAAAATTCTTCAAAAACTAATATGCTACAAACTTATTAGTAATCATACAATATCTGGTGACTACAATCGTAACTGATTTTTCATTTTGTAATGAGAGTATCATGAACAAAAATGAAAGATGTACAAGTTGGAAGAGAAGTCATAACTTCAGCTGATATGTAAGGGAAAAAGTCAAGAAAAATATATTTTCATTGATGAAAAAAAGCCAATTTAAATGCCTTCTTTTAATTTATATTTGGGTTTCATTTGAAAGAATTTACCTTAGACTTAATTCTTTAAAAAAAAATCTGTATCTTTAAATCATGATTTGAGACATTTTTTACAATAAAAAAAGTAGAAACAAACTCACAGTTTAATTAGGTAATTTGATGGATTCTGATAAAAGAAAAACTTTTTTTTAATTCTCTTAAAATCCAATATATGTCCCAAACATTTTCTAAATAAAAGAATCTATTAACTAGATTTTCTAAAAGCTTAAAATATAACAAAAAATACATTTTCCCTGGCATGCCAACTTACTTACTTGCCAACATGTTCAAAAGTCAAACCATAGTTATCTTTTAATCCAGCTTGTACTTCCAAAAAGTTATCAGAATTTAATTTTTGATGCTTATATTTTTAGTTATCATTTGCATAAAAAATAATTTATTTTTTTCCTAAAATTTACTTTGAGTCTTCAGAAGACCAAATCTACCACAATCAAGAAACTTGAAGCAAAATAAAAAAAAAATCTTAGGAATATTTTAAACAGGTCAGATAAAAACTGTGGCCTGTGAGCCACATGCAGCCTGTCTAGTCTTTCTGAATGGCATGTGTAACTTCATAAGGAAAATAACATTTCTTAAAATTTTGTTTTGTTCTCACTTGTTCACTCACAGATTCTCTCATATATAAACAATGGTTAAGTAAGATGTTTCTTGAATCTTGCAAATTTTCAGGGAAACTAACATTGTCAGTATTTTAAATGATTGGCAATTTTTGCTAAGAAAGATTGTATGTGTAAATATCTTTTGCTTTTGAAATAGAAAGAAATATTTTCATTTTCAAATGAATAAATTAAAAATAAATCCCATGCAGTTACATGTGATAATCACATTGTCATCAGTGATAATATTATAACAAGATTACAATTATTTAATTATGAAAAAAATCTTTTTTAAAAAAACTTTCCTATCATTTCTAAAGTATATATATATATATATATATATATATATATATATATATATATATATATATATGGTCTTCTGCAATGAAAATAACTGAAGTACCTACTATGATGTGTGTTGTATTGTTGATGTGTATATTGGTGCAGTGGATATCAGCTTGGAACTGTCTCTTCCCTCCAGTTATGGGTTAAATAACAGGACAGATTGAGTTCTATAGCCTTGTCTGGCAACTAGTCTACCGCAGAAAGTAATGACAACCTGCTGCGGGATAATCTTCTGCCCAGTCAGTCATTTGTCGAAAGTAACATGATTGCCTAAGCGTGTATTACTTTTACACTTAACTGACTGACCTATGAAAAGTTACCTTGAATCTTTTTTAGTAGCATGGCTTGCTTTGTAATGAGTCATAAATCATGCAACCCACTGCTGAAAACATTACACATGTCTAACAAACTTTATGAAACTTTGAATAAACAATTTTGAATTTCTTATGCTATCAGAAATACAAAGAGAAAACTATTTTAAATTTTATTTTCTCTTATCTAAGCAATATTTTCATTGATTATAGTTATTTTTAGACAGTTTATTAACATTTCAATTTTTTATTTAAATACATTTTCATATGAAATGTATTCAAAGGAAAATAATTGGTTGTTTTGTTTTATGACATATCAACCTTGGCGGGTCATTTATTGCCAATTTTTTATTTATTTATTGCTGGTAATACCTTTTTCTTTCAACAATTTATTGTTTTTATATAAGTTTTTGTGTCTAGTAATACTTTTTTCTTTTCAAGCATTAAGATTCATTGGGATTTGTTTTTAAGGGCAGGGTCCCCAAGTCCTACCCTGTTATTTAACCCATAACTGGAGGGAAGGGACAGATTAATACCTTTCCCAAGGGTACCAGTGCTTAAATGAATGCAGGGTATTCAACTGGAATTCGAACTCGGCTCACCGATTTCTCTTTCTGAGCCAATATCCACTGCACCCCAATGCACATCTGTCACTAAATGCTTACAGAATCTGGTATTCCCAAGTGGTCACCCATCTAAGTACTAACCAGGCTCAACGTTCTTTAACTTCAGTGATTGAGCGAGAACCGGTATATTCAATGTGATATGGCCGTAAGCCCAAAGGTAAATAAACAATACAAACTGTTAAAGAAGTTAGTATGTTGATTTTTAATGTTGTGGTGTATTGGATATTGGCTCGGAATGAGAAATCGGGGAGCCGAGTTCGAATTCCAGTTGAATCCATTGTATTCACTTACGCGCAAATACCCTTGGGAAAGGTAATCCGTCTCTTCCTTCCAGTCATGGGTTAAATAGCAGGACAGATTGGGTTCTATAGCCTTGGTTGGCAACCAGTCTACTGCAGAAAGCAATGGCAATCGACTGCGGGATAATATTCTGCTCAGTCAGTCATGTCTCTTTCGAGACATGATCGCCAAAGTGTGTATCACGTATGGCACTTAACTGACTGACTGACTAATGTCAAAACTGTTTAAAATTGTACTGCAAAAATATGTTATTTTTTTCACAGACAAATATATACTAGAATTTTTTCTCGGTGGAAACATAAAATATATTTTATTGAAATTCAGTGGCAGTAAATATTTTAAAGTTTTCTTGAATTATTTTAAGATTTCAGACTATATCTGCCATGTGTTTATGGTTGTTATCAATTATTTCTTACGTTAATAAACAAAATTCAAGGAATTATTGAATCTAATGAAAAGTTCAACACTGATGAATTATTTTTTATTGAAAATGTTATTCTGTTAAAAAAAACTTTGTGTAAATATTTTTCAGGCCACTTAAAACTTCCTAACTTATTCTATGGTATCCAAGTGATTTCTTTTTCTTTACTGTATTTCAAACATTAAAATTACAAAATCTTTATTAACCAGGAAATATCAGTATGAGTAGATTAGTCAAAACTTTTAGTAATTTTAGTTGGTCCTAAAAAATTGGTCCTGTTCCCTGTTGGGCTGCTACTCTTCAAATAATTCTGAATTTGGTTATAATTTTTGATTTTCCATAAAATAAAAGAATCAAACAGTTGTAAAATTAAAAGAATTGTTAAAACTTGAAAATAGCATTAAAATTTTTCAAACATATCTATTTTAAGTTTTACAACAATGAACAAGATCCAGAAGAGTTTTAAAATAGTACTGAAAAAATATGTAATTTTTTATAAAAAAATAATTTTATTTTTACTATTTTAAACATTTTGGCAATGAATAACATTTTTACATATACTGACCAAGGAAAGATGCGAAGGCAGGAGCTTGTGAGCCTAATTTTCCAAATATCTAGAGCTCAAGTCAGTAGATAAAAAACTTTTTGTCAGCATGGGGCAAAGTAAAGCTTTTGACATCAAGACGAGAGCATCAAGAAAGCATCAGTTACCAGCTAACTGCAGAGAGACTAAAGAATTTTGAAGTTCAAGTGAAAATTCTCCTATAGTTGGACAACCAAGAATGACAAAGAATTTAAATAATTTTCCCAGGGATGAAGTGTGGTTTAAAAGTTTACTACATTCCAGAGACAATCATGTAAAAGTAGGTGTTCTCATTTTATTCTCAAAGAGGGTTGCAATTTTGTTTTACTACTGCCGTCTTGAATTATTTACTTTTTTTACCTTTGCAAAATCATTATCTTTTCCCAAACTGATATTTCTTTTATTTTTTTGATGGTTATCCTTTTTATTTGAAAGTGTAATCATGCTTTGGATGTGCGTGGGTGGTGCAGTGGATATCAGCTTAGAAATCAGGGAGCCAAGTTCAAATTCCAGTTTAAATCCTTGCATGCAAATACCCTTGGGGAAGGTATTAATGCATTTCTTCCCTCTAATTATGGGATAAATAACAGGACATATTGGGTTCTATAGCCTTGGTTGGCAACCAGTCTACTGCAGAAAGCAATGGCAATCTACTGCGGGATAATCTTCTGCCCAGTCAGTCATGTCTCTTTCGAGACATGATCACCCAAGCGTGTATCACGTATGGCACTTAACTGACTTAATATAGTTGGAAACATGATTAAGGCTTCTACTGGGAATAAAGTGGGGGATCAGTTTTCTATTGTTAAGTAATAAACTGATTCCCCACTAATTACTACTTAATAATACATCTCATCTTCCTCCAGTTATGGGTTAAATCACAGGGCAGATTGGGTTCTATAGCCTTGGCTGGCAACCAGTCTACCGCAGAAAGTAATGGTAACCTGCTGCAGGATAATCATCTGCCCAGTCAGTCATGTTTTGAAAGGGACATGATCGCTCAAACGTGTGTCACGTATGGCACTTAACTGACTGACTGAATATAATAGTTGGAATCATGATTAAGGCCTCTACTGGTCATAAAGTGGAGGATCAGCTTTCTATTGTTATGAAGTAATAAACTGATCTCCCACTAATTACTTCATAATATAATACATCTCTTCTCCATCCAGTTATGGGTTAAATAATAGGACAGATTGGGTTCTATAGCCTTGGCTGGCAACCAGTCTACCGCAGAAAGTAATGGCAACCTGCTGCAGGATAATCTTCTACCATGTCCGTCATGTCTCTTTCAAGACATGATTGACCATATGTGTATCATGTATGACACTTAACTGACTTAATATAATAATTGGAAACCTGATTGAGGCTTCTACTGGGAAAAAAGTTGGGGATCAGTTTTCTATTGTTATGAAGTAATAAACTGATCCCTCACTAATTAGTACTTAATAATATAATACATCTCTTCCACCTCTAGCTATGAATCAAATAATAGGACAGAGTGGGTTCTATAGCCTTGGCTGGCAATCAATCTACTGCAGAAAGTAATGGCAATCTGCTGCAGGATAATCATCTGCCTAGTTAGTCATGTCTTTTTCAAGACATGATCGTCCAAGCGTGTATCACTTATAGCATTTAAATGGCTGACTGAATCATGTCTTAATAATAGGTACTCAAAAGGAAATTTTTGGGCATACTTCTGTATTTTTATCTTTTTGTAATTGTGTAATAAATGTTTTTTTAATTTTACGCAGTACTTGGGTCTTGTTTTGCACCTATTTTAACTTCTATGTGCACTGTCCCTTCAGGACGTAGGCAATCATGTCTTTCCACATCTTCCTATTCTTAATGACTCTTAGCATGCCTTCTCCTGTTACACCATGCAACCCTCGTTCCGTCATCCACCTGATCAGGCCCTTCAAATATATTATCCGTTGCTTTCCTCTGTCTCTTTTTCCTCTCTATCTGGCCTGTCAGTATCAGGTTCTCCAAGCCCTCTTTCCTCATTGCATGTTCCATGAACTTCAGCTGTCTCTTCCTTGCTATTCCTATTAAGTTTTTGTGTTTGACACAAGAACTTAGATTTGTAAGGAATAAATTGTTTTATAAAATATATACTGGAACTTTTTTCCCCCCTTGTGAAAACAATTTTTTTTTTATTAAAATTGAATGTCAGCAATGGTTCGCACAAAATAATTAAAAATTTTTCTTGAATTCTTTTAAGATTTTAGACTATATTTTCAATATATTTAGTGTTGATATTAATTTTATTTTCTTCTAATCAATGGTTAGTTTTCTATACCACTCCAGTAAATATCTGGTTCCTCCTACATCTCTCTTTTCAGTCAGTTAAGTGCTATACATGATAAATGCTTGAGTGATCATGTCTCGAAAGAGACATGACTGATGGGGTAGAAGATTTTCTTGCAATGGGTTGCCATTACTTTCTGTGGTAGACTGGTTGCCAACCAAGGCTATAGAATCCAATCTGCCCCTGCTATTTAACCCATAGGTGGCGGGAAGTGATGGATTAATACTTTTCCCAAAGGTATTTGTGTGTAAGTGAATGCAGTGAATTCAAATGTAATTTGAACTCAGTTCTCCAATTTCTCATTCCAAGCTGATATCAACTGCATCGCAATGCACATCCTCTACTTTTACTTGAGCCAAATCAGGTTGTAAATTGGATGGAGCTGCACAATCTTCGCTCTCTAGTCTCAATAAAAACCAAAAACATCTTGTTCTTGTAGGTCATGTGTTATTTTGCAGCCTATAACCCTTCTTACTGACAAAATTTTGCAAGATTCTACGCCATCAGTTTCTTTTCTCGCACTTCCCACCTGTGGAATTCCCTTCATTTACTGGCTTTCCTGACAGCTACAATCTCCAAGAATTTAAATGTAAAGTCAATAGTGATCTATCTCACTAACATGCATCCTCTCTCTCTCATGCTCCTTTCTCCATCCACTCCACACATCAGTATTCTCATCCTTCTCTTACCCACTACCTGACACCCCCTACAACCTGTCACTCTTTCTCATAGCTTTCCTCCTATGTAACCCCCTGCAAAACAGTGGCAGTAAAATGCCTTGCTTGGGGCAATATGATTATAAAAGAAAAAAATTCTATTATATTACAATGTGGGTATAAAGTGGGGGATCAATTCTACTTTATAATCAATATATAAACTGATCCCCCACTTTATAACCTTAGTCATCCTTTTCTTACCCACTTCCTGACACCCCCTATAACCTGTATGCCATGCACAGTGTAGCGAAACAACCTCATTTCCCCTGTATTCCATTAGTGAGATGTAAGTTTTACTCAAGTAGCTTCCTACAAACTGCTTCTCTATGGAACTGACATCCATGAAGATATTTCCCTTCCCTGATCACTACAATCTTAACCTAGGTTCAACTGTTATCTTTCCCACATATCTGCATAAATTGTGCTTCTTACTCTGTGACCCTCTACCTTGAGTGAATCCCAGGCCTTGTACAAGATGGAAATCATGGTGTTACAAATTATCTTTGCAGATTTAACTGTATAAAAATGTAAAAATTAGGAACATCCAAAAAGAACCAAAATTTACTACCATGTATTAGGAACAAGTTAAAAAAAAGAATGCATAATTGATATTGAAAAAAAAAAAATTATAATCATTTCATCCCAAGTAAAGGCAGTACCGCCACTGATGTGCAGGGGGCTACATAAGAGAGTTAAAATTGTGGACAGGGGCAGAGTGAAGACAAAATTGAACCAGCTACAGGGGGTGAAAGAGAAAGGGCAAGAGAAGGATGTGAACACAGGAGTGAAGACAGTTACAAAAGTAGAGAGAAAAGAAAAGAACAAGATACATGGGGTGGTGTGGAAAGGGCTGGATTAACATAAGAGAGTTGAAGTATTAGGGAGGAGGAGAGTGAAGACAAAGACAAACCAGCTACAGGGGGTGAAAGAGAAAGGGCAAGAGAAGGATGTGAACACAGGAGTGAAGACAGTTACAAAAGTAGAGAGAAAAGAAAAAGAACAAGATACATGGGGTGATGTGGAAAGGGCTGGATTAACATAAGAGAGTTGAAGTATTAGGGAGGAGGAGAGTGAAGACAAAGACAAACCAGTTACAGGGGGTGAAATAGAAAGGGCAAGAGAAGGATGTGAACACAGGAGTGAAGACAGTTACAAAAGTAGAGAGAAAAGAACAAGATACATGGGGTGATGTGGAAAGGGCTGGATTAACATAAGATAATTGAAGTATTAGGCAGGAGGAGAGTGAAGACAAAGACAAACCAGCTACAGGGGGTGAAAGAGAAAGGGCAAGAGAAGGATGTGAACACAGGAGTGAAGACAGTTACAAAAGTAGAGAGAAAAGAAAAAGAACAAGATACATGGGGTGATGTGGAAAGGGCTGGATTAACATAAGAGAATTGAAGTATTAGGCAGGAGGAGAGTGAAGACAAAGACAAACCAGCTACAGGGGGTGAAAGAGAAGGATTTGAACACAGGAGTGAAGACAGTTACAAAAGTAGAGAGAAAAGAACAAGATACATGGGGTGATGTGGAAAGGGCTGGATTAACATAAGAGAGTTGAAGTATTAGGCAGGAGGAGAGTGAAGACAAAGACAAACCAGCTACAGGGGGTGAAAGAGAAAGGGCAAGAGAAGGATGTGAACACAGGAGTGAAGACAGTTACAAAAGTAGAGAGAAAAGAACAAGATACATGGGGTGATGTGGAAAGGCTAGTGCTATGTGAATAAGAGATGGGAATTCACTTTGCATTTAAATTCTTAGAGGTTGTAGCCATCAAGAAAGCAAGTACATGGAAAGGAGTTTCACGGGCAGGAAGCACGAGAAAAGCTGTTGGAGTAGAATTGTTGTCTGCATTTGGTAGATCTAACTTTAAAAGGATGGAACCTTGTTGCCAGTCTGGTTACCCAAGTAAATTCTTGTGGAGGGGGCACCAGTGACCTAAGATCATCCGAGCAGAAGCCATAAAAATATTTATAGAAGAGACAGAGGGAAGCCACATCCCACCAATAAAAAAATGGCTGGAGTCAAGCTGCCAGGTCAGGACCAATCACATTACAGATTCTTCTTTGGAACTTAATTCCTTCATTAATGAATATTTTCTGAAAGTTTCAATGAAATTGGATAATTTTATCTGATATTTTATAGATTTTGAAAAACGGAGTTGGGACATTGATATTTTTTGCATCTTTCGAAACTGCACAGTTTTGGAGGTACTCATTTAAGATGCAACATTTATTAGAAAACATACTAAGTTTAAATACAGTAGTTATAAAAATTATTTTAAAGGGCCACTCTTACCCAAGTAAGTGTATGCTGTCAAAAAATGCATTTAAATAATTTAATTAAATGTCTAAGTTAAATATTAAATATTAATTAAAAATAAAAACTAGTTAAACACTTTTGATTTTAATTTATTGGTTTTATTTTATTATTTTATGCCATAACATAAAATATTTAATTGTATCCAATGAGAGAGAGAGAGAGATTGATTTTTTTTTCTATTTATACTATGTTCTATATGCTGTCAAAAAATGCATTTAAATAATTTAATTAAATGTCTAAGTTAAATATTATTTGAAACAACAGATAGGAAAGGTAATAAGTTAAAAAATGTACCAGAATTTAAATGACTTTTTAGATTTTTTTTTTAACACTGGATGGGCCACTATCATTGAACCTTGTTTATATATGAAAAAATAAAAACATTTGTGTTACTTATTAAATTTAAAGATAATTAGCTATATTTTGTAATAAAAATAGATACTTCCACTCATTTTCAATTCATAAGTTTTAATTTGTATTTTTTTAAAAATAAAATAAAAAAATTCAAGCTTTCATTTTAGCAAGCTGAGTTTGAATTCCAGTTGAATCCGTTGTATTCACTTATGCGCAAATGCCCTTGGGAAAGGTACTAATCCATCTCTTCATTCCAGTTATCGGTTAAATAGCAGGACAGATTGGGTTCTATAGCCTTGGTCGGCAACCAGTCTACCGCAGAAAGCAATGGCAACCTACTGCGGGATAATCTTCTGCCCAGTCAGTCATGTCTCTTTCGAGACATGATCACCCAAGCGTGTATCACGTATGGCACTTAACTGACTGACTGAAAGCTAAATGGTTAAATTTACTATTTCCAGTAAGCAAAATACTCTGGTGTATTTTAAAAAGAAATTCTATTGATTGGAATTTCAAAGATTTTAGAGTTTTCAAAGTTCATTTTTTGTGTTCATTTTGACAAAATGAAATTCTTGATTTTAAAAATTTTGCAAAAATAAAATATACATCCATTAAAAAATTTAAAAAAAAAAAATTTGATGACTTACATCATCTAAGGAGTTCAGTGTTTAATAACACAGATTTTCAATACAAAATTTAATTTCTTGAAATTTCATGAATTTACGCAAAGTGTGTGTGGGGGAGGTAACAGATGTAAAAATAATGTTTTTACTAAGATTTTATAAAAATAATGATTCCAAAAATAATTTCATCTGTAGATAAGTCCTGTAATTTTCATTAAAATCCGACTATTTGATTTTTGCAAGAATTTCAAAATTAATGTTTTTCACTTGGAAAAAAAGTTGCACTATCAATAGTAAACTCGGCTAACAACTTGGTTACTAGCTGACAAAAAATTTTTTACCAAAATTTCAAATGTGTTAGAAAGAATAAAAAATGAAAAATGAAAAATTACTTTGATCTTTCCTCTTAATAATAACAAACATTTTGATGGAAAAACTTCATTTTTATTAAGTTTGGGTCCTTTTTTTCTTCATGCTATGCTGTTTTTTCAGTAAATTATTGGCAGTACCTAAAAAAGTAATGCTTACTTTTTGGTTAAACAGTGACAATAGCCTGTGAGCAGTCAACAATGTTATTCTTAAAACACTAACAGTATCTGATTGGCAACCTGACTTTTAAAAAGCATGTGTAAAATTTAAATAAAATACAGAGGGACAGAATTATAATCTAGAAATTGGCATTGTTTAAAATTATATAAATTTTGGATCTTATACAAACAGCTGATTACTAATGCCATTTTTAAATTCTATTTGTGTTTATAAAATTTGAAAGAATTTTATTTTTTTGCTACATTGTTGAATTAAAAATAAAAACTAGTTAATCACTTTTGATTTTAATTTATTGGTTTTATTTTATTATTTTATGCCATAACATAAAATATTTAATTGTATCCAATGAGAGAGAGAGAGAGAGAGATTGATTTTTTTTTCTATTTATACTATGTTTTATATGCTGTCAAAAAATGCATTTAAATAATTTAATTAAATTTCTAAATTAAATATTATTTGAAACAACAGATAGGAAAGCTAATAAGTTAAAAAATGTACCAGAATTTAAATGACTTTTTAGATTTTTTTTTTAACACTGGATGGGCCACTATCATTGAACCTTGTTTATATATGAAAAAATAAAAACATTTAATTGTGCTACTTATTAAATTTAAAGATTAATTAGCTATATTTTGTAATAAATAGGTACTTCCACTCATTTTCAATTCATAAGTTTTAATTTGAATTTTCTAAAATAAAATAAAATTCTTCAAGTGTTTATAATACATATGCCATAACATAAAATATTTAATTGTATCCAATAAGTTAGAGAGAGATTTTTTATTTATTTATACTATGTTTTCTATCAATGGATAAGTTTATAAAAAAAAAAAAAAAAAAAAAAAAAAAAAAAAAAAATCGCTACTCTGTTTTAAAATATTTGCCAAAAAAATCAAGAAATTATTCGATTTAAAAATTTTTTTAAATACTTACTAAAAATTTAACTTATTCATTAACAAATAAATAGTAACTTTATTTAGTGAAATATTTTGGGGGTGTCTGTAATTCTTGTATAGAGTCATGGTGGCTTTGATTTAGGAATCAGATAGCTGGGTTCGAGTTCAGTAGCGGTTTATCCTTTGTTTACTTGGGTTTCCTTCTAACTAAAATATTTTAAATTCTTTCTCACTTCCAGTAGCTCCCCTCCCTATGCGTCTTAGTGTCATTATCACCTTGCTTGGGATAAACTGATAAAAAAATAAAATAAAAGGTAACACCAAGATAAAAAAAAAGGCAATGCATTTTTTACTGAAAATATTTTATTAAAAAACATTTGCGAAAATACCTGTGTTCTGTTTAATAGGAGGTCGTTACCTTAATTTTTTTTTTACAGTTAGATAAAACAAATGTCTCTGATGTTATTTCAGTAAAAAACAAAAGCAAATAAATAAAAACAAAGAAAAAACCCAAAAAACAAAGCAATACCAAGTGTGAACATGTGGAAAATTCGGCTCGCATCTTCCCAAAAATGATGTTTTTTCACAGTTGGTGCTTGCATAATTTAAAACACTTATTTTCTCTCAGATTTATATATCTATTTAAAATTTATTCATTAAAAAAATGTACTTGAAATTTTTCAGAAAGATTTTGAAATTTATCCCGTTGCTGTTTGTTATAAGAGTTTCTTTTATTAAAGAAAGTAAAGGAGATGTTTGAAGATTGAAAAACAAAAAACAAAAAAAAATGTAATGTTTAATACCATTTTTGAGCGTAAAGCTTTTTGTAAATAATTGTCCTATTAGATCATTTGGGGGGGGGGGAGAAGAAAAGAAAAGGGAATACTTATTCAATATCGGAAAATTCGGTATGTGCGCTTTTTTTTGCATGTCTGTTTTCCTGCATTTATCTAGAGATTCTTAGATACAAGAAGAACTAAGTTACTTCGGCAATTAATTAAACTAAGTTGTTCTTTTAAGTTTTTTTTACTATTAAAAAAAAAAATGTGCCTGGTTTTTTCCCCGCATAATTTATTCCCCTTTTTCTACCTAGAAAATTTTTCAGAATTACAACGAAACTATTTTATTCGCATAAAACAGTACTTTACACAATTTTTTCTAAAAAAAAAAAATTCTGAGATTACATTTTTTTGTTTGATTTATTTTAGTTTTGGTAGTACCTTAATTCCTTCAAATTTATTAATTATTCTACTAAATTTAAATAATTAAAAGCGCATAAAATAAATATTTTTTTCTTTAAGGTTAAAAGAAAAATTATTTTTAAACATAAATGAGAAATTCTTGATTATTGATTGCACTGCTAGTCTTTCGCAGGTTTTATTTTTTTACTTTTTCGCGCGCTTTTAAAGACGGGGGAATTACAAAATTTTTATTTTTTATTTTTTTATCTGATCGTAAATAAAACGCTATTTTCATTGTTTTAGTAAAAGATAAGCATTACTTTTAGAAAATCAAGTTAATTTACTAATAGACGCCGAAAATGATCTCCAGGACAATTTTTTCGTGCACTTTTTAAGAGTGGGATTGAAAGAGATAATTGGCCTCTGCTGAACTGATAGGCTACTGAGCGTAAAATAAAACGTTACTTTCATTATATTCTAAACAAAAAGTAATTTTTATACAAAGATCAATTAATTAATCGTTAAATTAAGTGACTTTAATATACATCTCTAGGAAAAATTAAGAGATTTAAAAAAAAAAAATTAAATTAGTTTTAGAAATTTAAATTAAAATGTGTTTTCCGTTTTTCTTTTTTAGGAAGTCTTTGGTGGTACCTAAATGTTAATTGATTGCAGTTATATAATAAATTATTTTTTTTTGGAACTTCCGTACAAAAATAACCTAGCAGTTGCAAACTATAAACTTAAAAAAAAAAAAAAAAAAAACACTTGAAAAAGATAGCATTTTTAAAAAAATAGATTTTTAAAAGAAACGTTGAATTTTCTGTCAAAAAACTGAAATAAGACAATTATTTAATACTTTCTTTTTTTTTTTTGTATTTTTCTTTCAATTATTTTTGACAAAGGTTTTGCTCAATTTTTTTGCGAATTTCCAGCAAGTTTTACAGTTGAATAGAAACAACTTTTGGGCTGAAGCAATATCTCCGAGGATTTTTTTTCGTTAGGGTAAAAAAAAAAAATAAAAAAAAAAATTGGCACCTCCAGCCAAATTTAAAAAGTTCTAAGTTTTAGATCGAAATGAGTGAGTGAAACTGGATATTCAAAATATTTCCACAAAATTCTCTAAGGAAAATAAAATCTATTCAACATAAGTCATTCATCAGAATACGTAATGAAACTTTCATTTAAATTCGATAATTCCTTGATATTTTTTAAATTAAAAAAAAAAAAAAAAATGAGGGTAAAAATATATCGAAAGTGCGCACGCATTTTGGTAATATCTATCAAAGAGAAAGGGAAATTAATCAACGCGCCACCAATGTCTATTTTAATTTCATCAAATTGTGCCTGTATGTATGCTTCCGTGTGCGCAAATATATATTTAATTCAATGATAGACCAAAAATATTTCTACAAATTTAGAAAAAATAAGTAAAAAGTAAAATTAAATTAAAAAGAATTCTATTATCAAATAATTTTCGAAAAGTTCAAAAAACTAATTATCTGATTTTTTAGGACGTTGATTTTTAAAAAATTTTTTTTTGCTCAATCTGAGAGTCGAAAGACTGAAGAGAATCTATTATTATTCCAATGACTATTTCAAACTTTATCAAAGTGTGTGTGTATGTACGTGTGATTATGTGTGGGTACATTAACACAAGCACTTAACTCACTCACAAACACTGACATTTTGTGACATAAGTTATGGGCAGAGATAATCAATCTTTTTTTTTTCTCGCAACCAAAGCGGAATGGTCCTGATGTAATAACAACGCGAAACGCATGTGCCAACAGAAAGAAGCAACATTAATTTATTATTTATGATTGGAAATAAATGAATGAAAACATTTTTCTTTCTGACCTTTTTCCTTCTTTCTCTCAAACCAAAAAAGTTATGACATTTTTCAGTGCCGGTATGTGGCCTACCTTTTTGAATGTGGCTAACGAAATTCTGTCGCTGGTATATGTGGCTTAATCTTTAAAAGCGTTGTGATGCCGTGGATCTCGGCTCGGAACGAGAAATCGGAGAGCCGAGTTTGAATTCTAGTTGAATTCCTTGCATTCACTTACGCGCAAATACCCGTGGCTTCTACCTTCAATGGTAAAAGAAGAGTAGCAAGAAAGTAAATGGCAACCTACTGCGGGAAAATTTTCAGAAGACATGATCATCAGAGCGTGTTATATGGCATTGATTGCTTAACTGTCTGGTAAAGGGTTAGTCATTAAGGAAAATTAGTTTCAAACAGATGTACAGTACTCTTACTGGGAGGACACATTCAAATTGGGTAGGCCACATACCCATAATCAAAGAGGTAGGCCACATTTTTTTCCCAGCTATCTGAATTATACAGTTTAAACTTCTATCTGAATAAAGTCTGTTTATTTTTATTTGTTTTAAATAGTTGCAAATTCATAAATAAAATATTAACGAGGTGAAAATAAAATAAAATCCACTATTGATCAGTGATTCATTGATCAGATCAATTAAAAACTTATAAAACATCATCACAGTGGCATTTTCTGAGCAAAAAAATGCTTAAAATCAAATACAGTAAAGGAGAACATCATTTGTTACCTTTCTTGAAACTTGATAGAGTTCACTATAAGTAATTACATGTTTTTTTCCTTCCCCATCGTCATAGGTCACAGCCACATTTTTATTAAACTCCTCTATGTTGCAATAAACCAAATCATGCAGTGTTGTCATAGTTTATATCTAAAATTTATAACAATAAATATTAGTACATTTAAAAATAGAGAATCATGAAAAAAAATTTGGTCAAGCTCATTCCAATGTAGATTTTTCTTATTTGGTTCATTTTTTGTGGAAATAACAAAAACAAATTTATTCTTGAACTTTATTTTAAGTCAACATTTTTATAGTGAATTTATTTTTTTGAGGTCAAAGTATTCTTGATTTCTTAATTTAAAAGATCATATATATGTACAAACAAAATAAAACAAAAACAACAAAAACAAAACAACTTGTAAAAATCAAATGTTGAATGAACTAACAAGTATAGGTGACAAAAACTTTTTTGAATCAATTAAAAAGAAATAAAAAAATAAACGAAATTAAATTATATAGTATATAAGTTAAGTACAACATTATTTTTTTAATAATGAACAAGTTTACTGGTCATAGCCCTGTGTTTAAATGAAACATTAAAAGACAAAATCATAAAAAGAAACAAAAAAAGAAAAAGACGAACGCAAAAAAGCAAAACAAAATACTAATTAAAAAAACAAAACAAAAAAACAATACTCCGTGCGTGCAGACGATATAACAAATTATTCTACTCACGATATCTGTGTAGCCTAAGTTCTTAAAACAAATGAAGAGATTAACTTTTCAAAAGTTATGTTTTTCGTTCTTTTTCTATCCACAGAATGGACAGCATGCATTCATTAATTCACTTTCCGGGGCACTGTTTTTACACTGTTCTAGTGTTTTATCCTTTTTTCAATTCTCACTTTTCAAACCTAAAATCTTCCTAAAAAAAAGTTACGCACATGCACCGAATCTAGCGAAGGTAAAGTTAAGAAGAATGTTTTGGTTATGGAAAAAAGTCTGGGAACCGTTAAGATTTTATTCATTGGGGCGGAGGTAATAATTTGTTTTGTTTATAGGCGAATTTTGGTTGGTTCAGGTAAAAAAACAAAGAATAAATATGGGGAACATGACCAGTGACCACGATTAATCAAAAAGTCCCCCCACTACTTAAAAAAAATATGAATAGTGACTGGGTAGGTGAGGAGAAATTTTGATGAATATTTACTGACGGTAAATTTTGTAAAAGGTCAATTTTTAGTTGATTTGATCTTTAAAATGTTTTGTTTATAGATAGCTTTGAAATGTTATTTATTATTGCACTTGATGTTCAAATCAAGATTTGAAACCGTTTTTGTCCACTAAAGAAAGAACAGAAATCAAATAATTTGAGTTATCATTTTAATTTTGTGGTGAAAGATTCTATTCAATTTTTCAAATAAATGAACATCTAAATTAAAATTAAACATCAATAATGAAAATAAGAAACAATAACAAAAAAAAAAAACTTATACAAATAAAAGGATATTGTTATTGTGACACAATGGATTGGATAATGATACAGAGACAAACAAAAAATAGCACAAAAAAGAAACAAAAATAAAAAAAACCCTGAAATTTTAAAAATTTTGTTACACGTTCTAATCAGAAACGTGTAAGTTTAAATAAAAATGAATATGGTCATTCATTACATTATAAAACTTAATTTAATTACGAAAACTACAGTACAACAAAGTGGTTCTTTTTTCTTTACATAACTTTTTAAAAAGGGTCATTGTTAAATCCTTCTTTATGAATCATTAAGTCATGAATTGTGTTAAGTCAAGCTACATGGTTCATTGCAGTAGATCCAAAGATGAGATTTAAAGATATTTGTAAATAAATATTTTATTTTTGTTTTTGTATAAAAAATGTAAACGCCGGTATTTGTAAAAAAATAAATAATTTAATAATAAACAAAGTAATCATGTTTTACACAGAAACAGCCGATATTCTTAATTAGAGAAATTTTATTTTTAGGGAATATTAAACTAAAATCGAAAGCTAAATTTCTATTGAAAGAGCAAAGAAAACAATTTAGTTAAAATAATTGAATTTGAACATACATCATTGAGAGAGTAAGAGGCCAAACTCGATCAACAAAGTAACGGTGTCAGCGGTGATACGTTCCTTTTGAAAAAAAAAATGACATATAATGGATCGCTCAACAAAAACAAAAGTAAAACCATCTCTACAATATATTTGGTGGGCATATGAATTGTACAAGCCACATTATCGGCATGATATTCTGGAGTGATTTTTTAAAAATCGGTATCAGGTATTCTGTAGATGATGCGCTTGCACTTTAACAGTATTCAAATAATTTAGCAAATTTGTTTTTTTTGAAACCTTGCAATTTCTTTTTCTTTTCTTTTTTTTTTTAAAAACTGTTTTTAAAAAGAAATACGATAATTAGATACTTATTTTAAGAATTTATTAGTATTTATTTTATTTACTTCAATTAATATACTTCCTTTGTTAGCTGTACTTATTAATCAGGTGGGTGGATATTCGCATATAGCAGATTTTTAAGACGCTATGTTTCTTCATTTTACGAGTTCAGGCCTTCACAACTATGACCAGTTATGCTATACACACAACATCAAATCTTCCTTATTCCCTTTGTATTGCATTTGTAAGGAAGAGGTTACACTCAATTTCTTCTCTAAAACTCTCACTTTGGAGAACAAATTCCCGGAGGATGCTTTCCTGACCACTGTAAGCTTAATTCTAGGCCCTAGGGTCAATCGATATCTATCCTACAATTCCTCATAATATGCACCTATTATTCCTCGTTTTATGCCTGCAACAATTTTATTCAGTAACCCTCTACCTTGAAAAACAAAATCAATTAACCCGATGCAATGGGGCTAATGGAATTGAAAAAAAAAAAAAAAAAAAAAGAAAAAAAGAAAAAAAAGAAAAAAAAGAAAAAAAAAAGAAAAAAAAGAAAAAAAGAAAACTTTAGATGGAACCAGAAAACTCAATAATATAAATTTCAGAGTTTAGGCGAAGACGTTAGAAGTATAGAATTGAAGCAAAATTTAGAAGGTACCGGAAACCCGATCCTAAACAAGAAACAAGAGATTAATTTTTACTCCTGTTCAAAATACTGGGGAGGGTTGTGAACCGGATGCTAGATGAACCTATTTACTTCTATTATAAAAAAATAAACAGAAAAAAAAAACAAAAAAAAAAAACACCTTCAGAGTTTAGGCGGAAACGTTAGAAGTACACAGAAGTAGAATTTTGAAGGAAGTGGAAACCCAGTCGTAAGCAGGAAACAAAGGTTAAACCTAGTTTTCAAAAGACGAAAGAAGTGTGAACGGAACGATAGGTAAGCCTGTGCGGTTTGCCGATTTAATTTGATAAATACTATGTTTCTATAGGACAATTTAAGAATCGCAGCTTAGGTGACAATTTACAAATCACTTGATTTTATCTAATCAAAATTTGTGCACTTTTGGTAGAAAGTGGTTCCCAAAACTTTACAAAAGCTCACGTAATGATTAGTCAATTCTCTCTAATAGAAATTTCGGCACGAGACACAGTTTTCCCGCGAAGTAAAGTTGAGCAGGTTTGATACGTAACACTCGGAATTTCGTCTCTTCAACCAGAGAGTTTTCAACTATCATATGAGTCCAAGTCAGTCTGAGCTTCACCAATTCGAATGTGCCAACTCACTCATACTTTGAAACAGAAAAGCTGCAATAACTAACGAAAGACCTGCCTTACCTCGGAATTCTAAACGAGCGTGAACGTCTCTTGCCTAATAACAGAAAAGAAAGATGGCCGTTATTGAAGACACAATTTATGCGTGCCTATCTCGTCCACACATGCAAATTTTGGCCGTCTTGGAATGGCATAAAAAGCGGTCGCGCGCGCGCGCGCGCGCGCGAGAGAGAGAGAGAGAGAGAGAGAGAGAGAGAGAGAGAGAAAAAAAACAAAAAAACAAACAAACAAACAAACAAACAAAAACAAAAACACACACAATGATAAAGAGGAAGTAACAGCGGCTTAGTTGGTGTCTGTTTAACAACGGGCCGAGGAAAGGAAACCTAAAATCCATTTCCTTGAGGTGGCCAAAGAAAGAGCAGGCGTCGCACTGGACTTTTTGCCCCAACTCATCATTCATTTTTTCGTTTTTTTTGTTTTTTTTTAATAGGAGCTATTTCGGCAATTATGGCGAAAGTTCGCATAAACAGCGACATCATAAAACCATTTTCCGGCCAAGGTGATGTGATGGCGTGGCTAAAAAAGGTTAGCCTGGTGGCAAGACTCCAGCAGGTGGACAATGTGCCTAGCCTGCTGCCATTGTACCTGGAGAAGGATGCACTAGCCCTCTACATGGAAATGGAGGAGAAAGATCAGAGACGTTGACCAGATCGAAGTCAGGCTAAAGGAGGCGTTTACCGACGACTCGTTTTCAGCATGCAGAAAACTGACCATGGTCAGGTGGACCGGCGAACGTGTAGATGTCTACGCGAACAAAATCAGGCAGCTTGTTGGATTTGCCGGGTTCGAGGGGGCCGAGATGGAAAGGCACACCAAACTAGCCTTCGCTATGGGGTTCCCTGATATGATACTTGTGTTCAGCGCTGATTGATACTGGTTGTTCACGGACGGTTGTGAATACGGATCGGTGACGGTCTTGGAAGAGTGACGGTGGACGTTATGACTATGTCCCGTCCATTTTGCAGTGCAGGAGTGGTAACCGTATCCACGGATGAAGGTAGTTCTGCCAAAATCAACGCGTTAGTGGTGCGTGGTAAGCCCCTGGGATTTGACCTGATATTGGGGATTGATGCCATAACAGCACTGGGAGGCATTGCTGTTGGGCCAACAGGACACGTGCAGATTGGCAATGGACGAGCAGCTAAGTGTGCAGCCATTACTGTTGACGAACCCGATTTCACTGCCACCTTCGACCGTCGGAGACGATCCTGGATTGCGGCATGGAAATGGTCAGAGGACTGTGCGCCTGAAAGACAGCACAATGGGGTTTCTGAGTACCCGGTAGCAGCAGATATCAAGGAGGACTATGAGCAGGACCTCCGAACGTGGATGAGCAACGGCTGGCTCGTACCGTACCCCGAAGAAAAACTGGGGCCTCCCAAAGGGTTAATTCCTCTGATGGCCGTATTACAGCAGAACAAAGTTAAAGTACGTCCAGTGCTGGACTTCCGGGAACTCAGCCATCACGTTGACGCTTTCCCAGTCGTTGCAGACGTCTGTGCAGCTAAACTGCGTGAATGGCGACAGAAAGGATCAAACGTGTCTGTTTGCTCTCAGGAGGAGGGCATACCTTCAAGTTCGTATCCACGAGTCACTCTGGTCATACCAGACCGTGAAAATTGACGAGAAACGATATTGCCTGACACGTTTAGGATTCGGGTTAAACGTGGATCTCCTCATCATGCAGGCGATTATTAGCGCGGTTCTGGCTCAGGAAGAAACTGGGTCGCGCGGCATCCGCTTATATCGACGAAGATGTCGTTCTCGCGACCCGCGTTAAAGAACATCTGGCCCAGATTGGACTGGAATGCAAAAACCCAGAAGGACTAGAGTATTTTCTCTATGTGGAAGGCTTGTTGGGCACTTCCCAGGGTGTGGTTGGCTCTGTGTGGCCTGCGGAATGCTCAAGAGGAGAGTAAGTTCGGTGACGCAGGGCTGGAATGACGAAACGAAGGATATGTCCTCATATATATTTTTTTAAAGAAACTTTATAACATCTAGAAGATACAATTCCATCCAATTGCATCTGGAATATTCAATTCTAAACAAGCAATTCTTTTTTTTTTCAAACTAACACGTGGAGTGCAATGGTCAATCTACCTAATAAGCTTGTGTAAATGGATAGCAGAATAGTGACTGGGAGGGATAGTAAAACAACAAATACTGCGAAAAGCAATAAATAGGAAGTTGTGGAGGGCCATGATCAATCTTGTATAAAAGCTTGTATAAATGGGTGACAGAACAAAGAATGAGAGCAGTAGTAAAAATACAAACATTGAAGTGTATAAACATAACCTCGCTGCTGATCTTGAAAAGGACATTCCACTCAGTGGTGGACTGGGGTAAGAGGCGACTTGTAAACGAACCTGCTATCTGTCAACTATCACAGGCAATCTCTCCTGCTCCAATAAGCATGGATCTAGCGAGTCTCCCTGAAAGCAATATACTGCGCCTTCTCGGCCTTACCCTATCTTCCGACATCAAGTAGAATCACTACATCGAGTCAATAGCTAAATCCACTGCTAGGAAGGTTGGGTCACTGTGTCGGGCTAGGAAGTCTTTTTCCGCCTTGCACATATACAAATTAACCATCCAACCGTGCATAGAATACTGTTGTCATATCTGGTGAAACGCCTCTGCTGTTCATCTCAGTGTTCTCGATAGGCTTCAATGTAATGTGATTGGTCCCGACTTCACAGCTCGACTCCAGCCACTTTCTCACTGGCGGGATGTGGCTTCCCTCTGTCTTTTCTACAAATATTTTCATGGCTTCTGCTCGGACGAACTTAGGCCACTGGTTCCCCTTCCACAAGAATTTACTCGTGCAACCAGACTGGCAACAAGGTCTCACCCTTTTACAGTTAAATCAACCAAATGCAGGCGACAGTTATACTCCAGTAGCTTCTTTTCTCACGCTTCCTGCCTGTGGAAGTCCCTTCCATATACTTGCTTTCCTGAAGGCTAAAACCTCTAGGAATTTAAATGCAATGTCAATTCCCATCTCTTATCCACTTGACTTCAGTTCTACCCTCATCCTTTCTACATCAACCTTTTTTCTGTCCTTTCTCTGACACCCCCTGTAACGGGTTCGTCTTTCTCTTCACTCTCCTCCTACCTAAACTTTTACCCTCTTATGTAGCCCCCTGCGCATCAGTGGCGGTATCACCTTGCTTGGGGTGAAACGATAAAAAAAGCAATAAATAGAAAGTTGTTGAGAGCCATGATCAACTTACCAAACAATCTTGTATAAATGGATGTCAGAACAGGGAATGGGAGGGATAGTAAAACGACATTGCTAAAAGCAATGAATAGGAAGTTGTGGAGAGCCATGATCGACCTACCTAGCAAGGTGTATAAATGGGTGGAAGAACAGAATGGGAAGAATAGTAAAAAGACAAACATTGCTAACATTGCTAAAAGCAATAAAAAAATAGGAAGTTGTGGAGAACCATGATCAACGTACTTAACCAGTTTGTGTAAATGGGTGGCAAAACAGGAAATGCTTCTGTAAATGGATGTCATAACTGAGAATAGAAGGGATAGTAAAAGACAAACATTGCTTAGTGCCTGGGCGGATAGGAAGTTGTGGAGAGCCATAATCAACCTATTTAAAAAGCTTGTCTAAATGGGTAGGAAGGATAGTAAAACGACAAATATTGCTAAAAGCAATAAAGAATAGGAAATGATGAAGAGCTATGATCAACCTACCTAGCAAGCTTGTGGAAAAGCATGTCAAAAAAGGATATATATAAGGGTTAGTAAAAAGACAAACATTGCTAAAAGCAATAAAAATAGAAAGTTGTGGAGAGCCATCGCATTCTACCTAGTAAGCTTGTGTAATTGGGTAGCAGAAAAAGGATGGCAGGAATAGTAAAAAGACAAGCATTTCTAACAGCAATAAAAATAGGAAGTTGTTGAGAAAGGGCACGTAAAAGAAATATTCTGACTTCTATATGGGTTTAAAAGGTTGTCTTCTGTTTACAAAAGATGCTTTTTACAAGGTAATTAAAATTGGGCATGTCACGCACAAGCACTTTAAGATTGAGTAATAATTTTACTAAAATGAGAAAGAAAAATTAACAAAACATGCAAGCAAAAGTATAAAAAAATGAAGCAATTTTTATTAATATAATTCTGAGCAACAATAAAAGTATTTTTTTATTTACTCAGCTTTGGTTTTGTTGCGCTAATTCTTCAATTAAATACAGCCCATGTGTTGTAAAGTTCAGACTTACTAAATCACATTTTTTAATAAATAGACTCTATAAACGAACTGATTCCATTTATAAATTCACAATTATTATTCTTTTTAAATCATTTTACCCCAAGCAAAGCAATAAAGACAAAGTCACAAGGGATTATGAAAAATATATAAAAAGAACATTAAGAGAAGAGAACAGGAAACGAATGACAGAAGATAAAGATTGACATTGCATTTTCTTTTTTGAGGATCAAAGTTGACTGGAATGCAAGAGACCGGGGAGTGTTTCACAAGCGAGAGAAGAAACTGTTAACGTAGGATTTATAATAATATGAGACGGAAATATAATTTAGGAGAGAGAACAAAAGAACAGGAATTAATAAGATAGAAGATAACGATTGACATTGCATTTACTTTCTGAAATCAAAGTTGACTGGAAAGCAAGAAACCGCGTGAGTGTTCCTCAAGGGAGAGATGAAACTGTTAACATAGGACTTATAATAATATGAGAAGAAAACATCATTAAGGCGAGAGAACAATAAAAGAAAAGGAATTAAGAAGACAGAAGATAACGATTGAAATTGCATTTACTTTTTTGAAGATCAATGTTGACTGGAAAGCAAGAAGTCGGAAGAGGGTTCCACAAGCGAGGGAAGAAACTGTAAGAATTGGATTTATAATAATATGAGAAGAAAACATAATTAAAGAGGGAGAACAATAAAATAACAGGAATTAATAAAACAGAAGATAACGATTGACATTGCATTTACTTTTTTGATGATCAAAATTTACTGGAAAACAAGAGACCGGAAGAGAGTTTCACAAGCTAGAAGTGCAAGAAAAGAATCTGTTAGCTTATCTAATGAGATTAGTTATTAGTCAGTCGTGAAGCAGAATTGAAAGTAACTTTCCAACTGACTCTATCTAGCTTTGTCTGACATGATGTCGAATCATTTTGAGGCTAATGGATATCCCCAAGTCTTTAATGCCTCAAAAATCAATATTGCAAAATCCTATCTTTTTGTACATGGGCCTGGATAGTCAAACACTGCTACTGAGGAGAAATATGTAATCATTATCCCAAACATAAGCCAGAAATTAAAGTGATTTTGTATCTTTATTTATACCTGGTATAATTTAGTCTGACACAAATTTGAATAAAGAAAAGATTGTGTCGCAATAAGAGGCTCTGTCTCCTACAAAAAAAAGAAAAAAAAAGAAAATGGCATTACCACATCATTTATTTTGTGGCTTGAGTACCAACATCTGCTGTTGGAAATATACAATTGTTATTTCTGCTATGAAGGAACAATAAAACTGTTTTCTATGTCGCCGTCAATCCCATGGCCATGTTTAGTCGTAGGGTCGCGACGTATCTGAACATCCGACCATTACCCTCTGCATATTTGGATTAAAGCCGGAGAGGTATTCATTAATGTGTAGCGTGTTTTTAGTAAATGGACCTGGCGGAGCCCATCTCTCTTCCGTCCTTTCTCTCTCTCTCTCTCTCTCTCTCTCTCTCTCTCTCTCTCTCTCTCTCTCTCTCTCTCTCTCTCTCTCTCTAAGTTAAACCACAACCGATATCTTACAACTGGAATGTTCACCTTGGTCACGCACACTTTGTGGTTGATTCCGTGTGGGTGTAGACTTCAGTATTGGTAATCTTCTGAGCATCGATGCAGTGTCGTCAATGCACTGACTGGCTTCATACATAATTATGGATTCCAGTCTATACATTGTGATAGATTTTAGTGAATACGGAAATAAAAGCAACTCTCTTCGTTTCTTCAATTTTTACAGATTTCACAATCCAGTGTGTGAAATTTAATTTTGACAAATAGGTAAAAGGATTGACCCCGTATTGAAAAAAAAAAAAAAAAAAAGACGAAGCCAAATTTCGCTATTCTATGTTAAATGAATTTTTTAACCAATGAAAGGAAGCGAGTTTGCAAAACCGAGAGATAAGTTAACAAGCACATGTGAAAAAGTAATTCGCTATAAAAGAAAGAAAAAGTCGAATCAGTCAGTCAGGTGGAAGAAGAAATTAAAGACGGCACCGCCAAGATGTGACAAAAGAAAGTTTAATCTGCCGACCCGGACATAATATCCCGACACACATTCGTTCTCCCTTTTCTGACGACGACGACGACGTAGTAGTAGTTGTAGTATTAGTAGTAGTAGTCCAACTGACTCCTAAAAATCATCGTCACAAAAAAGTACAATTTTCCTTTATTACTTTACCTTCCTTTTCACTTTCTCACCGGCCATAAAAAGGAGAAAGGAACACAAACTTTATGAAACGCATTCACTACTTGCAATTATAACTGCTACCTACAACTACAAGCTCTGGATTCACTTAACTCCTTACTACTTTTTCTCTTGGAGCATTTAACTTCTACAAATTGATGTTATTCTGTTCTGTCAATAAAATTTTACTTTAACGTACAAACGAAATATTTTTATTCTTCCAGCTTTCAATCTTCTGATGATTCTGATAACCTTTAAGTTGTAAGGAGTTCGTTTATGTTTGACACAAAGCTAATTTAATAAACATTCAACCTTCTCTCAAGATAGCCGCTGAAACTACAAAGAGTTTATCTACCCTATGATAGGTTTCGTTTTTAATCTCGCTGGCTGTCTATCCACACTCTTCACCAGAAAATCCTGATGAGGGAATCGTTTTTGTCACCGATGACCAAGTAGTACTGGATTACAAGGTAGCAGTATCACTTGCAGACTAACCTAATATGAAAGAGTAATATATTGTTGCGCTATTTCTTCAAGTAAAAGAGATGTCTTCTACAAAATGTATCATTATCAAATCCTGCATTTTTTAAAAATTGGTCCACTCCAAGCAGTGCAATAATGCCGCTAAGATCCAAGAGGTTTACTGTAAGTGAAAGAGAAGGAAAATACATTAGAAGGAACCGGAAACTCAATCTTAAATAGATAAACCTCTGCCCTTATTGAAAAG
Organism: Ascarosepion bandense; assembly: GCA_037127315.1. Lineage (NCBI taxonomy): Eukaryota > Metazoa > Mollusca > Cephalopoda > Sepiida > Sepiidae > Ascarosepion > Ascarosepion bandense. Next base: position 1,465,865 of record JBBBDQ010000770.1, on the reverse strand, counting down.
ACTAGAGAGGAGCATGAACCGGAATCTATTGAGAAAAAATAAACAAATAGTAAATGAAATTTAAGAGTTTGGGCGGTTACGTTAGAAGTAGTTGGTTGGTTGATTTTGTTTAGAAGAATATCAATCTCTATGCATTATTTGATTCCAAAATTTAAATATTTTAAACACATTTTTATAACTTCAACTGGATATATTTTGAACGCAATTGTATGCCTTTGAAGTGTAGGGAGTGCGTGTTAAAACGTCGGGAGTCACCAGTGAAGTGTTGAGAGCTGGATAAATTTTCTTTTGTTCGGTCTTGTGTCAGACTTAACCAAACTGCCTACAGCTTATAAGTTTTATTTTGAATTATATTTATCAGAATTATTATCAGAAGGTTTTCATCAGAAGGTTGGTTGTCGGCAGGTTGGAATATGTGTATTAGTATAGAAAGAGTGGAATAATAAAATATACATTTTAAATGTTTAAAATAGAAATTTATTAAGAGGAAAGAATAACAAGAGTTGTAGAAATCAATGTTCAATTATAAAACTTAGTAAGAAGTTCTGAGTAGAGTTCGTGTTCAATGATAAAGTTGTTTGTGGCAGAAATTGTTGAGAGAGAGAGAGAGAGAGAGAGAGAGAGAGAGAGGAGGGGGGGGGGAGACAATGTCCGGGTCACTTGAAATTGAGCGTTACATTTTTGATGTGTGTCAGCAAACCGCCTCCTCTGAAATGACTGCTGTGACCGGTGAGTGACCATTCTTAAATATTGAATAGTCACGTGGGGTGGATCAGAAACAATTTTTTCTTTAGCTATGGAAAAATCGTTTCTCTGACGTATTTTGAATTTTGCGATTTGATGACCAATAAGGATTCAGAGTTCCGCTACAGGTCCGTAAAAGGAATTTGATATTCATTTATTTTTGGTTTACTTCCGGAACTTCTGCGTGGAGTCCAGATACGCAAAGACCAGTTTTAGTCATTTGCTTTCTGGATCTCTGAGGGCAAACATCCGGTTCTCGCTTGCTCGGTATCACCACACCTTCAACTCCAGAAAAATATATTCTTGGTTATTTTACTATAAAATGTATTGTTGGCAATTCTACTATAAAATATATTGTTTAAAAATTTTATTGTTGGTAATTTTACTAAAAATATATGTTGTTGGTATTTTTTATATAAAATGTATTACTGATATTTTACTATGAAAATGTATTTTTATGCATATACCATATAAATTTTTAATTAATTGAAAAATTAGTTGACTCCTAAATCTTTCCCTTTTTAGTTCTGCGTCTGAAGTAGAGTCATGTTAAACGTTTCATTGACGGCATCTTGAAAATGTGACATTTGGGCTATACAGAAAAATGGAACTGCCATTTATAGCTTCTTTCAGTAACTCAAATACTATTTTAGTGGATAGCAATACAGATAGGTTTTTATCTTTCACAAAGAGGGTATATGACATTCGCCTTCCCGCACACACACACACACACACACACACACACACACACACACACACACACACACACACACACTCTCTCTCTCTCTCTCTCTCTCTCTCTTAAAAGTCAGTTTCCCACGCATATAGATAGATAACAAGAATTTCTCAGATTCTTCATCTCTTTTCTTTTCTTCTACCCCTTTAGGTGCAATGAGGAGGTATTGCTTTGGAGAGTTGTGCTGCCTTTGGGACCGAAGGGATATGAATCGAGAGCTGCAAGACTGACAATTCATGAGTAGTGTAGCAGACTGTAACTTTTTTTTTCAAGTTGCTTTCTTTCAGAATAAAAGGCTGATAGGTATCAGCAAAGCCTAAGAGAAACATAGTTGCGTCAAGAAATATTGAAACAGGTACATATTGCCTTCCTTCTAATTTTAAGTAACATTTTGATAGAGTAAATAATGAAATACCGTACCGCAAAACAATCTTTCGTTAGACAAGACTAAGAGAGCTACTGACAATATTTTTTTTATTTCACTGAAGCAGACGTTAAACACATGAGTATTAAAGCGTCTGCTCTTTTCTTTCTTTCTTTCTTTCTTTCTTTCTTTCTTTCTTTCTTTCTTTCTTTCTTTCTAACTACTGGAATGTATAAATTTATCAACAGCTTAGGATAAGTGTTTTTTAGCTTATCTAAAAAAGAATTGAGTAAAAAAGTGAGAAATTATTCATTTAAAAATACTTGCAACATTTTTAACATTTAAGAGCAATTCGGCGTTTGTAAATTTTAGAGATTCATAAAAATTGAAATGAAAAATATTTTAAAATCATATAGCCACTTATTAAATGCCATTCATTTCAACTAGAAATAGCCATGAATCTTTCGCGGTTTTTCCATTAATTTTCTGATGATCTTAATTCTTATGACGGAATAAGCTCTTTCTACAACTAACTATAATACTCTTTCCACGACTAAAAATATTCGTGGAAATTTCCTTATTGCATCGTTAAATATTTGAGCTTAACAACTAACAAAATCAATAACAATCATAAATGCTGGTCATTAGAAGTAAGAGAGTACAAATGAAAAGATTCGAAATTGGCAAGGTTATTTAATTAATTTATTTATTTTGCATTTCACTGAAGCAGACTTTAAACACGCGGTTGTTAGCGTCTGATCGTTTTTTCTTTTACTGAAACCAGACAGCATATCTTTTCTGTTTTACCTTGCGATCAAATTGGAATAGCCTATTGAGGTATTGACAAGGGCGTAACATAAGTGCCACCTAATTAACTAAGGAATTTAATTATAATATGATAATTAAGATTTGTAACACTTTATATGAGAAAAATACGTCTTAAAAAATGTTTAGGCTGCAGCTGAAGGGTTTCATATTCCGAGAGGTGTCGCACTAACAGCAAATAAATAATAAATGAAATGCATACATGATTTAAATTAATACACAATATGTGCAGTTACTAATGTATTTTGATATTTCACATTCCCTTTTTTGAACAAATATTAGATATTTAATTTAATATTCTATTCTTAAATTAAACCATTTATTTAAACAATGCTTTTATTTAAGCAATTAATGTATGCATTAAGAATTAATTAAATTATTGCCTACCGAATATTTCTTTTATTAGATTTCTGTTTCAAGTTTGTTCTTCAAATTTCGGTTTGCTAATTTAGGTTGATTGGATAATTATAATTGATTTTTTACGGCTTATCAACCCATTACAGGTTAGAGGTTTAGGTAGGTAGGTTCGTCTATTGTACGGTTCGCACCTTTTCCCGGTTTTTTGAACAGGAGTAGATGTTTATCCCCAGTTTCTTGTTTAGGACTGGGTTTCCAGTTCCTTCTAAAATCTACTTTAATTCTATACTTTTAACATCATTTAAACCTCTGAACTTTTATTTACTATTGAATTACTTTTTCTTTTCACAATAGAAGTAGATAGGTTCACACTCATCCCTGGTCTTTTGAACAGGAGTAGAGGTTTATCCCTTGTTTCCTTTTTAGGATTGGCTTTCCAGTTCCTTCTAAAATCTAATTTAACTCTATACTTCTAAAATCTCCGTCTAAACCTCTGAACTTTTATTTACTATTGAATTACTTTTCCTTTTCTCAATAGAAGTAGATAGGTTCATACTCCTCTCCGGACATTTGAATAGGACTAGATGTTTATCCCTTGTTTCCTTTTTAGGATTGGCTTTCCAGTTCCTACTAAAATCTAATTTAACTCTATACTTCTAAAACCTCCGTCTAAACCTCTGAACTTTTATTTACTATTGAATTACTTTTTCTTTTCTCAATAAAAGTAGAAAGGTTCATACTCATCCCTTGTCTTTTGAACAGGAGTAGAGGTTTATCCCTTGTTTCTTGTTTAGGATTGGTTTTCTGGTTTCTTTCAAAGTTTTCCCATTCTTTTTCACTTTCAGTAGCCCATCGCGTCTTAGTGACATTATCTCCTTATTTTGGGTGAATCGATTTAAAAATAATCAGTCAGTCAGTTAAGTGCCATACGTGATACACGCTTGGGCGATCATGTCTCGAAAGAGACATGACTGACTGGGCAGAAGATTATCCCGCAGTAGGTTGCCATTGCTTTCTGCGGTAGACTGGTTGCCGACCAAGGCTGTAGAACCCAATCTGTCCTGCTATTTAACCCATAACTGGAAGGAAGAGATGGATTAATACCTTTCCCAAGGGTATTTGCGCGTAAGTGAATACAATGGATTCAACTGGAATTCGAACTCGGCTCCCCGGTTTCTCGTTCCGAGCCGATATCCACTCTACCACAACGCACAAAGAATTGTTTTGAGATAATACTGATTTACTGATACAAGTCCTACTAATTAACCCGCAGCTGGGGAGAAGAATCGGATTTTTACATTTCCCAAGTTTATTTTTGCGTAAGTAAATATGACAAACACGACTGGAATTGAAACTCCAATATCCAATCTTCAATTACCAGCCGTTATCAATTACACCACTTGTAGACCACCTGTTTCAAAGTGATATGGCCGTAAGCCGATTGACCAATTCTTGGTATATAAACGAGATCTTTATTCTATATTGACGTTTCTTGATTAACACATATTTTTTCTTTAACATATTTTAACTACAGTTTGGTGTCACCATCTTGTGACAAAAACTTTCTACAAAAATTATTCAAATATTTCTTTTAAATAAATTTGATTTTTAATCAACAGAAAAAAATTTCCAGACCACGAAGTTATAGTCTACGATCAACGATGCTCCAGAACTATTTGTTTGATGTATGTTCAGCAGAGAGAGAGAGAGAGAGAGAGAGAGAGAGAGTTCGATTTGAAATTCTTATCACCTGAAGAAGGTCGAAACGTACCCAAGATGAGGACAATAGTCCGAATAATGTAAATAGTATAATTATTACTTGTGAGTGAAAAATATTTAAGGTGTGTAAAAGATTCGATTTCTTTAACATTAGGCTGTAAAATAAGTTTATATCTACTTGTATAAAAATATATATACATTTTTTTGACTAATGTTCACCCAATACAGGGTCCAAGAGCCACTCAATGTAGAGAGTTACTGTGTGGACTTATATTAGTGTAGGAAAGAACAAACGCTAGGAGTATAGAGCTGAAGTAGACTTTAGAAGGAACCTGAAGCAAGGGATAAACCTATACTCCTCTTCAAAAGGCCGAGGAGGAGTATGAATCAGACGATAGGCGAGTTCACCTATTCTTGTTAACTATTAATCTGACTAGGTGTTCTAAAAGTCAGTCGGTTTTGCTATACGTGATATACGCCAGTCATGTCTCGAGAGAAGATTTTCCCGCAGTAGGTTGCCATTACTTTCTGCGATAGTCTAGTTGCCAACTAAATCTATAGAACCTAATTTGTTCTGTTATTTAACCCATAACTAGAGGGAAGAGATAGATTAATACCTTTCCCGAAAGTATTTGTGTGTAAGTGAATACAAGGAATTCAACTGGAATTCGAACTCGGCTCCCCGATTTCTTGTTTCGAGCCGATATCCACCGCACTACAACGTAGCCATTCTCGTCGTGGATCATCTGGTTTTACTGGGCTGAAAAAGATTTCATGGTGATTAGTCAAAAAATTACATAGGGACCTTCAATGATGTTTCTAAAGTGAAGCAATACTAGCAACTTTTAGTCTGTGTCTTTGTTTGAACAAATAATAAAAAATATAAAAAAAGCATGAACGGTTATCTACCCTATCACTGCACCAATTGCATACTGACTACTGTATGTTATCAACTGATTGTCAGAGACGTCAAGTTGAAGGGGAACTAGTGCAATAAATGGCTTGTTAATTTTAATGCGTCCAAAACGAAATTGCTCTTTATTAGTGAACTTGACCTTTTGTCTCTCATCAGTAAGAAGAGTTACTCGTTGCGCATTCTTGATCGCACGTTTTTCCACTAAAACAAATACAGTAGTTATATTGAATCATTTGCTAAATTTGCTGCTAGGAAAGTTGACTTATATAGTGCAAGATAGCTTTTTTCAACCGAATCTATCTTACACATTTATAAGTATACGGTTCGTCTGTGTATCGAACATTACTGCTAAATCTAATCCTGGAATTTCTGTTATATATCTAAGAATTCTTGACAAAATTCAAAGAAGAATCTGAAATCTTATTCGTCCTGACCTGGCATCTCGGCTTCAGTCACTTTCGCACCGCCGTAACAGCTTCCTCTTGCCTCTTCTATAAATATTTTCACGGTAGTTATTTTGATGAGTTTTTCATGATGATAACTGAACTTCCTAAATTTAAATGCAGTACTAAATTGACAGTTAGGTCTCACAATTCTATTGCTGAATGCTAGATGTAATCATGTTCTGTTCCAATAGTTTCTTCGGTTGCACTTCTCGCTTGTGGAACTCTTTCTTGGCTTCTTGCTTTCCTGCCACCGACGATCTTCAAAGATTTGTATGCATCATCATCATCATCATCATCATCATCATCATCATCATCTTTCCACTTGAAACCTGTTTTTTATTGTCCTATTTGTTTCTTGCATACTTAATTGTTACTTGCATCTTATTGGCTTTATTATCTTGCTTGAGTTAAAATGAAAAAAAAAAACATAGCCAAATATATTGCATCTGTTTCTTTCAATCACAGTTACGCCTTTCGTCATAGTGACTTTTATCTTTGTGGCGAAATGATAAAAAATCAACAAACAAACCAAGAAAACAAAGCAAAAAAACAAAAAACAAAAACAAAAACAAAAAACCCAACAAAACAAAAACATGGTAGTTACATAACGAAACTATTGCACAATAGTATTAAGAACACTCTAGTCTTTTTATATCAGATATTTCGAAAGAACAGTTAAGAAATAAGCCTATAAATTCAGACAGTACGTTTTGGGTGCAATTGGAGGATTTTATTATGATCCGAAGCATCAGATCGAAAACTCTCCTCTGTCCTCTCCAAACTATACAACTACTGCCTCCTTGCTTCTTGCTTCCCTGACTGCTGGAAATCCTCTACTGTAGCTCCTGTATTTAAGTAGGCATCAATATTGATGACACAACAATTTACTCCCGACTCGATAAGTATGCTGTCGAGGCTGACAAAGCAAACTTAGCTGCAGATCTTAAAAAAAACCCTCCAATCTGTGATGAATTGGGTAAGAAATGGCTCGTAAATTTTAATGCTTCCAAAACGAAGCTGCTTTCATTTAACCAGCATAGACAACCTCTTTTACCCCACCCAATCAGAATGAATCAGACTAGTCTCCCTGAAAGCAAATCACTGCGCCCCCTCGGGCTAAATTTATCAGCCGACCTTAAGTGGAATGACTACTTTGAATGTTGGTTCCTTTTGTAGTACTAGGAAGTTTTTCTCGTTTAAATCCATCCATCTTACACATTTCTAAATCTACCATCCGCCCGTGCATTGGAATATGCTGGTGCCCCTGCTATTCATCTCGGGCTTCTTGACAAAATCCAACGAAGAATCTATAATGTTTTTGATCCCGACATGGTAGCTCAACTCCAATCACTTTTTCACCAGCGTAATGTGGCTTCCCTCTGTCTTTTCTACAAATACTTTCACATCTTCTGCTCTGATGAGCTTATCTCCCTGGTGCCTTCACTGCATGAATTTACTCAAGCTACTAGACTATCGGCTAGATTCCACCCTTTTACAGTGAAACCAATCAAATGTAACCGTTACTTCTACTTTATCAGCTTCTTTGCTCGCACTTCCTGCCTGTGGAATTCCCTTCCATATACTTGCTTCCCTGACAGCTACAATCTCCAAGAATTTATATGCAATGTCAATTGCCATCTCTTATCTTCTAGACTCACATCCTTTCCATGACACCCCTTGTATGATGTTGTTCCTTTCCACTCTACTCTCATGCAGCTCTCTTCACACCTCAAGCTGGACCGATTTTCTTTAAAATTTACACAGTTGTACTATAAGCATCTGCGAGTGTTCTCAGCTAGGTTTTGTATCGAGGTACCCCCAATAAATATCGAAAATCGATAATCGAAAAAATCGTGTTATAGAAGGAGTGGTCCGATTTTAATCAAATTTCATACACTCATAGACAAAGACATAAGAATCGATATTCAGAAGTTTCAAGGTTGCAATTCTTACAACAGTGCAGAAAATCGATAATATATATATATATATATATATATATAAAAGGCAAGATGTTTGTGTGTGTGTCTGTTTATCTGCCTGTATGTCTGTATTTTTTTTTTCAGCCATTTTATTTTAGTTTTTGTTTCGGGTTTGGCTCTAAATAGGTATAATTGTAGTTCTTAGTCTCAGCCATGATACCATTTACTCAGAGGACTTATTTAGCCTTCAAAATTTAGTTTACGACGAAAAAAACTTATTTGATATCGATAGCAGGAAATCAAAATTTGACTTACATCCATTCATTTTTCTTTCAGTCTACGGTTTCGCTTTAACTGGAAACAACTATTGCTTTTTAGTCTTTCGTGCCAACGTCCAAAGAGTTTGAACTCCAGGACCATGGATTAGTTTTAAAGCTTTCATTACACCCGAGCAACGCCGGGCTATACTGCTAGTATATATATATACGTATGAAGGAGACGCTGAAAATATTAAGTTTACACTTTTAAATGTTCTTTAAAATATGTTCTTTGGATCTAAACAGAAAAAGAAACTAAATGGAAACGGCTATGCTATATACCCAAACACGTATATACCCAAACACGTATATACCCAAACACGTATATACCCAAACACGTATATTAAAAAAATCAAATTTCTGCGCACCTTTACCTTCATGCGTCTGTATAATCACATCAATGTTAACATCACTTTCTAATGAACGAACACGTTATACGAAAAGCTTTTTCTACTGTCTTATAAGTTTTCCCAATATATATAGTAGACTTATCATTTGGGCATGTGTCTGAGGTTGGTTCATGCATTTAGTAAATCTAATGTCATTCTCAGTTTACAGGAGAAAACCAAATGGAGTCATTTTGATTTTGAGAATCTAACAGGTTGTTCTCTTTGTCGTTGAAACTTTTGATCTCTATGCGCTACACGCATCATCTTTGGGTAAAAGCAGTCATATGGTCTAGATAAATGTTGATAAGTTAGCGTTTTTGAATTAACTGACCATAGCCTGTTGCAAACTATCGTATTTATCTTTTCCGGGAATATTAACACGAAGTGTTTTTGAATTTACTGACCATAGCCTGTTGCAAACTATCGTATTTATCTTTTTCGGGAATATTAACTCGAATTTTTTTTAACTTATTGAAATTAACAGCAATTAATTGAAAATTCTCCTTTTATACATTATGATTTTATTACTTACTCACTTTTTACTAACTCTTACTATTTACTTTTACTTAATCTTACTATCTTACTTACTATTACTTAAACTTATTAGTTACTTTACTTACTCTTACTACTTAATCATACTACTATCTAAAAATTTCTAATTCTATTTCAAATATCATTTTTTTCATTTTTTATCATGATGATTTCCCGTGGTCTAATTTGTAGAATAAAGTTTGAATTAAAAAAGTGGTTTTCATAATGTACAAAAGGAAATGCAGTACCGATTCTTAACGGGAAGCACATTTTCTTTAGAATGACCTCAGTCTCTCGGTGTTTAAAATAAAAAACATTTAATCTCAAACTCGTTTACAAAGTAAATATAATGTTTATATATATCAGAAACAATATCGATTTAAAAAAACATTCATTAATTCCTTTAAAAATACTCTTGTTACTTATTCACACAGGCGGATATTTTCATATACGTGTCAGTCAGTTAAGTGCCATCCGTGATACACGCTTGGGCGATCATGTCTCGAAAGAGACATGGCTGACTAGGCATAGTTTGCCATTGCTTTCTGCGGTAGACTGATGAATTATATTATTATATTAATAAGTAGTAATTAGTGGAGGATTAGTTTCTTACTTCATGACAATAGAAAAAAGATCCCCCACTTTATGCCCAGTAGAAGCTTTAATTGTCTTTCCAGCTATTCACACAGGCGGATATTTTCATATACGTGTCAGTCAGTTAAGTGCCACACGTGATACACGCTTGGGCGATCATATCTCGAAAGAGACATGACTGACTGGGCAGAAGATTATCCCGCAGTAGGTTGCCATTGTTTTCTGCGGTAGACTGGTTGCCGACCAAGGCTATAGAACCCAATCTGTCCTGTTATTTAACCCATAACTGGAAGGAAGAGACGGATTAGTACCTTTCCCAAGGGTACTTGCGCGTAAGTGAATGCAATGAATTCAGCTGGAATTCGAACCAGGCTCCCCGATTTCTCGTTCTGAGCCGATATCCAATGCACTACAACGCATATCCCATATACGTGTGCATACACAAATAAGTCATCGCGTTATACACGAATTATATAATATTCCAAAAATAAAATCACATGTTCGATATGAAAATTAGGGTTTTTATTTTTGCATCATAATAACAAATTTGTGATGAGATTGGATGAGAAAGAAAAATAAAATTATTTGGCCACTGACATGACGTGTAGCGATCATATTGAATCGATTAATAGGTCTGCTGCAAGGAAAGTTGGTTCACTCTTCCGGGCCAAAATGTTTTTCTAGTCAGAATCCATCTTACACATTTAAAAATCTATCATTTGTCCGAGCATTAGATACTGTTACCATGTTTGGTTTGGTGCTCCTGCTATACCCGACTAAAATCAAAGAAAGGCTTTCAATGTAATTGATCCTGACCTAGTGTCTCGATTGTATTCACTTTCTCACCGACGTGATGTGATTTTTCCGCTGTCTTTTCTACAAATATTCTCATGGCAGTTGTACTGATGAGCTTTCCTCCTTTGACCCCTCGACTGCATGAATTTAAATGTGCTACAAGACCGGCAACTAGGTCTGACTGTTATACTGTTGAAATAGCTAAATGCATCTGCCACTTCTACTCTAACAGTTTCTATTTTTGCACTTTCCACATATAGAATTCCTTTATAACTACAATCTTTAAAAATCTAAATGCAACGTCAATCACCATCTTATGTCTTCTTGAATGATGTTCCATTTTTACCTTTACCCCAATCCTCCTCATTCTCAGACTTCTCATTCTCTTTTACTTTCACTCCAGGTAACTCAGTTGCATTATAGTATGACGCGGTCAGTCCGGGCTTATGCTGGCAACACGGCACCAGATAAGACGACGCTTTCGGGTCGCTAGTCGTGATGGCCTCGTTACAGTAGCGGGTCTTCGAGTCGTCTATTACAACGGTGTTCCTCCTTGCCCACGCTGTGAATTTTGATCTCAAGGAAGGCACGTTGAAATCTCACTAGCCGCTTCTTTACCGCTTTAAACCAGACCGGACACGGTTTAATAATAATAATAAAAAAAAAAAAAGTAAATTTGATGACGCTTGGATAAGTTGCGAAAAAGTCTTTATATATAAAAAACAAAAACAAAAAAACAAAAAAAAAAAAAAAAAAGCAAACAGAAAGAGAATATAAGAGTCGTCAAATTCCTATTCTTACAATGAAGCGAAAGTTTTTGTTTGAGAGTAATGTTTGTTCACTCCAAGCAGAGATTTCAAGGTTTTTTTTTCAAGTTTTGACGGTTCAAATAGTCTTATCAGGGCTTTACACCGAAGCTTTACGGAAACAGCCGAAGATGGGCCTTTTTGACGGCGGCGGTAAATTTGTGTTGTCTGTCTTAGCTCGGCGCAGCAACAACAACTATTGACTTTAACTCTTTCTCGGCTCTTTCTGTTTATTTGCATCATCAGCCAGGACTCTATCGGAGGCGCTTTATTTGCCTTTAACTCTTTTAAGTAGGTTTACGTTTCTTTACATCTTCAATCAGGACTCTATTGGAGACAACCGTCACTGTCTCTACGGTTGGCCCCCTCGGCGTGGCAACCGTTACTGTTTCTACGGTTGGCACCCAACGGCGTGGCAATTATCTCCGTCTCTGTACATCTTTAGTCAGGAACTCTATGGAAAGTAACCACTCTTTTCGGTCGTTGCCCCCGGTTGGGAACACTCCTCCCTCAGTCGTTACATCTCGACTGGTCCCAAAGATCAGCTTCAACTAGATAACTGATTTTTGCCTTCTTGGCTCTTTTTTTTTATGCCTGTCCCAAATTCACTTGGGGAGGGGTGCATGACGGACACGGATGTCCATGCCTTTAACAAATTAAATTATTTCCGCTTCCATACTTGAAGGTGGGGTTATTTTCTCCCCTTGGTTTAACCAATGAAATAGTAATATTTCTGTTGACGTCATTTTTTCGTCCTCTTCTTCTGGTCCGAGCAATTACATCATTTGTTTACCAAGTCAAATCCTTTCCCAGCGAATTCGGGAATTAAGGATTTGACCTTCCTTAACCTCATCAAATGTTTTCGACAGCCATCGAAAACATGTTTTGACTATCGTTATTATTCACTTCCACCAGCCGTAAAACCCAAGGCTTCCATTTGTTTCCGCTTTATCACACAATGGCTGCCAATGACGACCTCGCTTGACCTATTACTTTATACCTGCAAGATATATTTTTCCCTTTTATTCTCCCCCATTTTCAGCTAGTTTTTCAGATTTTTAAAATTTTGTAATAAATATTTTTTTCACTCCACTCATATTGCGACTGTAATCTGCACAATTAATAATGCCACTAGTAATAATTTCTTTCACTCTGTCGTACTAACATAGTATTATATTTTATCCACATGCAATTATTACATTATCATATTTTTCACATGCCAAAATAGAATTATATCGTGGCATTATCTCCTTCATTAGGGTGAAATGATTAGAAAAGCAGAAACTTAAGAACTATCAAGATGCATGTACAGGAAGTGACGAAAATACCTCTCATATGTTAAAGATTAACAAACAGACTAATATTTAATATTTTTGTTGTGGTGCAGTGGATATCGGCTCGGGACGACAAATCTGGGAACCGAGTTCGAATTCAAGCTGAATTACTTGCATTCACTTACGCACAAACACCCTTGAGAAAGGTATTAATCTGTCTCCTCCCTCCAGTTATAGGTTAAATAATAGGACAGATTGGGTTCTATAGCCTTGGCTGGCAACCAGTCTACCACAGAAAGTAATGGCAACCTACAGCGGGATAATCTTCTGCCCAGTCAGTCATGTCTCGAAAGGGACATAATCACCCGAAGCGTGTATCACGTATGGCACTTAACTGACTGATTGAATATTTTAATTAATTTTAACAAATATTTAAGAATTAAAAATTAGAATGTTAACTAATATTTAATAATTTTAACTAATATTTAATACTTTTAAATACCTGTCATATGTTAAAGATTAACAAAAAGACCAAGGTACCTAATATTTAATATTTTGTAACTAATATTTTAACTAATTTTAACTAATATGTAATAATTAAAACTTAAAATTTTAACTAATATTTAATAGTTTTAACTAATATTTAACTAATTTTAACTAATATGTAATAATTAAAACTTAAAATTTTAACTAATATTTAATAGTTTTAACTAATATTTAACTAATTTTAACTAATATGTAATAATTAAAACTTAAAATTTTAACTAATATTTAATAGTTTTAACTAATATTTAACTAATTTTCACTAATATGTAATAATTAAAACTTAAAATTTTAACTAATATTTAATAGTTTTAACTAATATTTAACTAATTTTCACTAATATGTAATAGTTAAAACTTAAAATTTTAACTAATATTTAATAGTTTTAACTAATATTTAACTAATTTTAACTAATATGTAATAATTAAAACTTAAAATTTTAACTAATATTTAATAGTTTTAACTAATATTTAACTAATTTTAACTAATATGTAATAATTAAAACTTAAAATTTTAACTAATATTTAATAGTTTTAACTAATATTTAACTAATTTTAACTAATATGTAATAATTAAAACTTAAAATTTTAACTAATATTTAATAGTTTTAACTAATATTTAACTAATTTTAACTAATATGTAATAATTAAAACTTAAAATTTTAACTAATATTTAATAGTTTTAACTAATATTTAACTAATTTTCACTAATATGTAATAATTAAAACTTAAAATTTTAACTAATATTTAATAGTTTTAACTAATATTTAACTAATTTTCACTAATATGTAATAATTAAAACTTAAAATTTTAACTAATATTTAATAGTTTTAACTAATATTTAACTAATACCTCCCATATGTTAAAGATTAACAAAAAGATTAAGCTAACTAATATTTAAAAAAATATTTCCCTATTGTTTAAAGAAAGGGTTACAGATTTTATTCATTTGGTCTTAAAAACGACATCTTCCAAATAGTGGCCTCCATTCCTCATACATTGATGTAGACGATTTCTAAAGTTTTCTATCATTCTGAAATTCGAGCACCTTGAGGACTTCCAGGTGTCTTTTAACCCTGAGACCCTGAGAACCCATAGGAGGACCGATTTTTTATCCGTAACATGAAATGAGCCTATAAAGATGTCTGTGTTGCAATTACAGATTCATCAGGTTTTAATTTTTTTTAACAATAAACGCACAATGTACACCGGTCGAAGTCTTACTTGTAACTGATTTATTTGATAACAAAATGGTGAGGCATTAGCTAGATGAAGACATCATTGCCACTTGTCTAAGTTGACTAGCAGCACACAGGTCAAAGTTTAAAATGTGGGAGGTATTTCTGCTTCACCCTGTATTTTAACATCGTACGTATTTTGACATAATCCAATTCATTATTTAGGGACATTAAAACTTTTTACTTATAAATAGTGAATAAAACAAGCAGGAACACATTTGCATTTATTAAAATTTAATAAATTTCATATTTTCTGCTCATGAAAAGAACATGATCATTTTTTCCTTGTTAAAAGAACTGTGTTTTTCATTTGGCACCACGTCAATGCAGAGGACAATGTTGATAGCAGACTCAGAAAGGAAACTACAGGGACTCCTAGAGAAGGAAAGCGAAAAGAAAGGACTAATTATCAATTATAAGAAGATAAAATGTATGGTTCTCGGCAAAAAAGAAGACACTAGCATTCAAATTACAAATTACAGATGCCGAAATCAACAAGTACAAAAATTTAAATAATTGGGAAGTCTTTTAATTGAGGACAGCAAGGGGGATACCGAAATCCGAAGGTGCATTGAGATAGCGAACGTTGCCTTCCAAAAGCTAAGTATTAAGAAATAGAAAAATTTCGCTAAAAAATAAAAATAAGAAAAAAAGAGAAACATAACCAGAGATTATTTAACTCTAATGTAATATGGTTTCTTCTATATGGCAGTGAATGCTTGACAATCTCATCACAGATGAAGGAAAGACTTGAAGCAACAGAAATGTGGTTCAACAGAAACATACTGAGAATACTATCGATTGAACATGTGAGCAATTAAGTTTTACAGAAAATGGAAACAAACAGGAGACGTATGCTTAACATCAGAAACAGACAGTTAAACTTTCTAGGACATATAATGAGAAAAGAAGGTTTGGAAAATTTGATACTCACAAGACATATTGACGGTAAGACCGACAGAGGAAAGAAGCGCGTAACCTACCTAACGAGCTTTTGTAAATCGCTAGCAGAACAGAGATTAGAAGAGATAATGAAATGACAAATATTTAATAAGAGCTACAAAGGACGGGAATTTTTGGAGAGCCATGATTGCCAAAGTGAAAACGCACATTGTAGATGCAGAATAATATCAAAATTAATTTGTTGATAAGAATAAATGTTTATTTCTTTCATTAGAGAAAATAAAGGAAGGTACAACCAAGTTTCCTGAACTAAATTCAAACCAGAAAAGAATATGCGACTAGTATTAATGTTAAAGAAGCAACGATCTCTCAATATTTATTCATATTTCTAAGATGAGGTATTGTAATTATTTACATTATTTACATTGTTCAGACTATTGTCTTCCAGTTTGCTGCAATATTCACAACGTTTCCACAAGGAAACATGTCCCGGTGGATAAAAGCGTTGCTTAGTTCCAGAGACCTGACCCCCAAAATTGTGAGTTCAATACCTGGCTACAAAAGTGGTGAGCAAAAACTTAGAGTTGAATCAAAGGGTG
This sequence comes from Ascarosepion bandense, assembly GCA_037127315.1. Classification (NCBI taxonomy): domain Eukaryota; kingdom Metazoa; phylum Mollusca; class Cephalopoda; order Sepiida; family Sepiidae; genus Ascarosepion; species Ascarosepion bandense. The sequence continues at coordinate 1,449,851 of JBBBDQ010000770.1, read as the reverse complement.
ATAACTCTACTCATTCTACTCTCGGATAAACATCCGAGAGTAGAATGACTCTGGAACGAGAACAATATACCTATTAAACTAAATAAAGGGTTCGGTTCGAAAATCCAATCCCCTGAAGAAGGTCGGAGTGTACAATGGCCGAAACGCGTGAATATGGCAATAAAGATGAGGACAACTGTTCGAACGATTTAAGTAATATAAATAGTTAAATGAGCATTAAGACATTTAGTTAAAATCGATTTGAATATGAACTTTATTTCTTGCATTGTTTATATCTTTTACCATTTTCTTATTAGTGCTAATTGTAGTAGTAATTGTAAAACTTTTTTAAAGAACACTTACTTACGCTCAGATGTGCGTTGTGGTGCAGTGGATATCGGCTCGGAACGAGAAATCGGGGAGCCGAGTTCAAATTCCAGTTGAATTTATTGCATTCACTTACGCGCAAATACCCTTGGGAAAGGTATTACTCGGTCTCTTCCCTCCAGTTATGGGTTAAATAGCAGGACAGATTGGGTTCTATAAACTTGGCTGGCAACCAGTTTACCGCAGAAAGCAATGGCAACCTACTGTGGGATAATCTTCTGCCCAGTCAGTCATGTCTCGAAAGAGACATGATCGCCCAAGCGTGTTTCACGTATGGCACTTAACTAACTGACTGACGCTCAGAACGAGAAAAAGATAGCTGAAATTCCTTGGCTATATTGTTGGTGGAAGAAGAGGTGGATGAATACCTTTCCCAAAGATATTTGTGTGCAAATGAATGAAATGAATTTGAATTCGATCTTGGCTCTCCGATTTCTCATTTTGAGTCGATATCCATTACACCTCAACGTACATTCGATCATTCACTCATGCACAAATTTCGTTGAGAAATGTATTAATCCATCTCTTCTCTGTGTATCTATGGATTGAATAGCGGGCCAAATTGGGTTCTACTGGCAACCAATCTACCGCAGTAAATAATGGCAACCTACTGTGGGAAAATTTTCTGCCTAGACATTCATGTCTCTTTCGAGACATGATCACCCGTGTATCAAGTATGGCAATTAACTGACTGAACTGTATTCGTCATTTAAAAAATATGTTCCGGAAATATGCCATGTACTATTAAAACTATATATTAAATCTATACATTGTAAATAATAAACAATGTTATATTTTAACAAAAATTATGAATTATTAAAAAAAAACTCATCGTATTAGGAAGGACTACAAGATCGACCGCTCAAAATAATATTTTATGTTCGATTCTTGTGTTTGACTTTCCTTATAAGGAAATGGCATTTCGAATATTACAATTCTGACTTGGCAGAATGTTGCTTAATTTTAAGGACTAAATAGAAATTAGTATTTTAACATACGTAATGACAAATATTGATACCTACTTTGGTAGGGAAGAATTCAAAGCATGCGGCTATGAGGAAAACTTAATTCTTGTTTTGCCTTCCTATCTGATTACAGATTCAAGAATGTCCAACAGATGGCATTCTAATTTGTGGGTATTTAATTTTTTCAGCCATGACATCGTAAGACAATATATTGGGGCATTTTTTAAAAATTTTTATTAGGTAAAGACAATGAATCAGTTTTCAAGCGTGAAAATTTTCGACATATTTTGATCTTAATTGTAAAAGAGTTCAATTTAAATTTATTTTATTTCATCATTTCAACCCAAGCAAGGCAGGGCCACCACCAGCGTGCAAGACGGCACCGTGAGATAAAAAAAGACAAAAATAACAGGGTACAGGGGGGCGTTGAAGAAAGAGTAAAACATGGATAGAATTCAAGGGCATAGAAGATGGCAACTGACGTTCCATTTAAAATTTTGCTGGTTGTAGCGATCAAAGTAAGGAGTTAATAGAGTTCTACAGGCGGGAGGCACGAGAAAAGAAACCATTTGAGTAGAATTGGCGGTTAAATTTAATTATTTAAACGGTAAAAGGGTGGGACCTAAATATCAATCTAGTAGCAGGCTTAAATTCACATGGTCGGGGCACCAAGGAAAAAGGCTTGTCAGAGCAGTGGGTATGAAAATATTTGTAGAAAAGACAGAGGGAAGCCACGTCACGGCGGTTATAAATTAACTGAAGTCGAGATGCCATGTCAGGACCGATTACCTTGCAGATCCTTCTTTAGCTATTGTCGAGAACCTCAAATTGAAAAGCAGGAGCAACCGACCGTATATGGCAAGAGTATTTAATGTACGGACGAATGATAGATTTACAAATGTGTAAGGTGTAGTAGGACGAGAAAAAAAAAACTTTCTGGCACAACACAGAAACTCAATTTTCCTATCAGTAGGTGAAACTATGTATTTAATGTAGTCGTCCCAGCGTAAGGCCAAGCAAGCACAGTGTGTTGCTCTCAAAGAGGCTTGCATTAGCCATTTTGATGGCTGACAGATAAGTTTCTCTTTAGTATAGTTAGTAGACATTACTTTTTTAGTATAGTTAGTAGTCATTAGTAGTTCTTTATAGTAGTAGTGATTAGTAATTCTTTTGTATAATTAGTAGTGATTAGTAGTGATTCATTTTATTTGCCACTTGATTATTGTGTAAACTATTCACTTTTCATCGCTCATTACAATCTGTTTCAAAAACGAAACAATTTGGCAATATTTCATAGCGAGTAGTTCATGAAAACACGGTCTAGTAGTTTTTGTTTTTCATTCGATTTATATGGAAGTCACATGAAAACGTCTGTCATAAACAGTCCGTTGCATATGAATTTCCACGTGTTTAGTATGCCGTTCACGTCGTATAAGGTCGAGACTACTCGACATGTCTACTCGAGAGCAAGAAATTTTACAAGCCACTTTTAGCATGTTTTATCAGTACCTTCTCCATAAATCATAGAAATTTATGTGTGTGTGTGTGTGTGTGTGTGTGTGTGTAGTGCACAGTGCGTATATGTGTCACTGTGGGATTTTTACTTTTATTAAAATACAAAATGCAGTAGATATTGTATTTTAATAAAGATGGAAATCCCACCAAGGACGTATATCTATGTTTCATAAACTAGGTAAAATCATTTAATAAAAAACGGTATAAAGATATTTAAAGTGCTAAGATAATTTTATTTATTTTGTTGACTGGTATTAGAATAATCCAGAATATTTAGTGGAAACAATCGACCTGCATGCAAACAGAAAATGAATTGAGTAAGTACAAAAAATAAAGGTTTTTTTTTTTTTATGACAAGGATACATCTTCTCACCGGATTTATTTAATCTTTATAGCGGGGCGGTCCTAATTGAATTAGATAAGTATTTATTCTTGAAGGAAAACAATCTAAACAAGAGAAGATATGCAAATGGCATGATATCGATGGCAGACACAGAAAAGAAAAGTACAATAACTCCTAGACAATAACTCCTAGACAATAACTCCTAGACAAGTTAGTAAAGGAAAGTAAGAAAAAGGTTGGCAGTAAAAGGAACAGCTGAAGATCAGAGCTACGAATTCTTCTTCTTCTATATGTTGTTTCTCTTCAGGACGTAGGCGATCATGGTATGCTACATCTCCCTATCTCTTGTAGCTCTTAACACCCTTTTTCTTGTTACCCCTCCCAAACCCTGCTCTGCCATCCATTTGCTCTAGCCCATAAATCTAGAATATAATTGGATAAAAACTTACATGACCACAAAGTGAGGGATCAGTTTATATATTGATTATTATATAGAATTGATCCCCCACTTTATATTTTACTGAAACGTTAATAAATAAATTTTCTACATATAAGGAGGCTTCTTTTTCTTTTATGTGGTGTGTCTCTTCAGGATGGCCTTCCACATTTCCATATCCCTTGAAGATCTTAACACCCTTTCTCTTGTTACTCCTCCCAAATCCTTCTCTGCCATTCATTTGCTGCAAGCCATCAACTGTCATTCAATCTGTGATTGATTAGGGTAGAAAAATGGCTAGTAAATTTTAATGCCTCCAAAATTAAGCTGCTCTCCTTTAACCATCACAGAGAAACATTGTAGCCTAACATTAGAATGGATAAAAGTAGTCTCTTAGAGAGAAATACAATGTGCCTCCTTAGCCTCACTTTCTCAAATGACCACAAATGGCATGACTACATTGAATCTATAGTTGTATCTATTGCTAGAAAGTTTCTTGACAAAATCCAAAGAAGGATCTGCAACATAATCAATCCTGGCTTGACAGCCTGCTTCCAGTTACTTTCTCACCAACATGACGTGGCTTCCCTCTGTCTTTTCTACAAATATTTTCATGGCAACTGCCTGATGAGCTTTTTTCTCTTAACAACATGAATTTAAACAGAAACATTAAACTGATCATAGCATATCTATTCTTCTGAGATACAAATGGACAATTTAGTGATTGAAGCTCTTTCTATACACTTTCTCACCATGACATGGCTTCCCTCTGACTTTTCCACAAGAATTTTCATGGCAACTGCTCTGATGGGCTTTTCCTCTGGTTCCCTAACCACATGAATTTAAGCAGAAACATTAAACTGATCATAGCATATCTATTCTTCTGAGATACAAATGGACAATTTAGTGATTGAAGCTCTTTCTATACACTTTCTCACCATGACATGGCTTCCCTCTGACTTTTCCACAAGAATTTTCATGGCAACTGCTCTGATGGGCTTTTTCCTCTGGTTCCCTAACCACATGAATTTAAGCAGAAACATTAAACTGATCATAGCATATCTATTCTTCTGAGATACAAATGGACAATTTAGTGATTGAAGCTCTTTCTATACACTTTCTCACCATGACATGGCTTCCCTCTGACTTTTCCACAAGAATTTTCATGGCAACTGCTCTGATGGGCTTTTTCCTCTGGTTCCCTAACCACATGAATTTAAGCAGAAACATTAAACTGATCATAGCATATCTATTCTTCTGAGATACAAATGGACAATTTAGTGATTAAAGCTCTTTCTATACACTTTCTCACCATGACATGGCTTCCCTCTGACTTTTCCACAAGAATTTTCATGGCAACTGCTCTGATGAGCTTTTTCCTCTGGTTCCCTAACCACATGAATTTAAACAGAAACATTAAACTGATCATAGCATATCTATTCTTCTGAGATACAAATGGACAATTTAGTGATTGAAGCTCTTTCTATACACTTTCTCACCATGACATGGCTTCCCTCTGACTTTTCCACAAGAATTTTCATGGCAACTGCTCTGATGGGCTTTTTCCTCTGGTTCCCTAACCACATGAATTTAAACAGAAACACTAAACAGATCATAGCATATCTATTATACTGAGATACAAATGGACAATTTAGTGATTAAAGCTCTTTCTATACACTTTCTCACCATGACATGGCTTCCCTCTGACTTTTCCACAAGAATTTTCATGGCAACTGCTCTGATGAGCTTTTTCCTCTGGTTCCCTAACCACATGAATTTAAGCAGAAACATTAAACTGATCATAGCATATCTATTCTTCTGAGATACAAATGGACAATTTAGTGATTGAAGCTCTTTCTATACACTTTCTCACCATGACATGGCTTCCCTCTGACTTTTCCACAAGAATTTTCATGGCAACTGCTCTGATGAGCTTTTTCCTCTGGTTCCCTAACCACATGAATTTAAGCAGAAACATTAAACTGATCATAGCATATCTATTCTTCTGAGATACAAATGGACAATTTAGTGATTGAAGCTCTTTCTATACACTTTCTCACCATGACATGGCTTCCCTCTGACTTTTCCACAAGAATTTTCATGGCAACTGCTCTGATGAGCTTTTTCCTCTGGTTCCCTAACCACATGAATTTAAGCAGAAACATTAAACTGATCATAGCATATCTATTCTTCTGAGATACAAATGGACAATTTAGTGATTAAAGCTCTTTCTATACACTTTCTCACCATGACATGGCTTCCCTCTGACTTTTCCACAAGAATTTTCATGGCAACTGCTCTGATGAGCTTTTTCCTCTGGTTCCCTAACCACATGAATTTAAGCAGAAACATTAAACTGATCATAGCATATCTATTCTTCTGAGATACAAATGGACAATTTAGTGATTAAAGCTCTTTCTATACACTTTCTCACCATGACATGGCTTCCCTCTGACTTTTCCACAAGAATTTTCATGGCAACTGCTCTGATGAGCTTTTTCCTCTGGTTCCCTAACCACATGAATTTAAGCAGAAACATTAAACTGATCATAGCATATCTATTATACTGAGATACAAATGGACAATTTAGTGATTAAAGCTCTTTCTATACACTTTCTCACCATGACATGGCTTGCCTCTGACTTTTCCACAAGAATTTTCATGGCAACTGCTCTGATGAGCTTTTTCCTCTGGTTCCCTAACCACATGAATTTAAGCAGAAACATTAAACTGATCATAGCATATCTATTCTTCTGAGATACAAATGGACAATTTAGTGATTGAAGCTCTTTCTATACACTTTCTCACCATGACATGGCTTCCCTCTGACTTTTCCACAAGAATTTTCATGGCAACTGCTCTGATGAGCTTTTTCCTCTGGTTCCCTAACCACATGAATTTAAGCAGAAACATTAAACTGATCATAGCATATCTATTATACTGAGATACAAATGGACAATTTAGTGATTGAAGCTCTTTCTATACACTTTCTCACCATGACATGGCTTCCCTCTGACTTTTCCACAAGAATTTTCATGGCAACTGCTCTGATGAGCTTTTTCCCTCTGGTTCCCTAACCACATGAATTTAAGCAGAAACATTAAACTGATCATAGCATATCTATTCTTCTGAGATACAAATGGACAATTTAGTGATTAAAGCTCTTTCTATACACTTTCTCACCATGACATGGCTTCCCTCTGACTTTTCCACAAGAATTTTCATGGCAACTGCTCTGATGGGCTTTTTCCTCTGGTTCCCTAACCACATGAATTTAAGCAGAAACATTAAACTGATCATAGCATATCTATTCTTCTGAGATACAAATGGACAATTTAGTGATTGAAGCTCTTTCTATACACTTTCTCACCAGACATGGCTTCCCTCTGACTTTTCCACAAGAATTTTCATGGCAACTGCTCTGATGGGCTTTTTCCTCTGGTTCCCTAACCACATGAATTTAAGCAGAAACATTAAACTGATCATAGCATATCTATTCTTCTGAGATACAAATGGACAATTTAGTGATTAAAGCTCTTTCTATACACTTTCTCACCATGACATGGCTTCCCTCTGACTTTTCCACAAGAATTTTCATGGCAACTGCTCTGATGTTTTTTCCTCTGGTTCCCTAACCACATGAATTTAAGCAGAAACATTAAACTGATCATAGCATATCTATTCTTCTGAGATACAAATGGACAATTTAGCATTGAAGCTCTTTCTATACACTTTCTCACCATGACATACTTCCTCTGACTTTTCCACAAGAATTTTCATGGTAACTGCTCTGATGGGCTTTTTCCTCTGGTTCCCTAACCACATGAATTTAAGCAGAAACATTAAACTGATCATAGCATATCTATTCTTCTGAGATACAAATGGACAATTCTAGTGATTAAAGCTCTTTCTATACACTTTCTCACCATGACATGGCTTCCTCTGACTTTTCCACAAGAATTACAACTGCTCTGATGGGCTTTTTCCTCTGGTTCCCTAACCACATGAATTTAAGCAGAAACATTAAACTGATCATAGCATATCTATTCTTCTGAGATACAAAATGGACAATTTAGTGATTGAAGCTCTTTCTATACACTTTCTCACCATGACATGGCTTCCCTCTGACTTTTCCACAAGAATTTTCTGCTTTTGGTAACTGCTCTGATGGGCTTTTTTCCTCTGTTCCCTAACCACATGAATTTAAGCAGAAACATTAAACTGATCATAGCATATCTATTCTTCTGAGATACAAATGGACAATTTAGTGATTAAAGCTCTTTCTATACACTTTCTCACCATGACATGGCTTCCCTCTGACTTTTCCACAAGAATTTTCATGGCAACTGCTCTGATGGGCTTTTTCCTCTGGTTCCCTAACCACATGAATTTAAGCAGAAACATTAAACTGATCATAGCATATCTTATCTTTCTGAGATACAAATGGACAATTTAGTGATTGAAGCTCTTTCATACACTTTCTCACCATGACATGGCTTCCCTCTGACTTTTCCACAAGAATTTTCATGGCAACTGCTCTGATGGGCTTTTTCCTCTGGTTCCCTAACCACATGAATTTAAGCAGAAACATTAAACTGATCATAGCATATCTATTCTTCTGAGATACAAATGGACAATTTAGTGATTGAAGCTCTTTCTATACACTTTCTCACCATGACATGGCTTCCTCTGACTTTTCCACAAGAATTTTCATGGCAACTGCTCTGATGGGCTTTTTCCTCTGGTTCCCTAACCACATGAATTTAAGCAGAAACATTAAACTGATCATAGCATATCTATTCTTCTGAGATACAAATGGACAATTTAGTGATTAAAGCTCTTTCTATACACTTTCTCACCATGACATGGCTTCCCTCTGACTTTTCCACAAGAATTTTCATGGCAACTGCTCTGATGGGCTTTTTCCCTCTGGTTCCCTAACCACATGAATTTAAGCAGAAACATTAAACTGATCATAGCATATCTATTCTTCTGAGATACAAATGGACAATTTAGTGATTGAAGCTCTTTCTATACACTTTCTCACCATGACATGGCTTCCCTCTGACTTTTCCACAAGAATTTTCATGGCAACTGCTCTGATGGGCTTTTTCCTCTGGTTCCCTTAACCACATGAATTTAAGCAGAAACATTGTAAAACTGATCATAGCATATCTATTCTTCTGAGATACAAATGGACAATTTAGTGATTGAAGCTCTTTCATACACTTTCTCACCATGACATGGCTTCCCTCTGACTTTTCCACAAGAATTTCATGGCAACTGCTCTGATGGGCTTTTTCCCTCCGGTTCCCAACCACACAATTCTACAGAAACATTAAACTGATCATAGCATATCTATTCTTCTGAGATACAATGACAATTTAGTGATTGAAGCTCTTTTCTATACACTTTCTCACCATGACATGGCTTCCTCTGACTTTTCCACAAGAATTTTCATGGCAACTGCTCTGATGAGCTTTTTCCTCTGGTTCCCTAACCACATGAATTTAAGCAGAAACATTAAACTGATCATAGCATATCTATTATACTGAGATACAAATGGACAATTTAGTGATTGAAGCTCTTTCTATACATTTTCTAACCACTGTGATGTGGCTTTCCTCTGTCTTTTCTACAAATATTTTCATGGCAACTGCTCTGATGGGCTTTTTCCTCTGGTTCCCTAACCACATGAATTTAAGCAGAAACATTAAACTGATCATAGCATATCTATTCTTCTGAGATACAAATGGACAATTTAGTGATTGAAGCTCTTTCTATACACTTTCTCACCATGACATGGCTTCCCTCTGACTTTTCCACAAGAATTTTCATGGCAACTGCTCTGATGGGCTTTTTCCTCTGGTTCCCTAACCACATGAATTTAAGCAGAAACATTAAACTGATCATAGCATATCTATTCTTCTGAGATACAAATGGACAATTTAGTGATTAAAGCTCTTTCTATACATTTTCTCACCACTGTGATGTGGCTTTCCTCTGTCTTTTCTACAAATATTTTCTTAGCAACTGCTCTGATGGGCTTTTTCCTCTGGTTCCCTAACCACATGAATTTAAGCAAACATTAAACTGATCATAGCATATCTATTCTTCTGAGATACAAATGGACAATTTAGGCAGTTGACTCTTTCTATGCACTTTCTCACCATGACATGGCTTCCCTCTAAACTTTCTAAGAATTTTCATGGCAACTGCTCTGATGGGCTTTTTCCTCTGGTTCCCTAACCACATGAATTTAAGCAGAAACATTAAACTGATCATAGCATATCCTATTCTTCTGAGATACAAATGGACAATTTAGTGATTAAAGCTCTTTCTATACACTTTCTCACCATGACATGGCTTCCCTCTGACTTTTCCACAAGAATTTTCATGGCAACTGCTCTGATGGGCTTTTTCCTCTGGTTCCCTAACCACATGAATTTAAGCAGAAACATTAAACTGATCATAGCATATCTATTCTTCTGAGATACAAATGGACAATTTAGTGATTGAAGCTCTTTCTATACACTTTCTCACCATGACATGGCTTCCTCTGACTTTTCTGAAATTTTCATAGCAGCTGCTCTGATGGGCTTTTTCTCTGGTTCCCTAACCACTGAATTTAATAGAAACATTAAACTGATCATAGCATATCTATTCTTCTGAGATACAAATGGACAATTTAGTGATTAAGCTCTTTCTATACACTTTCTCACTGTGACATGGCTTCCCTCTGACTTTTCCACAAGAATTTTCATGGCAACTGCTCTGATGGGCTTTTTCCTCTGGTTCCCTAACCACATAATTTAATAAACATTAAACTGATCATAGCATATCTATTCTTCTGAGATACAAATGGACAATTTAGTGATTGAAGCTCTTTCTATACACTTTCTCACCATGACATGGCTTCCCTCTGACTTTTCCACAAGAATTTTCATGGCAACTGCTCTGATGGGCTTTTTCCTCTGGTTCCTAACCACATGAATTTAAGCAGAAACATTAAACTGATCATGGCATATCTATTCTTCTGAGATACAAATGGACAATTTAGTGATTGAAGCTCTTTCTATGCCCCTCACCATGACATGGCTTCCCTCCTGACTTTTCCACAAGAATTTTCATGGCATATCTGATGGGCTTTTCCTCCTGGTTCCCTAACCACATGAATTTAAACAGAAACATTAAACTGATCATAACTTATCTATTCTTCTGAGATACAAATAGGCAATTTAGTGATTGAGCTCTTTCTGTACACTTTCTCACCATGACATGGCTTCCCTCTGACTTTTCCACAAGAATTTTCATGGCAACTGCTCTGATGAGCTTTTTCCTCTGGTTCCCTAACCACATGAATTTAAGCAGAAACATTAAACTGATCATAGCATATCTATTATACTGAGATACAAATGGACAATTTAGTGATTGAAGCTCTTTCTATACACTTTCTCACCATGACATGGCTTCCCTCTGACTTTTCCACAAGAATTTTCATGGCAACTGCTCTGATGGGCTTTTTCCTCTGGTTCCCTAACCACATGAATTTAAGCAGAAACATTAAACTGATCATAGCATATCTATTCTTCTGAGATACAAATGGACAATTTAGTGATTAAAGCTCTTTCTATACATTTTCTCACCACTGTGATGTGGCTTTCCTCTGTCTTTTCTACAAATATTTTCATGGCAACTGCTCTGATGGGCTTTTTCCTCTGGTTCCCTAACCACATGAATTTAAGCAGAAACATTAAACTGATCATAGCATATCTATTCTTCTGAGATACAAATGGACAATTTAGTGATTGAAGCTCATTCTATACACTTTCTCACCATGACATGGCTTCCCTCTGACTTTTCCACAAGAATTTTCATGGCAACTGCTCTGATGGGCTTTTTCCTCTGGTTCCCTAACCACATGAATTTAAGCAGAAACATTAAACTGATCATAGCATATCTATTCTTCTGAGATACAAATGGACAATTTAGTGATTAAAGTTCTTTCTATACATTTTCTCACCACTGTGATGTGGCTTTCCTCTGTCTTTTCTACAAATATTTTCATGGCAACTGCTCTGATGGGCTTTTTCCTCTGGTTCCCTAACCACATGAATTTAAGCAGAAACATTAAACTGATCATAGCATATCTATTCTTCTGAGATACAAATGGACAATTTAGTGATTGAAGCTCTTTCTATACACTTTCTCACCATGACATGGCTTCCCTCTGACTTTTCCACAAGAATTTTCATGGCAACTGCTCTGATGGGCTTTTTCCTCTGGTTCCCTAACCACATGAATTTAAGCAGAAACATTAAACTGATCATAGCATATCTATTCTTCTGAGATACAAATGGACAATTTAGTGATTGAAGCTCTTTCTATACACTTTCTCACCATGACATGGCTTCCCTCTGACTTTTCCACAAGAATTTTCATGGCAACTGCTCTGATGAGCTTTTTCCTCTGGTTCCCTAACCACATGAATTTAAGCAGAAACATTAAACTGATCATAGCATATCTATTATACTGAGATACAAATGGACAATTTAGTGATTGAAGCTCTTTCTATACACTTTCTCACCATGACATGGCTTCCCTCTGACTTTTCCACAAGAATTTTCATGGCAACTGCTCTGATGGGCTTTTTCCTCTGGTTCCCTAACCACATGAATTTAAGCAGAAACATTAAACTGATCATAGCATATCTATTCTTCTGAGATACAAATGGACAATTTAGTGATTGAAGCTCTTTCTATACACTTTCTCACCATGACATGGCTTCCCTCTGACTTTTCCACAAGAATTTTCATGGCAACTGCTTTGATGGGCTTTTTCCTCTGGTTCCCTAACCACATGAATTTAAGCAGAAACATTAAACTGATCATAGCATATCTATTCTTCTGAGATACAAATGGACAATTTAGTGATTAAAGCTCTTTCTACATTTTCTCACCACTGTGATGTGGCTTTCCTCTGTCTTTTCTACAAATATTTTCATGGCAACTGCTCTGGGCTTTTTCCTCTGGTTCCCTAACCACATGAATTTAAGCAGAAACATTAAACTGATCATAGCATATCTATTCTTCTGAGATACAAATGGACAATTTAGTGATTGAAGCTCTTTCTATACACTTTCTCACCATGACATGGCTTCCCTCTGACTTTTCCACAAGAATTTTCATGGCAACTGCTCTGGTGGGCTTTTCCTCTGGTTCCTAACCCACATGGAATTTAAACAGAAACATTAAACTGATCATAGCATATCTATTCTTCTGAGATACAAATGGACAATTTAGTGATTGAAGCTCTTTCTATACACTTTCTCACCATGACATGGCTTCCCTCTCTGACTTTTCCACAAGAATTTTCTTGGCAACTGCTCTGATGGGCTTTTTCCTCTGGTTCCCTAACCACATGAATTTAACAGAAACATTAAACTGATCATAGCATATCTATTCTTCTGAGATACAAATGGACAATTTAGTGATTGAAGCTCTTTCCCTACATAACCACTTTCTCACCATGACATGGCTTCCCTCTGACTTTTCCCACAAGAATTTTCATGGCAACTGCTCTGATGAGCTTTTTCCTCTGGTTCCCTAACCACATGAATTTAAGCAGAAACATTAAACTGATCATAGCATATCTATTCTTCTGAGATACAAATGGACAATTTAGTGATTGAAGCTCTTTCTATACATTTTCTCACCACTGTGATGTGGCCTCTCTGTCTTTTCTACAAATATTTTCATGGCAACTGCTCTGATGGGCTTTTTCCTCTGGTTCCCTAACCATGAATTTAAGCAGAAACATTAAACTGATCATAGCATATCTATTCTTCTGAGATACAAATGGACAATTTAGTGATTGGAAGCTCTTTCTATACATTTTCTCACCATGACATGGCTTCCCTCAGCTTTCAAAAAATTTTCATGGCAACTGCTCTAGAGGCTGAGCTTTTTCCTCTGGTTCCCTAACCACATGAATTTAAGCAGAAACATTAAACTGATCATAGCATATCTATTCTTCTGAAGTCCACAAATGGACAATTTAGTGATTGAAGCTCTTTCTATACATTTCTCACCACTGTGATGTGGCTTTCACTGTCTTTTCTACAAATATTTTCATGGCAACTGCTCTGATGGGCTTTTTCCTCTGGTTCCCTAACCACATGAATTTAAGCAGAAACATTAAACTGATCATAGCATATCTATTCTTCTGAGATACAAATGGACAATTTAGTGAGTTGAAGCTCTTTCTATACATTTTCTCACCATGACATGGCTTCCCTCTGACTTTTCCACAAGAATTTTCATGGCAACTGCTCTGATGAGCTTTTTCCTCTGGTTCCCTAACCACATGAATTTAAGCAGAAACATTAAACTGATCATAGCATATCTATTCTTCTGAGATACAAATGGACAATTTAGTGATTGAAGCTCTTTCTATACATTTTCTCACCACTGTGATGTGGCTTTCCCTCTGTCTTTTTCTACAAATATTTTCATGGCAACTGCTCTGATGGGCTTTTCCTCTGGTTCCTAACCCACATGAATTTAAGCAAGAAACATTAAACTGATCATAGCATATCTATTCTTCTGAGATACAAATGGACAATTTAGTGATTGAAAGCTCTTTCTATACATTTTCTCACCATGACATGGCTTCCCTCTGACTTTTCCACAAGAATTTTCTGGCAACTGCTCTGATGAGCTTTCCTCTGGTTCCCTAACCACATGGTTAAGCAGAAACATTAAACTGATCATAGCATATCTATTCTTCTGAGATACAAATGGACAATTTAGTGATTGAAGCTCTTTTCATACATTTTCTCACCACTGTGATGTGGCTTTCCTCCTGTCTTTTCTACAAATATTTTCATGGCAACTGCTCTGATGGGCTTTTCCTCTTGGTTCCCTAACTTCACATGGAATTTAAGCAGAAACATTAAACTGATCATAGCATATCTATTCTTCTGAGATACAAATGGACAATTTAGTGATTGAAGCTCTTTCTATACATTTTCTCACCACTGTGATGTGGCTTTCCTCTGTCTTTTCTACAAATATTTTCATGTGGCTGCTCAGTGAAGCTTTTTCCTCTGGTTCCCTAACCACATGAATTTAACAGAAACATTAAACTGATCATAGCATATCTATTCTTCTGAGATACAAATGGACAATTTTAGTGATTGAAGCTCTTTCACTAGCCACCATTTTTCTCACCATGACATGGCTTCTCTGACTTTTCCACAAGAATTTTTCATGGCAACTGCTCTGATGAGCTTTTTCCTCTGGTTCCCTAACCACATGAATTTAAGCAGAAACATTAAACTGATGTAGCATATCTATTCTTCTGAGATACAAATGGACAATTTAGTGATTGAAGCTCTTTCTATACATTTTCTCACCACTGTGATGTGGCTTTCCTCTGTCTTTTCTACAAATATTTTCATGGCAACTGCTCTGATGGGCTTTTTCCTCCTGGTTCCCTAACCACATGAATTTAAGCAGAAACATTAAACTGATCATAGCATATCTATTCTTCTGAGATACAAATGGACAATTTAGTGATTGAAGCTCTTTCTATACATTTTCTCACCACTGTGATGTGGCTTTCCTCTGTCTTTTCTACAAATATTTTCATGGCAACTGCTCTGATGAGCTAATTCCTCTGGTTCTCTAACCACATGAATTTAAGCAGAAACCTTAAACTGATCATAGCATATCTATTCTTCTGAGATACAAATGGACAATTTAGTGATTGAAGCTCTTTCTATACATTTTCTCACCATGACATGGCTTCCCTCTGACTTTTCCACAAGAATTTTCATGGCAACTGCTCTGATGGGCTTTTTCCTCTGGTTCCCTAACCACATGAATTTAAGCAGAAACATTAAACTGATCATAGCATATCTATTCTTCTGAGATACAAATGGACAATTTAGTGATTAAAGCTCTTTCTATTATTTTCTCACCACGTATGGCTTTCCCTCTGTCTTTTCTACAAATATTTTCATGGCAACTGCTCTGATGGGCTTTTTCCTCTGGTTCCCTAACCACATGAATTTAAGCAGAAACATTAAACTGATCATAGCATATCTATTCTTCTGAGATACAAATGGACAATTTAGTGATTGAAGCTCTTCTATACACTTTCTCACCATGACATGGCTTCCCTCTGACTTTTCCACAAGAATTTTCATGGCAACTGCTCTGATGGGCTTTTTCCTCTGGTTCCCTAACCACATGAATTTAAGCAGAAACATTAAACTGATCATAGCATATCTATTCTTCTGAGATACAAATGGACAATTTAGTGATTGAAGCTCTTTCTATACACTTTCTCACCACATTATGGCTTCCTCTGACTTTTCCACAAGAATTTTCAACTGCTCTGATGGGCTTTTTCCTCTGGTTCCCTAACCACATGAATTTAAGCAGAAACATTAAACTGATCATAGCATATCTATTCTTCTGAGATACAAATGGACAATTTAGTGATTGAAGCTCTTTCTATACACTTTCTCACCATGACATGGCTTCCCTCTGACTTTTCCACAAGAATTTTCATGGCAACTGCTCTGATGGGCTTTTTCCTCTGGTTCCCTAACCACATGAATTTAAGCAGAAACATTAAACTGATCATAGCATATCTATTCTTCTGAGATACAAATGGACAATTTAGTGATTGAAGCTCTTTCTATACACTTTCTCACCATGACATGGCTTCCCTCTGACTTTTCCACAAGAATTTTCATGGCAACTGCTCTGATGAGCTTTTTCCCTCTGGTTCCCTAACCACATGAATTTAAGCAGAAACATTAAACTGATCATAGCATATCTATTCTTCTGAGATACAAATGGACAATTTAGTGATTGAAGCTCTTCTATACATTTTCTCACCACTGTGATGTGGCTTTCCCCTGTCTTTTCTACAAATATTTTCATGGCAACTGCTCTGATGGGCTTTTTCCTCTGGTTCCCTAACCACATGAATTTAAGCAGAAACATTAAACTGATCATAGCATATCTATTCTTCTGAGATACAAATGGACAATTTAGTGATTGAAGCTCTTTCTATACATTTTCTCACCATGACATGGCTTCCCTCTGACTTTTCCACAAGAATTTTCATGGCAACTGCTCTGATGAGCTTTTTCCTCTGGTTCCCTAACCACATGAATTTAAGCAGAAACATTAAACTGATCATAGCATATCTATTCTTCAGAGATACAAATGGACAATTTAGTGATTGAAGCTCTTTCTATACATTTTCTCACCACTGTGATGTGGCTTTCCTCTGTCTTTTCTACAAATATTTTCATGGCAACTGCTCTGATGGGCTTTTTCCTCTGGTTCCTCAACCACATGAATTTAAGCAGAAACATTAAACTGATCATAGCATATCTATTCTTCTGAGATACAAATGGACAATTTAGTGATTGAAGCTCTTTCTATACATTTTTCACCATGACATGGCTTCCCTCTGACTTTTCCACAAGAATTTTCATGGCAACTGCTCTGATGAGCTTTTTCCTCTGGTTCCCTAACCATGAATTTAAGCAGAAACATTAAACTGATCATAGCATATCTATTCTTCTGAGATACAAATGGACAATTTAGTGATTGAAGCTCTTTCTATACATTTTCTCACCACTGTGATGTGGCTTTCCTCTGCTTTTCTTACAAATATTTTCATGGCAACTGCTCTGATGGGCTTTTTCCTCTGGTTCCTTAACCACATGAATTTAAGCAGAAACATTAAACTGATCATAGCATATCTATTCTTCTGAGATACAAATGGACAATTTAGTGATTGAAGCTCTTTCTATACATTTTCTCACCATGACATGGCTTCCCTCTGACTTTTCCACAAGAATTTTCATGGCAACTGCTCTGATGAGCTTTTCCCTCTGGTTCCCTAACCACATGAATTTAAGCAGAAACATTAAACTGATCATAGCATATCTATTCTTCTGAGATACAAATGGACAATTTAGTGATTGAAGCTCTTTCTATACATTTTCTCACCACTGTGATGTGGCTTCTGTCTTTTCTACAAATATTTTCATGGCAACTGCTCTTGATGGGCTTTTTTCTCTGGTTCCCTAACCACATGAATTTAAGCAGAAACATTAAACTGATCATAGCATATCTATTCTTCTGAGATACAAATGGACAATTTAGTGATTGAAGCTCTTTCTATACATTTTCTCACCACTGTGATGTGGCTTTCCTCTGTCTTTTCTACAAATATTTTCATGGCAACTGCTCTGATGAGCTTTTTCCCTCTGGTTCCCAACTACATGAATTTTAAGCAGAAACATTAAACTGATCATAGCATATCTATTCTTCTGAGATACAAATGGACAATTTAGTGATTGAAGCTCTTTCTATACATTTTCTCACCATGACATGGCTTCCCTCTGACTTTTCCACAAGAATTTTCATGGCAACTGCTCTGATGAGCTTTTTCCTCTGGTTCCCTAACCACATGAATTTAAGCAGAAACATTAAACTGATCATAGCATAGATTTGTCTTTCGAGATACAAATGGACAATTTAGTGATTGAAGCTCTTTCTATACATTTTCTCACCACTGTGATGTGGCTTTCCTCTGTCTTTCTACAAATATTTTCATGGCAACTGCTCTGATGGGCTTTTTCCTCTGGTTCCCTAACCACATGAATTTAAGTGAAAACATTAAACTGATCATAGCATATCTATTCTTCTGAGATACAAATGGACAATTTAGTGATTGAAGCTCTTTCTATACATTTTCTCACCACTGTGATGTGGCTTTCCTCTGTCTTTTCTACAAATATTTTCATGGCAACTGCTCTGATGAGCTTTTTCCTCTGGTTCCCTAACCACATGAATTTAAGCAGAAACATTAAACTGATCATAGCATATCTATTCTTCTGAGATACAAATGGACAATTTAGTGATTGAAGCTCTTTCTATACATTTTCTCACCATGACATGGCTTCCTCTGACTTTTCCACAAGAATTTTCATGGCAACTGCTCTGATGAGCTTTTTCCTCTGGTTCCCTAACCACATGAATTTAAGCAGAAACATTAAACTGATCATAGCATATCTATTCTTCTGAGATACAAATGGACAATTTAGTGATTGAAGCTCTTTCTATACATTTTCTCACCACTGTGATGTGGCTTTCCTCTGTCTTTTCTACAAATATTTTCATGGCAACTGCTCTGATGGGCTTTTCCTCTGGTTCCCTAACCACATGAATTTAAGCAGAAACATTAAACTGATCATAGCATATCTATTCTTCTGAGATACAAATGAACAATTTAGTGATTGAAGCTCTTTCTATACATTTTCTCACCACTGTGATGTGGCTTTCCTCTGTCTTTTCTACAAATATTTTCATGGCAACTGCTCTGATGAGCTTTTTCCCTCTGGTTCCCTAACCACATGAATTTAAGCAGAAACATTAAACTGATCATAGCATATCTATTCTTCTGAGATACAAAATGGACAATTTAGTGATTGAAGCTCTTTCTATACATTTTCTCACCATGACATGGCTCTCTGACTTTTCCACAAGAATTTTCATGGCAACTGCTCTGATGAGCTTTTTCCTCTGGTTCCCTAACCACATGAATTTAAGCAGAAACATTAAACTGATCATAGCATATCTATTCTTCTGAGATACAAATGGACAATTTAGTGGACAGCTCTTTCTATACATTTTCTCACCACTGTGATGTGGCTTTCCTCTGTCTTTTCTACAAATATTTTCATGGCAACTGCTCTGATGGGCTTTTTCCTCTGGTTCCCTAACCACATGAATTTAAGCAGAAACATTAAACTGATCATAGCATATCTATTCTTCTGAGATACAAATGGACAATTTAGTGATTGAAGCTCTTTCTATACATTTTCTCACCACTGTGATGTGGCTTTCCTCTGTCTTTCACAAATATTTTCATGGCAACTGCTCTGATGGGCTTTTCCTCTGGTTCCCTAACCACATGAATTTAAGCAGAAACATTAAACTGATCATAGCATATCTATTCTTCTGAGATACAAATGGACAATTTAGTGATTGAAGCTCTTTCTATACACTTTCTCACCATGACATGGCTTCCTCTGTCTTTTTCTACAAATATCATGGCAACTGCTCTGATGGGCTTTTTCCTCTGGTTCCCTAACCACATGAATTTAAGCAGAAACATTAAACTGATCATAGCATATCTATTCTTCTGAGATACAAATGGACAATTTAGTGATTGAAGCTCTTTCTATACATTTTCTCACCACTGTGATGTGGCTTTCCTCTGTCTTTTCTACAAATATTTTCATGGCAACTGCTCTGATGGGCTTTTTCCTCTGGTTCCCTAACCACATGAATTTAAGCAGAAACATTAAACTGATCATAGCATATCTATTCTTCTGAGATACAAATGGACAATTTAGTGATTGAAGCTCTTTCTATACATTTTCTCACCACTGTGATGTGGCTTTCCTCTGTCTTTTCTACAAATATTTTCATGGCAACTGCTCTGATGGGCTTTTTCCTCTGGTTCCCTAACCACATGAATTTAAGCAGAAACATTAAACTGATCATAGCATATCTATTCTTCTGAGATACAAATGGACAATTTAGTGATTGAAGCTCTTTCTATACACTTTCTCACCATGACATGGCTTCCCTCTGTCTTTTCTACAAATATTTTCATGGCAACTGCTCTGATGGGCTTTTTCCTCTGGTTCCCTAACCACATGAATTTAAGCAGAAACATTAAACTGGATCATAGCATATCTATTCTTCTGAGATACAAATGGACAATTTAGTGATTGAAGCTCTTTCTATACACTTTCACCATGACATGGCTTCCCTCTGTCTTTTCTACAAATATTTTCATGGCAACTGCTCTGATGGGCTTTTTCCTCTGGTTCCCTAACCACATGAATTTAAGCAGAAACATTAAACTGATCATAGCATATCTATTCTTCTGAGATACAAATGGACAATTTAGTGATTGAAGCTCTTTCTATACACTTTCTCACCATGACATGGCTTCCCTCTGTCTTTTCTACAAATATTTTCATGGCAACTGCTCTGATGGGCTTTTTTCCTCTGGTTCCCCTAACCACATGAATTTAAGCAGAAACATTAAACTGATCATAGCATATCTATTCTTCTGAGATACAAATGGACAATTTAGTGATTGGAAGCTCTTTCATACACTCTTCTCACCATGACATGGCTTCCCTCTGTCTTTTCTACAAATATTTTCATGGCAACTGCTCTGATGGGCTTTTTCCTCTGGTTCCCTAACCACATGAATTTAAGCAGAAACATTAAACTGATCATAGCATATCTATTCTTCTGAGATACAAATGGACAATTTAGTGATTGAAGCTCTTTCTATACACTTTCTCACCATGACATGGCTTCCCTCTGTCTTTTCTACAAATATTTTCATGGCAACTGCTCTGATGGGCTTTTTCCTCTGGTTCCCTAACCACATGAATTTAAGCAGAAACATTAAACTGATCATAGCATATCTATTCTTCTGAGATACAAATGGACAATTTAGTGATTGAAGCTCTTTCTATACATTTTCTCACCACTGTGATGTGGCTTTCCTCTGTCTTTTCTACAAATATTTTCATGGTAAATCCGCTCTGATGGGCTTTTTCCTCTGGTTCCCTAACCACATGAATTTAAGCAGAAACATTAAACTGATCATAGCATATTCATTCTTCTGAGATACAAATGGACAATTTAGTGATTGAAGCTCTTTCTTATACATTTTCTCACCACTGTGATGTGGCTTTCCTCTGTCTTTTCTACAAATATTTTCATGGCAACTGCTCTGATGGGCTTTTTCCCTCTGGTTCCCTAACCACATGAATTTAAGCAGAAACATTAAACTGATCATAGCATATCTATTCTTCTGAGATACAAATGGACAATTTAGTGATTGAAGCTCTTTCTATACACTTTCTCACCATGACATGGCTTCCCTCTGACTTTTCCACAAGAATTTTCATGGCAACTGCTCTGATGGGCTTTTTCCTCTGGTTCCCTAACCACATGAATTTAAGCAGAAACATTAAACTGATCATAGCATATCTATTCTTCTGAGATACAAATGGACAATTTAGTGATTGAAGCTCTTTCTATACACTTTCTCACCATGACATGGCTTCCCTCTGACTTTTCCACAAGAATTTTCATGGCAACTGCTCTGATGGGCTTTTTCCTCTGGTTCCCTAACCACATGAATTTAAGCAGAAACATTAAACTGATCATAGCATATCTATTCTTCTGAGATACAAATGGACAATTTAGTGATTGAAGCTCTTTCTATACACTTTCTCACCATGACATGGTTTTCCTCTGACTTTTCCACAAGAATTTTCATGGCAACTGCTCTGATGAGCTTTTTCCTCTGGTTCCCTAACCACATGAATTTAAGCAGAAACATTAAACTGATCATAGCATATCTATTCTTCTGAGATACAAATGGACAAATTAGTGATTGAAGCTCTTTCTATACATTTTCTCACCACTGTGATGTGGCTTTCCTCTGTCTTTCTACAAATATTTTCATGGCAACTGCTCTGATGGGCTTTTTTTTCTCTGGTTCCCTAACCACATGAATTTAAGCAGAAACATTAAACTGATCATAGCATATCTATTCTTCTGAGATACAAATGGACAATTTAGTGATTGAAGCTCTTTCTATACACTTTCTCACCATGACATGGCTTCCTCTGACTTTTCCACAAGAATTTTCATGGCAACTGCTCTGATGGGCTTTTTCCTCTGGTTCCCTAACCACATGAATTTAAGCAGAAACATTAAACTGATCATAGCATATCTATTCTTCTGAGATACAAATGGACAATTTAGTGATTGAAGCTCTTTCTATACACTTTCTCACCATGACATGGCTTCCCTCTGACTTTTCCACAAGAATTTTTCATGGCAACTGCTCTGATGAGCTTTTTCCCTCTGGTTCCCTAACCACATGAATTTAAGCAGAAACATTAAACTGATCATAGCATATCTATTCTTCTGAGATACAAATGGACAATTTAGTGATTGAAGCTCTTTCTATACATTTTCTCACCACTGTGATGTGGCTTTCCTCTGTCTTTTCTACAAATATTTTCATGGCAACTGCTCTGATGGGCTTTTTCCTCTGGTTCCCTAACCACATGAATTTAAGCAGAAACATTAAACTGATCATAGCATATCTATTCTTCTGAGATACAAATGGACAATTTAGTGATTAAAGCTCTTTCTATACATTTTCTCACCACTGTGATGTGGCTTTCCTCTGTCTTTTCTACAAATATTTTCATGGCAACTGCTCTGATGAGCTTTTTCCTCTGGTTCCCTAACCACATGAATTTAAGCAGAAACATTAAACTGATCATAGCATATCTATTCTTCTGAGATACAAATGGACAATTTAGTGATTGAAGCTCTTTCTATACACTTTCTCACCATGACATGGCTTCCCTCTGACTTTTCCACAAGAATTTTCATGGCAACTGCTCTGATGGGCTTTTTCCTCTGGTTCCCTAACCACATGAATTTAAGCAGAAACATTAAACTGATCATAGCATATCTATTCTTCTGAGATACAAATGGACAATTTAGTGATTGAAGCTCTTTCTATACACTTTCTCACCATGACATGGCTTCCCTCTGACTTTTCCACAAGAATTTTCATGGCAACTGCTCTGATGGGCTTTTTCCTCTGGTTCCCTAACCACATGAATTTAAGCAGAAACATTAAACTGATCATAGCATATCTATTCTTCTGAGATACAAATGGACAATTTAGTGATTAAAGATCTTTCTATACACTTTCTCACCATGACATGGCTTCCCTCTGACTTTTCCACAAGAATTTTCATGGCAACTGCTCTGATGGGCTTTTTCCTCTGGTTCCCTAACCACATGAATTTAAGCAGAAACATTAAACTGATCATAGCATATCTATTCTTCTGAGATACAAATGGACAATTTAGTGATTGAAGCTCTTTCTATACACTTTCTCACCATGACATGGCTTCCCTCTGACTTTTCCACAAGAATTTTCATGGCAACTGCTCTGATGGGCTTTTTCCTCTGGTTCCCTAACCACATGAATTTAAGCAGAAACATTAAACTGATCATAGCATATCTATTCTTCTGAGATACAAATGGACAATTTAGTGATTAAAGCTCTTTCTATACACTTTCTCACCATGACATGGCTTCCCTCTGACTTTTCCACAAGAATTTTCATGGCAACTGCTCTGATGGGCTTTTTCCTCTGGTTCCCTAACCACATGAATTTAAGCAGAAACATTAAACTGATCATAGCATATCTATTCTTCTGAGATACAAATGGACAATTTAGTGATTGAAGCTCTTTCTATACACTTTCTCACCATGACATGGCTTCCCTCTGACTTTTCCACAAGAATTTTCATGGCAACTGCTCTGATGGGCTTTTTCCTCTGGTTCCCTAACCACATGAATTTAAGCAGAAACACTAAACAGATCATAGCATATCTATTCTTCTGAGATACAAATGGACAATTTAGTGATTGAAGCTCTTTCTATACACTTTCTCACCATGACATGGCTTCCCTCTGACTTTTCCACAAGAATTTTTATGGCAACTGCTCTGATGGGCTTTTTCCTCTGGTTCCCTAACCACATGAATTTAAGCAGAAACATTAAACTGATCATAGCATATCTATTCTTCTGAGATACAAATGGACAATTTAGTGATTAAAGCTCTTTCTATACACTTTCTCACCATGACATGGCTTCCCTCTGACTTTTCCACAAGAATTTTCATGGCAACTGCTCTGATGGGCTTTTTCCTCTGGTTCCCTAACCACATGAATTTAAGCAGAAACATTAAACTGATCATAGCATATCTATTCTTCTGAGATACAAATGGACAATTTAGTGATTGAAGCTCTTTCTATACACTTTCTCACCATGACATGGCTTCCCTCTGACTTTTCCACAAGAATTTTCATGGCAACTGCTCTGATGAGCTTTTTCCTCTGGTTCCCTAACCACATGAATTTAAGCAGAAACATTAAACTGATCATAGCATATCTATTATACTGAGATACAAATGGACAATTTAGTGATTAAAGCTCTTTCTATACACTTTCTCACCATGACATGGCTTCCCTCTGACTTTTCCACAAGAATTTTCATAACTGCTCTGATGAGCTTTTTCCCTCTGGTTCCCTAACCACATGAATTTAAGCAGAAACATTAAACTGATCATAGCATATCTATTCTTCTGAGATACAAATGGACAACTAGTGATTAAAGCTCTTTCTATACACTTTCTCACTCATGACATGGCTTCCCTCTGACTTTTCCACAAGAAATTTTCATGGCAACTGCTCTGATGGGCTTTTTCCTCTGGTTCCCTAACCACATGAATTTGCTAGAAACATTAAACTGATCATAGTATTATCTATTCCTTCTGAGATACAAATGGACAATTTAGTGATTGAAGCTCTTCTATACACTTTCTCACCATGACATGGCTTCCTCTGACTTTTCCACAAGAATTTTCATGGCAACTGCTCTGATGGGCTTTTTCCTCTGGTTCCCTAATCCCACATGAATTTAAGCAGAAACATTAAACTGATCATAGCATATCTATTCTTCTGAGATACAAATGGACAATTTAGTGATTGAAGCTCTTTCATACACTCTTTCTCACCACATTGCTTCCCTCTGACTTTTCCACAAGAATTTTCATGGCAACTGCTCTGATGAGCTTTTTCCTCTGGTTCCCTAACCACATGAATTTAAGCAGAAACATTAAACTGATCATACGTGCATATCTATTATACTGAGATACAAATGTACAATTTAGTGATTAAAGCTCTTTCCATACACTTTCTCACCATGACATGGCTTCCCTCTGACTTTTCCACAAGAATTTTCATGGCAACTGCTCTGATGAGCTTTTCCCTCTGGTTCCCTAACCACATGAATTTAAGCAGAAACATTAAACTGATCATAGCATATCTATTATACTGAGATACAAATGGACAATTTAGTGATTAAAGCTCTTTCTATACACTTTCTCACCATGACATGGCTTCCCTCTGACTTTTCCACAAGAATTTTCATGGCAACTGCTCTGATGAGCTTTTTCCTCTGGTTCCCTAACCACATGAATTTAAGCAGAAACATTAAACTGATCATAGCATATCTATTCTTCTGAGATACAAATGGACAATTTAGTGATTAAAGCTCTTTCTATACACTTTCTCACCATGACATGGTTTCCCTCTGACTTTTCCACAAGAATTTTCATGGCAACTGCTCTGATGAGCTTTTTCCTCTGGTTCCCTAACCACATGAATTTAAGCAGAAACATTAAACTGATCATAGCATATCTATTATACTGAGATACAAATGGACAATTTAGTGATTAAAGTTTTTTCTATACACTTTTCTCACCATGACATGGCTTCCCTCTGACTTTTCCACAAGAATTTTCATGGTAACTGCTCTGATGAGCTTTTTCCCTCTGGTTCCTTAACCACATGAATTTAAGCAGAAACATTAAACTGATCATAGCATGAGTCTATTCTTCTGAGATACAAATGGACAATTTAGTGATTAAAGCTCTTTCTATACACTTTCTCACCATGACATGGCTTCCCTCTGACTTTTCCACAAGAATTTCTCATGGCAACTGCTCTGATGAGCTTTTTCCTCTGGTTCCCTAACCACATGAATTTAAGCAGAAACATTAAACTGATCATAGCATATCTATTATACTGAGATACAAATGGACAATTTAGTGATTAAAGCTCTTCTTATACACTTTCTCACCATAGACATGGCTTCCTCTGACTTTTCCACAAGAATTTTCATGGCAACTGCTCTGATGAGCTTTTTCCTCTGGTTCCCTAACCACATGAATTTAAGCAGAAACATTAAACTGATCATAGCATATCTATTCTTCTGAGATACAAATGGACAATTTAGTGATTAAAGCTCTTTCTATACACTTTCTCACCATGACATGGCTTCCCTCTGACTTTTCCACAAGAATTTTCATGGCAACTGCTCTGATGAGCTTTTTCCTCTGGTTCCCTAACCACATGAATTTAAGCAGAAACATTAAACTGATCATAGCATATCTATTCTTCTGAGATACAAATGGACAATTTAGTGATTGAAGCTCTTTCTATACACTTTCACCATGACATGGCTTCCCTCTGACTTTTCCACAAGAATTTTCATGGTAACTGCTCTGATGGGCTTTTTCCTCTGGTTCCCTAACCACATGAATTTAAGCAGTAGCATTAAACTGATCATAGCATATCTATTCTTCTGAGATACAAATGGACAATTTAGTGATTAAAGCTCTTTCTATACACTTTCTCACCATGACATGGCTTCCCTCTGACTTTTCCACAAGAATTTTCATGGTAACTGCTCTGATGAGCTTTTTCCTCTGGTTCCCTAACCACATGAATTTAAGCAGAAACATTAAACTGATCATAGCATATCTATTCTTCTGAGATACAAATGGACAATTTAGTGATTGAAGCTCTTTCTATACACTTTCTCACCATGACATGGCTTCCCTCTGACTTTTCCACAAGAATTTTCATGGCAACTGCTCTGATGAGCTTTTTCCCTCTGGTTCCCTAACCACATGAATTTAAGCAGAAACATTAAACTGATCATAGCATATCTATTCTTCTGAGATACAAATGGACAATTTAGTGATTGAAGCTCTTTCTATACACTTTCTCACCATGACATGGCTTCCCTCTGACTTTTCCACAAGAATTTTCATGGCAACTGCTCTGATGAGCTTTTTCCTTGGTTCCCTAACCACATGAATTTAAGAAACATTAAACTGATCATAGCATATCTATTCTTCTGAGATACAAATGGACAATTTAGTGATTGAAGCTCTTTCTATACATTTTCTCACCACTGTGATGTGGCTTTCCTCTGTCTTTTCTACAAATATTTTCATGGCAACTGCTCTGATGAGCTTTTTCCTCTGGTTCCCTAACCACATGAATTTAAGCAGAAACATTAAACTGATCATAGCATATCTATTCTTCTGAGATACAAATGGACAATTTAGTGATTGAAGCTCTTTCTATACACTTTCTCACCATGACATGGCTTCCCTCTGACTTTTCCACAAGAATTTTCATGGCAACTGCTCTGATGAGCTTTTTCCTCTGGTTCCCTAACCACATGAATTTAAGCAGAAACATTAAACTGATCATAGCATATCTATTATACTGAGATACAAATGGACAATTTAGTGATTAAAGCTCTTTCTATACACTTTCTCACCATGACATGGCTTCCCTCTGACTTTTCCACAAGAATTTTCATGGCAACTGCTCTGATGAGCTTTTTCCTCTGGTTCCCAAACCACATGAATTTAAGCAGAAACATTAAACTGATCATAGCATATCTATTCTTCTGAGATACAAATGGACAATTTAGTGATTAAAGCTCTTTCTATACACTTTCTCACCATGACATGGCTTCCCTCTGACTTTTCCACAAGAATTTTCATGGCAACTGCTCTGATGGGCTTTTTCCTCTGGTTCCCTAACCACATGAATTTAAGCAGAAACATTAAACTGATCATAGCATATCTATTATACTGAGATACAAATGGACAATTTAGTGATTGAAGCTCTTTCTATACACTTTCTCACCATGACATGGCTTCCCTCTGACTTTTCCACAAGAATTTTCATGGCAACTGCTCTGATGAGCTTTTTCCTCTGGTTCCCTAACCACATGAATTTAAGCAGAAACATTAAACTGATCATAGCATATCTATTCTTCTGAGATACAAATGGACAATTTAGTGATTGAAGCTCTTTCTATACACTTTCTCACCATGACATGGCTTCCCTCTGACTTTTCCACAAGAATTTTCATGGCAACTGCTCTGATGGGCTTTTTCCTCTGGTTCCCTAACCACATGAATTTAAGCAGAAACATTAAACTGATCATAGCATATCTATTCTTCTGAGATACAAATGGACAATTTAGTGATTAAAGCTCTTTCTATACACTTTCTCACCATGACATGGCTTCCCTCTGACTTTTCCACAAGAATTTTCATGGCAACTGCTCTGATGAGCTTTTTCCTCTGGTTCCCTAACCACATGAATTTAAGCAGAAACATTAAACTGATCATAGCATATCTATTCTTCTGAGATACAAATGGACAATTTAGTGATTAAAGCTCTTTCTATACACTTTCTCACCATGACATGGCTTCCCTCTGACTTTTCCACAAGAATTTTCATGGCAACTGCTCTGATGAGCTTTTTCCTCTGGTTCCCTAACCACATGAATTTAAGCAGAAACATTAAACTGATCATAGCATATCTATTATACTGAGATACAAATGGACAATTTAGTGATTGAAGCTCTTTCTATACACTTTCTCACCATGACATGGCTTCCCTCTGACTTTTCCACAAGAATTTTCATGGCAACTGCTCTGATGAGCTTTTTCCTCTGGTTCCCTAACCACATGAATTTAAGCAGAAACATTAAACTGATCATAGCATATCTATTCTTCTGAGATACAAATGGACAATTTAGTGATTAAAGCTCTTTCTATACACTTTCTCACCATGACATGGCTTCCCTCTGACTTTTCCACAAGAATTTTCATGGCAACTGCTCTGATGAGCTTTTTCCTCTGGTTCCCTAACCACATGAATTTAAGCAGAAACATTAAACTGATCATAGCATATCTATTCTTCTGAGATACAAATGGACAATTTAGTGATTAAAGCTCTTTCTATACACTTTCTCACCATGACATGGCTTCCCTCTGACTTTTCCACAAGAATTTTCATGGCAACTGCTCTGATGGGCTTTTTCCTCTGGTTCCCTAACCACATGAATTTAAGCAGAAACATTAAACTGATCATAGCATATCTATTATACTGAGATACAAATGGACAATTTAGTGATTGAAGCTCTTTCTATACACTTTCTCACCATGACATGGCTTCCCTCTGACTTTTCCACAAGAATTTTCATGGCAACTGCTCTGATGGGCTTTTTCCTCTGGTTCCCTAACCACATGAATTTAAGCAGAAACATTAAACTGATCATAGCATATCTATTCTTCTGAGATACAAATGGACAATTTAGTGATTGAAGCTCTTTCTATACACTTTCTCACCATGACATGGCTTCCCTCTGACTTTTCCACAAGAATTTTCATGGCAACTGCTCTGATGGGCTTTTTCCTCTGGTTCCCTAACCACATGAATTTAAGCAGAAACATTAAACTGATCATAGCATATCTATTCTTCTGAGATACAAATGGACAATTTAGTGATTGAAGCTCTTTCTATACACTTTCTCACCATGACATGGCTTCCCTCTGACTTTTCCACAAGAATTTTCATGGCAACTGCTCTGATGGGCTTTTTCCTCTGGTTCCCTAACCACATGAATTTAAGCAGAAACATTAAACTGATCATAGCATATCTATTCTTCTGAGATACAAATGGACAATTTAGTGATTGAAGCTCTTTCTATACACTTTCTCACCATGACATGGCTTCCCTCTGACTTTTCCACAAGAATTTTCATGGCAACTGCTCTGATGAGCTTTTTCCTCTGGTTCCCTAACCACATGAATTTAAGCAGAAACATTAAACTGATCATAGCATATCTATTCTTCTGAGATACAAATGGACAATTTAGTGATTGAAGCTCTTTCTATACACTTTCTCACCATGACATGGCTTCCCTCTGACTTTTCCACAAGAATTTTCATGGCAACTGCTCTGATGGGCTTTTTCCTCTGGTTCCCTAACCACATGAATTTAAGCAGAAACATTAAACTGATCATAGCATATCTATTCTTCTGAGATACAAATGGACAATTTAGTGATTGAAGCTCTTTCTATACACTTTCTCACCATGACATGGCTTCCCTCTGACTTTTCCACAAGAATTTTCATGGCAACTGCTCTGATGAGCTTTTTTCTCCTGGTACCTTAACCACATGTATTTACTCATACTACTAGAATGGCATCAAGATCCTACACTTCTTACCTTCAAAATAGTTAAATTTAACCATCTTTTCTTCTCTAACAGTTTCTTTTAAAAAGT
Source organism: Ascarosepion bandense (assembly GCA_037127315.1). Lineage (NCBI taxonomy): Eukaryota > Metazoa > Mollusca > Cephalopoda > Sepiida > Sepiidae > Ascarosepion > Ascarosepion bandense. The sequence goes on along the minus strand of JBBBDQ010000770.1, from coordinate 1,419,047 downwards.
AAACCTGGCAGTCTCACTTTAAAAGGGCCTCCAATCTGTGATTGAATGGGTATAGGAAATGCCTCGTAAACTTTAATGCCTCCAAAACGAAGCTGCTCTCCTTTAACCACCACAGAGAAACTTTCCTTCCTACCATCAGAATGGATAACGCTAATCGCCTAGAGAGCACCTCACTGCGCTTCCTTCGTCTCACTCACCCAAATCGAATAACTACATCGAATCCATAGCTGCATCTACTGCTAGGATGATTGGGTAACTGTGTAGGACCAGGAAGGTTTTCTCGTCAGAATTCATTCTGCATATTTATAAATCTACCATTCGTCCATTATTGAATACTGTTGCCATATCTGGTTGGGTGCTCCTGCTATTCATATTGATGTTCTCGATAAAATCCAAACAAGGATCTGCAATAAAATTGATCCTAACATGGCAGCCCGCCTTCAGTCACATTCTCATTGACGTGATGTAGCTTCCCTTTGTCTTTTCTATAAGTATTTTTGTGGCTTCCAGACCACATGTATTTACGCGGGCTACTAGATTGGCATGCAGGTCTCACCCTTTTATCGTTGAAATAATTAAATATATGCTTACGGCATATCACGTTAAATATACACCGGTTCTCGTTCGATCACCGAAGTTAAGCAACGTGAGTCTGGTCAGTACTTTGATGGGTGAACGCTTGGGAAAGTCCAGTCACTGTAAGCGTTTAGTGACGGATGTGCGTTGTGGTGCAGTAGATGTCGGCTTGGAAAGAGAAATCGGTGAGCCGAGTTCGAATTTCAGTTAAGTACCCAGCACTCACTTAAGCACTGGTACCCTTGAGAAAGGTATTAATCCGTCCCTTCCCTCCAGTTATGGGTTAAATAACAGGATGGGGCCTTGAGGCAACTCATCCAGTGTTGGTGTCACAATAAAAACACCTTTGGTAGCCCTGGCAAAGCATCAAGTATTCAGCTATTTGACAAGATTGTGAATTTCGCTATAAACTGCGCCAGGGTTCCAAATGCACAGCGAATACTGGAGGGGTGCAGTGACTTCTATCTCGGCCAAGGCCGCAGGACGACAACGAGTTAAATGTAATCGTTTTTCTACTCTACAGTTTCTTTTCTTGCACTTTTCATTTGTGGGATTCTTGTTTAGACTTTTGGAGATTGTAGCTATTGGGATGTAGAAGATAGGATAAGAAATGGATGGGAATCAAGTAGACAGAAGATGGCAATTGATGTTGCATTTAAACTTTTGGAGATTGTAGCTATTGGGATGTTGAAGAAAGAATAAGAAATGGATGGGAATCAAGTAGATAAAAGATGGCAATTGATGTTGCATTTAAACATTAGGAGATTGTAGCTATTGGGATGTAGAAGAAAGGATAAGAGATGGATGGGAATCAAGTAGACAGAAGATGGCAATTGATGTTGCATTTAAACTTTTGGAGATTGTAGCTATTGGGATGTAGAAGAAAGAATAAGAGATGGATGGAAATCAAGTAGATAAAAGATGGCAATTGACGTTGCATTTAAACTTTTGGAGATTGTAGCTATTGGGATGTTGAAGAAAGGATAAGAGATGGATGGGAATCGAGTAGATAGAAGATGGCAATTGATGTTGCATTTAAACTTTTGAAGATTGTAGCTATTGGTATGTAGAAGAAAGGATAAGAGATGGATGGGAATTACGGAGATAAAAGATGGCAAATGACGTTGCATTTAAACTTTTGGAGATTGTAGCTATTGGGATGTTGAAGAAAGGATTAGTGATGGATTGGAATCAAGTAGATAGAAGATGGCAATTGATGTTGCATTTAAACATTAGGAGATTGTAGCTATTGGGATGTAGAAGAAAGGATAAGAGATGGATGGGAATCAAGTAGACAGAAGATGGCAATTGATGTTGCATTTAAACTTTTGGAGATTGTAGCTATTGGGATGTAGAAGAAAGAATAAGAGATGGATGGAAATCAAGTAGATAAAAGATGGCAATTGACGTTGCATTTAAACTTTTGGAGATTGTAGCTATTGGGATGTTGAAGAAAGGATAAGAGATGGATGGGAATCGAGTAGATAGAAGATGGCAATTGATGTTGCATTTAAACTTTTGGAGATTGTAGCTATTGGGATGTAGAAGAAAGAATAAGAGATGGATGGAAATCAAGTAGATAAAAGATGGCAATTGACGTTGCATTTAAACTTTTGGAGATTGTAGCTATTGGGATGTTGAAGAAAGGATTAGTGATGGATTGGAATCAAGTAGATAGAAGATGGCAATTGATGTTGAATTTAAACTTTTGGAGATTGTAGCTATTGGGATGTTGAAGAAAGGATTAGTGATGGATGGGAATCAAGTAGATAGAAGATGGCAATTGATGTTGCATTTAAACTTTTGGAGATTGTAGCTATTGGGATGTAGAAGAAAGAATAAGAGATGGATGGAAATCAAGTAGATAAAAGATGGCAATTGACGTTGCATTTAAACTTTTGGAGATTGTAGCTATTGTAATGTAGAAGAAAGGATTAGTGATGGATTGGAATCAAGTAGATAGAAGATGGCAATTGATACACCAACTTTGAAATGATAAACTACTCGATAATAATAGAATCAAATGCGATATTGGATATACTCCAACATGTCTAACAAGAAAACTAACGTTACATATCTCCGACTATATCCCAATTGGGTTTAATTTAAATACACATATTCGTTGATAATACAAATATGTTAGCATCATCCACATATAAAAAAAAGCAAAAAATAATGGAAGCATTATTAATTAAAAGAAAAATTCAACACTCAATTATATCAACTATGAGCACGGCCACAATGTGCTGACCGTGTTTGAAAAATAAAACATTCCTATAACTCTAGATACATTCATAAAACAATTCATATATTCAATTAAAATAAAATAAAATAAAATAAAATAAACTTTGGCTAAAAGTATAATCGAAAGCACTTGGATATATAAAATATTCGGACAATTTTTATATAATTTATGTTCTGAAAAAAAAAATTATATATAAGAACACATAAAAATTATTTAAAAATACTTAACTAAAGCACCTTATCAAAGAAAGAAAGAGAGAGAGAGAGAGAGAGAGAGAGAGAGAGAGAGAGAGTGTGTGTGTATTAATATATATATATATATATATATGCAAAAATATACTCACTTATAATCTGAGGAAAGGTACAGTATAGTTAAATAATGAAGACAAGAAGAAAACTATATTTTTCTCACCTACGCGTTTCGTCCTGTGATGGACTTTATCAAGTCAAAGAGATGAAATGATATTTTATGTAAAATAAAGTATATAAAACAACAACAACAACAACAACAACAACACCAACAACAACAACAAAGGTTAATTTCCATCAATTTAACATCTCATAACATTGAAATAAGGAACATTATACTGTAGGTAAAAAAATTCTCTGACGTTTTTAAATGTTTAATGATTTCACTTAATCTTATGAAAAAACTATGAGGGCTTTTTTAATAGTAACTAACCATTTTTTGATTATAGACATCTTTTGGGAAATAAAATTGATTTACTCTCTTTGCCTTGATATGACGAAACAGCTACGCGAGAAAAATATAATTTTCCTCTTGTTTTCTTTAGTTAAGCATATATATATATATATATATATATATTGTATCCAGACAGCAGATTATTTTCTAAACATATACTGTTCAATATAAGAGACAATGAATCTCTATTATAGTTAATCACGAGCAGTTCTAAACATCGTAATTTGGCTTTAATTTCAGTTGAAAATAAAGACAAAAATTCTCCAACATTTGGATAATTTTTTATTAAGTTGGTTCTAAGCTTTCGGCTCACATGAGCCATCTTCAGAGAGGTTACAAGGATGTTAACACAAAAAACATCCACCATCAGCGACAATTTTATCTTGTGTTGACATAAAAATCCGCTAAGCAACGGCAACAGTTATCAAAAATAGCAAACGCAGTTCGCAAATTTGTAATGCGGTTCTATGACATCACACCGTGTGATGGCTTGAAATGACAACAGAACCACATATTCAAATGCAATGCAATGTGTTATGACCAGATTTAAACGCAATTTTATTAAGTATGGGTTGTTTGGATTTAATGTAGATGGCTTCCAATATCTGAAGGTTCTTTTTACTGTGTATATGAGTGAGGATTATTGTATTGTTGACTAAAATCTGTCTGATATTAACTACATGGTTATGTTTTTCTGAGAAATGTTGTTTAATTTTACTGTGATCAGAAAGGTGACAGGTAAGTTTATATATATATATATATATATATATATATATATATACTTGTGTGTTTAGGCATCAAATTTTCTTTTAGACATGTCAGATTAAATAAATTGCAAACAATATGTTTGATTATTTTTGATAAAATTCGTTCATACTCACGGATAATCTCTCGCGTATTATAATCAAAAGATGCCAGAAACGAGCTGTAACGTTGGGTACCTTAAGAAATTAATGAAAATGACATCTGTCAACAATACAGCTCATTTCTGACATCTTTTGATTATAATACGCGAAGATTATCCGTGAGTATGAACGGATTTAATTAAAAATAAGCAAACATAATGTTTGCAATTTATTTAATCTGATATATATATATATATATATATATATATATATATAGAGAGAGAGAGAGAGAGAGAGAGAGAGGTAATGATGTCAAATCCGTGAATGGCGAGGATAATCCAACAAGATTAACTTAATATAAAATATTCAGTGTTAGATCTGTATAGAGAGCTCTGTGGATGTTATCCAGATCAATAGGATATTTATAAACAAACTCAACACATCATTTAAAGTGGTTACAAATTATAATTTATTTCTATAAACTTTCTTCAGACCACACTATATTCGTTCCATTTATATATATATATATATATAGTGTAATGGTTGTTACAATTTTTTTTAATTCATAGTAAAACTACACAAAAATTTTTCATGTTTCGAAGCCAGCCCATTATGCTTTTGGCTTCTTCCTCAGGGGATATATATATATATATATATATATATATATATATATATATATATATTCATCCAACTATTACTAGAAAAACAACATTTATATAGATAAACGCATATACATGTGTGTGTGCGTATGTGTAGAGGGCAAAGATGATGATAATGCTGATGATAATATCTTCATCTTAATATTTGAATGAATATGTAAGTTTTGTTCAAGGCATACAGACTTTCTTTGTTTAAAACTTAATTTTTTTATTATTTAATATAGTTCTATCCTTCTTACTGGTTTCCACTCCGAAACTATAAATTTTGCAATGTCTTTTAGTGCTATATGTGTGCACCATTAACAAGAATTCTCTCGAAATCTTTTATTAAATATGGTATTTGCCCTGCTCCCACACTGGAGCGGGATGTGACACAAGGTCTTTTTTAGGCGGGGACCCGACCACGTAAGGACGGGCAGAGGAACAAAAATTCCCCAGTCCGGTTGAGCTGGCAAAAGTGACGAGCACCTGGTCCACCCCTCTGCTGCAATGGGGTGGGGCGGTCGCGGGACACTGTTCTCCGGGACCGGGCATCTATTCAGTATAATTTTTCTCAGCTGCAACCCTGTCCTCGCAGACGGAGCTACAACTGAGCCGCACTCTGTATTCGAGGACAGAAATGCAACTGAGAGATGATTTGGTACCCGCCCGACACAAAAATTTGGCGGGTAAATTAATCTTTTATTAAGTATGATTGACAAGCCTTGTGTATTTAATTTTCGAGTAAATTTTTCTAGTCGCCATATAAGTTTTCTAGTCGCCATATAAGTTTTCTAGTCGCCATATAAGTTGCTTAAAACTGAGTTAATATTACGAATGAAATGTTTTAAGTTCCTAGTGTCTCTGATACTTTCATTGAATATTATCAAGAACTATTAATATACGATATCCGTTTGTAGTCCAAAAAACGACTTATTATTTTCCAAAAAATTTTAAAAAATTTAATAATTTACGCAAGTGACATCGTGTATAAACTGCTTTTCTACATATGGGAAGGATATATATTTTAAAATAAAAAAAAAATATTCCGTTAAAAGTGAAATAATATTACAGGGCATAAAAAGCATTACATTAATAAACTTTTAAAAATTTAAACACATTATAAAATTTTACACAGTTCAAAATAGACTATTAAAGGTGAAATAATTCTATATGTGTAGAAATTAGTACATTATTAAGCATTTTTAAATTTTAAACACATTTTAAAATTGAACACATTTTGAAATTTAACATATTTTAAATCTTTAACATATTTTAAAACTTAACACATTTTAAAATTTAACATATTGGAAATTTTTAACTCTTTAAAATTCAACACATTTTAAAATAGTCTGTTAAATGTGAAATAATTTCAAGTGCATTACTAATTTTGTTCATTTTAAAAACATTTTAAAATTGAAAACATTTAAAAATTAAACACATTTTAAAATTGCTTATATTCTTATATATATTCTATATATATTTCACGATCCCCACATTTTTTGCCTTTTTCCCGCGGTTGAAAACCTTACCGTCGAAGGAGAAACGTCTTTTTCATCTGTCGCTTGCAGACCGCGTGGTCGGTATTTTTTTTTTCAGGACCGTGAGTGATTATTGATTAAAAAACGCTATTGTCAACGTCGTTTAGAGCGATTGCACGTCGAGCACCGATCCCTACCAATACGTACGCTGTACGACCCATTCATTTCATTAGGAGATCGTAAGAAAACTGCCTCTTCGTGAAACGCCTTTTAATATCAACGTCCTTGGTTCAGACGAGAAAACCTGCTGAACTTAAGCATATTGCTAAACGGAGGAAAAGAGACCAACCGGGATTTCCTAAGTAACGTTTTCGATTTTGTCCCGCGTATTTAGAAGTTCTCGATCGGGGTCACCCATAGTGGGTATTAGGCCCTTTCGGTGCGGACAAAAAGCAACGTCCTTTGGTCCTACAAATGCTCGAGAACGGGTTGTAAGCTAAAGGTAGCACAGCGTTTTTAAGCTAGCGGTCGAGGGGTCCGCAACATTTATCGGTAACCTAACCGACTCATCCTGAAACACAGATCAAGGATTCTTTGCCGTTGGCGACTCATGAACCATGAAGACATAACGTGGGAGAGCGTGGGTGGCACTGTCTTCGACCATCTTTTTTTTTCTTTTCGTCTCGGGCCAGTTTTGATTTTCACTGGTCGCGACGGTGAAGGTCTGCATAATACAGCTTCTACTATGCAGCCTCCTCACATGAGTCAGTTCTTGCAGTTTGAACTAGTCACGATTTAGGTCGTATAATTTAGTTTAAGGAAACTACAAGACCTCCTACAGAAGGTAGCTGAAGAGAGTGACAAGAAAGGACTACAAATAAACTGCAAGAAAACTGAATGTATGATCATCAGTAAAAAGGGCAACCCAATATGCCAAATACAGATCGGAGATACTAGAATCAAGCAGATAAAAAAATTTAAATACCTGGGAAGTGTTATAACAGAAAACGGAAAGTGCGACACAGAGATACGAAGGTGAATTGGCATGGTGAAGGAAGCATTCCAGAAGTTGAGTAAAGTATTAAGAAACAGGACAATTTCACTAGGAAGAGAGTACTGGATTGCTATGTGATGTCTATTTTTCAGTATGGCAGTGAATGCTGGACAATATCATTGAAGATGAAGGAAAAACTTGAAGCAACTGAAATGTGGTTCTACAGAAGGATGCTGCAGATATCATGCGTCGAGCATGTGAGCAATGATGAGGTCTTAGAAATGATGGAAGCGAAAAAAGTAATTAATACTAAGCATCAGGATGAGACAGCTGAACTTCCTGGGACACGCAATGAGGAAAGAGGGCTTGGAGAACCTGATATTAACAGACCAGATACAGGGAAAAAGAAACAGGGGAAAGCAACGGATAACATATTTGAAGGACCTAATCAGGTGGATGATGGATTGCATGGTGCAACAGGAGAAGGCGTGCTAAGGGCCACCAGGGATAAAGAGACGTGGAGAGCCATGATCGCGAACGTCCTGAAGGGACAGGGCACATAGAAGAAGTTTGTTTTAATTTTAATCCTGGCTGTCCGCAGATGCGGGTAAAAATCTTCGCTTCACTCAGATGAAAATTTCGTTTTCAGTTGAACGCGTTGAAAGGTAGCAGGGCAGCCTTCCATCAAAAGAGAATCTGTTTAATATTCCCGAACTCGGATTCGGAGAAATCCAGGGGTGGCGACGCTACTGGCATAGATATCAGTAGTGCTTCTTCGATTCTAGGGCATAACAGGGGTGACGCAAGCGAAGTTGGAATCGTCCTCGAGAGCAATGTAACCTTTTCGTAAAGGAACGTGTCCATGGAATCGGCTCGTCTAGAATTCACGGAATAGCTACCAGTAGAACGTATCGAATCAGGCGTCGTTTGGTGAGATTTCTGCGGCCCTGATGGGGTACTTCAAAGACTACTCTTATGGCAGATTAATAAAGATCTGATCCGCTCTAACTCGGCGTTAAACAGGGTGAGGTACTGTCGCCATGGTTGTTTAATTTGGCGCTAGACCAGATCCTAGAAGACCAGGAAAAGTTCGCCAAAACGATCAGCGAAATAATCTTGAATCAGATGGTCTACGCTGGCGATTTAATTCTGTTTGTATCCTCACCTACCAAAATGCAAGAGCCGCTCGACCAGCTCGGGTTTAAGTGTCAATACCATAAAATGTAATGAACTATCCATCTGTGCCAAAAAAAAAAAAAAAAAAAAAATGGAAGTTCAGCTATGTGCACACAGATCTGGCTCTCACGATCGATGAGAACAAACTACGTGCCGTAACAGCCACTTCAACGTTCCGATACGTGGAAGTCGAGTTCTAGTGGTCCGGGTACTTCTGCAACAGCCCAACTGAGTAAGGCAAAAACCTCACCAGAAGCTTTTTCCCTTGAAGAATTTGTTACTGCTCCGGTTGAATTACTAGTTTACCGTAGGCAAATTTTGAAAGGCAGAACTGATGTGTTGCGAAAAAGCAGTTTGCAGAGAAGTACACAAGTAGCTCCGGCTGCCAGTGAACTGCACTGACTCCGCCCTCTACGATCCGCAGTTTTGTGTTTGACTCCTTTAAGTAAGCATGTCAGAACTGACGGGTACCCGCATTAACAATGTATAGGATCAGGGTGAATAAAGCGCCGTATTGCTGTTCACCCCAACGAGCGTTTTATAAAAATACGTATTAAAGAATCAGTAAAATCATCCGTGAGGGTCTGGTCATAGACTTTTACAACAGATTAGAAACCAGAGGCTTAAATGGGTACGACCAAATCCTGATTGTAAGCAGCTGCTTTCGACTATCATCACTGCCAGATTCGATTTCCAGGAGCCTATGAGAGTTATACCTACAGATTCAGTCAAGTGTCATACGTGGTATACACTTGGGCGATTATGTCTCGAAAGAGACATGACTGACTGGGCAGAAGCTTATCCCGCGGTAGGTTGCCATTGCTTTCTGCGGTAGACTGGTTGCCGACTAAGGCTATAGAACCCAATCTGTCCTGTTATTTAACTCATAGGTAGAAGAGGAAGAGATGTATGATATTATTAAGTAGTAATTAGTGGGGGATCAATTCATTACTTCAAAGCAATATAAAACCGATTCCCCACTTTATGACCAGTAGAAGCCTTAATCATGATTTCAGCTATTATATTCGATCAGTCAGTTAAGTGCCATACGTGATAAACGCTTTGGGCGATCATGTCTCGAAAGAGACATGACTGACTGGGCAGTAGATTATCCCGTAGTAGGTTGCATTGCTTTCTGCGGTAGACTGGTTGCCGACCAAGGCTATAGATCCCAATCTGTCCTGTTATTTAACCCATAGCTAGAGGGGAGAGACGGATTAATACCTTTCCCAAGGGTATTTGCGCGTAAGTGAATTCAAAGAATTCAACTGGAATTCGAACTTGGCTCCCCGATTTCTCGTTCCGAGCCGATATCCACTTAACCACAACGCGCATCCAGCGGACAGACTACCTCTCCCATTTCGGTCATCGCTTTAATATTCAATTGAAGAGACTCGATCGGCCAAGGATTATACTTGGACTACAAGGAGCTGGGTTTGTTGCGCTGAAGCCACGAAATATTTTGTCGTATGATCATTTGCTACATCACCAAGATGCTTGCTGCATATAAAGAGACCCTGTGGCAAGAGTACCGCGGCTTAGGGCGTTGTTGGGGGAATTCTTTGACTACACTGAGTAGTCGTGGACCTACTCCGGTGCGTCAGAGATACTTTCGATCGATACAGTATTCATTCATCTAACCTTGTAAAGGCAAAGGTAATTTTCCCACCATCACCCAAATAGGTGACATCAAAACGGAAATCTGTAGATCCTGGTTGATAACTAAGTGAGCACGGACTGGTGGTGCCAAATATCCTGTCATATAATTAGTGACATGCATGAACGGATCAACAGGATTGCCAGTGTTCCTACCTATTATCTAGTGAAACTACAGACAAAGAAATGGGCTTGAAATTATCAGCGGAAAAAGGAGACCTTGTTGAGCATGAAACTAGCCCGTCTCTGTAAAGAGACACAGGAGGTGGAGCATAAGTGGAAAACACACCTTTGTTGGCGTTGTGAGTGCGTCATTTTGGGGCTCGGAGACGACCATCTCTCCGGGTGAAGATCCGCTCGTTAGTGGAGGATCAAGGTTGCTTTTGCTGTTCCACGGTTGTGAGGACAGAAGTTTGCTCAATCTCGATTTTCAAGATGACTACTGACCGCGAAAGCGTGGACCATCGACTCTTTCCATGTGAAGGGCTATATTCCGCCGAGAGGCGTCAGAAAAGTTAATATGGTTAACTGGCTTGTGGCGCCAAACATTCGTAGCGACATTACTTTTTGAGCTTCTGATGTCACCTGAAAGAGCAAATCAGAATTCACCAAGCACTGGATTGTTCATCCACTGACAGGAAACGTGTTCTGAGTTTCGATTGTCGTGAGAGGAACCGCGGGATCGGTGCAACGGTTCACGTGCTCGTTCCCGTGCAATCATGTCTGTTAACTGGAACCGCGACCAATGCCGTCACTTTTCGTTTTGAAGCAGCTTAACATAGCAATCGTTTTCGCTAGGCGTGGTAGCGGTTGTCGGGGTCGGCAGCGTTGGTTGTCGGGGTCGGCAGCGTTGGTTGTCGGGATCGGCAGCGTTGATTGTCGGGATCGGCAGCGTTGGTTGTCGGGATCGGCAGCGTTGGTTGTCGGGATCGGCAGCGTTGGTTGTCGGGATCGGCAGCATTGGTTGTCGGGATCGGCAGCGTTGGTTATCGGGGTCGGCAGCGTTGGTTGTCGGGGTCGGCAGCGTTGGTTGTCGGGATCGGCAGCGTTGGTTGTCGGGGTCGGCAGCGTTGGTTGTCGGGATCGGCAGCGTTGGTTGTCGGGGTCGGCAGCGTTGATTGTCGATATCGGCAGCGTTGGTTGTCGGGGTCGGAAGCGTTGGTTGTCGGGATCGGCAGCGTTGGTTGTCGGGATCGGCAGCGTTGGTTGTCGGGATCGGCAGCATTGGTTGTCGGGATCGGCAGCGTTGGTTATCGGGGTCGGCAGCGTTGGTTGTCGGGGTCGGCAGCGTTGGTTGTCGGGATCGGCAGCGTTGATTGTCGGGATCGGCAGCGTTGGTTGTCGGGATCGGCAGCGTTGATTGTCGGGATCGGCAGCGTTGGTTGTCGGGATCGGCAGCGTTGGTTGTCGGGATCGGCAGCGTTGGTTGTCGGGATCGGCAGCGTTGGTTGTCGGGATCGGCAGCGTTGGTTGTCGGGATCGGCAGCGTTGGTTGTCGGGATCGGCAGCGTTGGTTGTCGGGATCGGCAGCGTTGGTTGTCGGGGTCGGCAGCGTTGGTTGTCGGGATCGGCAGCGTTGGTTGTCGGGATCGGCAGCGTTGGTTGTCGGGATCGGCAGCGTTGGTTGTCGGGATCGGCAGCGTTGATTGTCGGGATCGGCAGCGTTGGTTGTCGGGATCGGCAGCGTTGGTTGTCGGGATCGGCAGCGTTGGTTGTCGGGATCGGCAGCGTTGATTGTCGGGATCGGCAGCGTTGGTTGTCGGGATCGGCAGCGTTGGTTGTAGGGATCGGCAGCGTTGGTTGTCGGGATCGGCAGCGTTGGTTGTCGGGATCGGCAGCGTTGGTTGTCGGGATCGGCAGCACTCGTTATCGCTGCTGTTTTCGCTGTGGCAGCATCCGCGAATACACCAGATATTCCCTCCATCAAAGTTCATTTTTATGACGAGTGATTTAACGCTGGTCATTTTGCTTTGGTACGCTGACGTTAGATGGGATGTGCGTAGTGGTGCATTGGATATCGACTCGGAACGAGAAATCGGGGAGCCGAGTTCGAATTCCAGCCGAATTCATTGCATTCACTTACGCGCAAATACCCTTGGGAAAGGTATTAGTCCGTCTATTCCTTCCAGTTATGGGTTAAATAGCAGGACAGATTGGGATCTATAGCCTTGGTCGGCAACCAGTCTACCGCAGAAAGCGATGGCAACCTACTGCGGGATAATCTTCTGCCCAGTCAGTCATGTCTCTTTCGAGACGTGATCGCCCGAACGTGTATCACGTATGGCACTTAACTGACTGACTGATTATTTTTAAATCGATTCACCCAAAATAAGGAGATAATGTCACTAAGACGCAATGGGCTATTGAAAGTGAAAAAGAATGGGAAAACTTTGAAAGAAACCAGAAAACCAATCCTAAACAAGAAACAAGAGATAAACCTCTACTCCTGTTCAAATGTCCGGGGAGGAGTATGAACCTATCTACTTCTATTGAGAAAAGAATAAGTATTTCAATAGTAAATAAAAGTTCAGAGGTTTAGACTGAGATTTTAGAAGTATAGAGTTAAATTAGATTTTAGAAGGAACTGGAAAGCTAATCCTAAAAAAGGAAACAAGGGATAAACCTCTACTCCTATTCAAATGTCCATGGAGGAGTATGAACCTATCGACTTCTATTGAGAAAAGAAAAAGTAATTCAATAGTAAATAAAAGTTCAGAGGTTTAGACGGAGATTTTAGAAGTATAGAGTTAAATTAGATTTTAGAAGGAACTGGAAAGCCAATCCTAAAAAGGAAACAAGGGATAAACCTCTACTCCTATTCAAGTGTCCGGGGAGGAGTATGAACCTATCTACTTCTATTGAGAAAAGAGAAAGTAATTCAATAGTAAATAAAAGTTCAGAGGTTTAGACGGAGATTTTAGAAGTATAGAGTTAAATTAGATTTTAGAAGGAACTGGAAAGCCAATCCTAAAAAGGAAACAAGGGATAAACCTCTACTCCTATTCAAATGTCCGGGGAGGAGTATGAATCTATCTACTTCTATTGAGAAAAGAAAAAGTAATACAATAGTAAATAAAAGTTCAGAGGTTTAGACGGAGATTTTAGAAGTATAGAGTTAAATTAGATTTTACAAGGAACTGGAAACCCAATCCTAAAAAGGAAACAAGGGATAAACCTCTTCTCCTATTCAAATGTCCGGGGAGGAGTATGAATCTATCTACTTCTATTGAGAAAAGAAAAAGTAATTCAATAGTAAATAAAAGTTCAGAGGTTTAGACGGAGATTTTAGAAGTATAGAGTTAAATTAGATTTTAGAAGGAACTGGAAAGCCAATCCTAAAAAGGAAACAAGGGATAAACCTCTACTCCTATTCAAATGTCCGGGGAGGAGTATGAACCTATCTACTTCTATTGAGAAAAGAAAAAGTAATTCAATAGTAAATAAAAGTTCAGAGGTTTAGACGGAGATTTTAGAAGTATAGACTTAAATTAGATTTTAGAAGGAACTGGAAAGCCAATCCTAAAAAGGAAACAAGAGATAAAATTCTACTCCTATTCAAATGTCCGGGGAGGAGTATGAACCTATCTACTTCTATTGAGAAAAGAAAAAGTAATTCAATAGTAAATAAAAGTTCAGAGGTTTAGACGGAGATTTTAGAAGTATAGAGTTAAATTAGATTTTAGAAGGAACTGGAAAGCCAATCCTAAAAAGGAAACAAGGGATAAACCTCTACTCCTATTCAAATGTCCGGGGAGGAGTATGAACCTATCTACTTCTATTGAGAAAAGAAAAAGTAATTCAATAGTAAATAAAAGTTCAGAGGTTTAGACGGAGATTTTAGAAGTATAGAGTTAAATTAGATTTTAGAAGGAACTGGAAAGCCAATCCTAAAAAGGAAACAAGGGATAAACCTCTACTCCTATTCAAATGTCCGGGGAGGAGTATGAACCTATCTACTTCTATTGAGAAAAGAAAAAGTAATTCAATAGTAAATAAAAGTTCAGAGGTTTAGACGGAGATTTTAGAAGTATAGACTTAAATTAGATGTTAGAAGGAACTGGAAAGCCAATCCTAAAAAGGAAACAAGGGATAAAGCTCTATTCCTATTCAAATGTCCGGGGAGGAGTATGAACCTATCTACTTCTATTGAGAAAAGAAAAAGTAATTCAATAGTAAATAAAAGTTCAGAGGTTTAGACGGTGATGTTAGATCTATAGAGTTCATACTTCTTTCTTCTCAACCGGCGGTTAAGATATTTTGATGACTAATGAATCTTTTCAAGGAAATTCAGACGTCGTCGATAAATTGTCAAAGTCTCAGAGGCACACAGGAGAATTGGAATCACTACTGTCTTGTACACTAACTGTTGCAGAGCAGTTAACATCCCTCAAGATGGAATTGATCTTCGGACTAAAATGGTTATACAAATAAAGATTAACTGCAGTCGGAAATTTCGAAGTGTCATTGACGATTAATATCAGACTGTGCCATCTGCGACTCTAATAATTTAACCTCTCCTCTCTTCTACTATTTGTTGTTCTGTTTTCTATTGTTTGTCTTATTTGTATTGATATCCCTTAGCACTGATATTGTGCTATAGATACAAACACACATCTTCTGGATATCGTCTTGCCATCTCGGCCATACAAAAGATTGGCGACGAAGATAATTCACTGTTTCTTATAATAGTGGTGGACAAAGATTTGTTTTTTCGACTGGCAAAACCAGTACGTCGAAAATAACTTATGCTGGAAACAATAGACAGATGAAGGAAATATCAACAAACAAAATCTATATACAATAAATTTGGCTATGTAGATTTCAAACAAGCAAATCTATAACAGATTTGGTGTCGAAAACTCGGACAGCAGTTGTGCCCCCAAAAACATTCGTGCAGATTTACTGACGAAAACTTACAGTTTGACGACAATTTCAAAATAACCAGGAATAGCAGCAAATTTTAAAAATAGAGGACTTCTAGAAATGCTTCCTCGAATTTTTTAAACAACATAAATTAGCTAAAAAACGGCAAGAAAAGCAACGTGCTATACTTATGGACATTTTTTCAAAGAGAGAAACAAGCTCAGATAAACCAGATACATTTTCTCAGGATGCTGTGTTTAAATCAATTGGAAGATTTACATATAAACCTGAAAAAGAAGTTACATTTGATGCTTGTTATTGCAGGTTTTAGGAGATATTTGTTAAAGGCTACTCGAATTGGACATACGATAAGAAAATTCGTTTGTAAGTTTTGTGATTCGGAACCCGAAAAATACAGAAACTATATTCTGCCAAAACAACCTGGAGAAATTACGTTTAAAGAAACTATCCAGATTTTGTCTAAAAGTTTTGGAGAACGTAGTTCTTTAGGTAACATGTTATGTCGCTGCTTAAATTATAAAAAAAAAAACACAAAACAATGATGATGACTACATAACGTACGCAAGTATAGTGAATAAGGAGTGTGAAAAGTTCCGACTGAATGAATTAAGCACGGATAGTTTAAGTATCTAATTTTTGTAAATGAATTAACCTTACCAAACGAAACAGATTCTTAACAAAGTTAGAACAAGACCAAGAAATAACTCTACACAAATTGGCTGAGGAATGTCCGAGAATGGTATCATTTAATAATGATATTTAATAATGATATAATAATTAATGGTATCATTTAAAAAATGATACCGTAAATATTGAATGACGAGACATATATTAGAAAAGTACAACCACAAAGGAGGAAAGTTAAAATAAATCCACGGTACAGTTGTGGTCAGTTTAATCTATACAAGGATTGTCTATTCAGAGATTTAAAAAAATGCTTCAATTGTGGTTATAAGGGTCATAAAATTTCTTTTCGTAAAAGAAAAGTAAAAACAAAAAAACAAAAGATATGGCTCGTTATACCACAGGTTAAAAATGTCGCAGGAAAAAAAAAAAAATTATAAACGCCCGATTGAATGACACGAAAGTAAAAATCCAAATTGACACAGGGTCAGATCTGACGATTATTGATCCGGATACATGGAATAAAACTGGTAGACTGGCATTATGCAGATCTATTTCAGACAAAAACTTGAATCTTGGTGAAATATATTTAATCGTTGGTCTTGCTGGAAAAGAGAGAAAATTAATATCCTATGTCATGCAGTAAACGCAGAATCTTTTCGGTACTGTTTGGATGGAAGAGTTTGATTTATTCAGTATTTCTATTAACATATTTTGTAACAATGTTGTTGGATCACAGAAAATTTCAAACGGGGTTTAAAGGCAAGATTCCAAATATTTTTTCCTAGGATTTTGTTTTAAGGTTAAAACAAAGCTTGAGCTAAAAGAGAAGTTAACTCTAGTGTTTCGACCTAAGCGACCGGTACCATTCGCCGTACTAGAAGACACAGACAAAGAGTCGGAATGTCTAGACAAATTAGGCGTTATAAATTACAGTCAATGGGCGAGTCCAACAAAATACGTAAGGAAATATAATAATAAAATCAGTGTCTGCGCCGATTACTCCACAGGATTAAATGAATGCCTGAAACAGCATCATTACCACCTACTTTCAGCAGGAAATATATTTGCAAAGCTGAATAGAGGAAAAATATTTTCTAGACTAGACCTGTCAGAAGCATATTTACAAATTCTGATCGACGAAAAGTGTGCAAAAGTGTTAGTTATAAATACGAACACGGGTCTGTTTAAGTTTAACACATTACCGTTCGGAGTTAAAGTTGCACCCGCAATTTTTTAACGAGCAATGGACACGATCCTAAGTGATTTGGATTACGCTATTGTATATCTTGACTATGTGTCACTTAAAAGCATAGATCTTTGTGTGCACGAGGCGATTAAAAGGATACAGGATTACGGTTTTAAGCTCAATATGTACAAGTGTGAGTTCTTTCTACCAAAAATGAATTATTTAGGTCAAATTACTAATGACAAATGTAGAAAGCCGGATCCTATCATAGCAGAACAAGTGCTATAAAAACATGCCAGCACTTACAAATATTGCATCCTTGCAAGCATTCCATTCTTAAGATTAGCGAACAACTATAGTAACTACATTTCTAACAGGGGCTTACGGCCTATCACGTTGAATACACCGGTTCTCGCTCGATCACCGAAGTTAAGCAACGTTGAGCCTGGTCAGGACTTAGATGGGTGACCGCTTGGGAATACCGGGTGCTGTAAGCGTATAGTGACGTATGTGCGTTGTGGTGCAGTGGATATCAGCTCGGAGAGAGAAATTGGTGAGCCGAGTTCGAATTCCAGTTGAATACCCTACGTTCACTTAAGCACTGGTACCCTTGGGAAATGTATTAATCCGTTCCTTCCCTCCAGTTATGGGTTAAATAACAAGGGTCGGACTTAAGGACCCTGCTCTTAAAAAAAAAAAAACAATAAAGTTTGATACTCGAAAAGAAAAAACTATTACTAGACACAAAATTTATATAAAAACAACAATAAATTGTTGAAAGAAAAAGGTATTACCAGCAATAAATGAATAAAACTTTAGTTGGCAATAAATGACCCGCCGAGGTTGATTTGCCATAAAAACAAAACAACCAACCAACATTTCTAACATAGATGAGCTCAGAGCACCTTTACATAAATTGTTGAAAAAAGATGAAAAATGAGTATGGTCTGAAGAATGCGAGAAAATATTTCAGAAATTGAAAGTGGGTCTCATTTCTGATCTATCATTAACGCATTACGACCCGAGCAAGGAAATATATGTAGCAAGTGACGCAAGCAATTATAGGTTAGGAGCCGTATTGCTTCATAAACAAAATGATAGAAAACTAAAACTGTTTATTACTTCTCAATGACGCTTCTGCAAGCGGAACAAAAGTATTCCTAACTCGAAAAAGACGGTTAAGCAATGGTTTTTGCTGTAAAAAGTATATTCAAGGCTGACAGCTTATTTTTCAAATGGATCATCGTCCGTTGGTGATAATTTTGGGGTCGAAGAAAGGTATTCCAACGCACACTGCAAACAGTCTGCAAAAATGGGCAACTATCTTACTTAAATATTCCTTAAAAATGGAGTATTACCTTCAAAATGATAACGCATGCAGGTGGGTTATTGAGATTGATTCCAAGAATGACCGAACCAGTGGAAGAAACAAGAATAGCTTCATTGGTTTGTGAGAAACAAAAAAAAAGTTATGTATAATATTGTGAGAGAATTCTTCCTCTTCTTCTCCTATGTGCCATGTGCCATGTCCCTTCAGGGCGTACGCGATCATGGCTCTCCACACCTCTCTATCTCCGGTTTCTCGTAGCACGCTTTCTCCTGTTACCCCACCCAAACCCCGCTCTGCCACCAACTAGCTCAAGCCCATAAATCTAAAATATAAATGTATAGAAACTAGCCTGGCCACAAAATGAGGAATCAATTTATATATTGATTATAATACAGAATTGATCCCCCATTTTATATCCACATTATAAGTTCTTATAAACAGTTACCATATATCTTTTTCTATGTGCCCTGTCTCTTCAAGACGTACGCGATCATGGCTCTCCACACCTCTCTATCTCTGGTCTTTCGTAGCACGCTTTCTCCTGTTACCCCACCCAAACCCCGTTCTGCCATCCACTAGCTCAAGCCCATAAATCTAAAATATAAATGTATAGAAACTATCCTGGTCACAAAATGAGGAATCAATTTATATATTGATTATGATATAGAATTGATCCCCCATTTTATATCCACATTATAATTTCTTATAAACAGTTGGCATATTTCTTTTTCTATGTACCCTGTCCCTTCAGGACGTACGCGATCATTGCTCACACCTCTCTATCCATGGTTTCTCGTAGCACGCTTTCTCATGTTACCCCACCTAAATCCTGCTCTGCCATCCACCTGCTCAGGCCCGTCAAATATGTTATCTACTGCTTTTCCCTCTCTTTTCCTCTCTATCTGATCTGTGAGTATTAGATTCTTCCAAGGTCTTTCCTTTCTTCATCACATATCCCAAGAATTCAGCTGTCTCTTCCTGATGTTCAGTATTAATTTCCTTTTCATTTCCATTCTTTCCAAAACCTCATCATTGCTCACATGCTCGATCCATGATATCAGTAGCATCCTTCTGTAGAATCACATTTCAGTTGCTTCAAGTCTTTCTTTCATTTTTGATGATATTGTCCAGCATTTACTGCCATATTGAAGAACAGACATCACATAGCAATCCAGTACTCTCTTCTTTGGTTCTAGCGAAATTTTCCTGTCTCTTAATACTCTGCTCAGATTCTGGAATGCGTTCTTGGCCATGCTAATTTGCCTTCGGATCTCAGTGTCGCACTTTCCGTCTTCCGTTAGAACATTTCCCAAGTACTTAACTTTTTATACTTGCTTGATTTTAGTATCCCCAATCTGTAGTTGGCATTTTGGGCTCCTCTGTTTGTTGATGACCATATATTCGGTTTTCTTATAGTTTATTTGTCGTCTTTTATTTTTCGACTTTCGTCATCTACCTTTTTTAGGGGGTGTTGTGGTTTTCTTTGCGTGTCGGCTATCAGCACTGTATCATCTACGTATCTTATGCTGCTCCGATTGTGACTGCCGATGACGAATCCTGGCATAACTTCTAGGGTCTTCAGAATAGTCTCGCCGTACAAGTTGAAGAAATCCGATGAAAAGACACATCCTTACGCCCTTTCTATCTTCGTATATCTGCTGAATTCGTTTACTGTCCGTATGCAGGCCGTTTGCTGTAAGTAGAGATTCTTGATTACACTGAAGTCTTTGTCAAATATGTCGAGGTTGCTGAGCATTTCTAACCAATCTTTGTGGCGTACTTTGTCGAACGCCTTGCCATACTCTACAAAACACAGGTAAACGTCCTTTTTCATTTGTATCGCCCTTTCTGATAGCATCATAAACATAAATCTCGTATTCCTTGTTCCAGTGTCCTTGACGAAACCGCTCTGTTCTTGTCTGATTTCTGGTCTGATTCTGCTTCGCGTTCTATTCATCAGGATTAGGACAATGAGTTTCGTTGTATGGCTCAACAAATTGATTTTTCGGTGGTGATCGCATTCGATTGTTCCTGGCTTCTTAGGCAGAGTTATGAAAATTGATTTGCTTAGACCATTTGGTATTACACCACTCTTGTAGATTTCATTTATTATTTTCGTTACCTGTCACAATTGATGAGATTAGAACTAAAGCAAAGTTTGACAATTTCATAACTCACAAAAAGAAAGAATTGTTGAAAAAAGGGGAAAATAAGGAAAACACTTTTTTATTTCTCAAGAAATATAATTGTACGGCGAAAGAATGGTAATTCCGACAGTATTAACAAAAAGAATATTATAAAGTTTCCTGACATTTCACGTATGAAAGTGCTTATGCGAAGTTTCGTGTCTTGGAACGGAATGGATAAAGACATTGAAAACTTGGTAAAAAATTACAATTGCCAGTTGGCGGCAAAATCACCACCCTTGGCCAAAAACCGACAAGCCTTGGTCTAGGCTACACATAAATTATGCAGGGCCGATAAGAGGTATATACTGCTTTGTTGTGATGGATAGCTTTTCAAATTGGCTAGAAGTATTCAGCTGCAAATCGCAGACAACTAAAAGCAAAATCAAATTTCTAAACGAATTGTTTGCAAAATTTGGTGGACCGGACACGATGGGATCGGACAACGGGACGCAATTCCCATTTAGAAAATTCGCAAATTTTTACAAAATGCATACAGTGACTCATTTGACATCCACGCCTTACCATCCAATAACTAACGGGTTGGTAGAACGATTCCCAGACGTTTTTAAAAGGGCAATAAGAAAGGCGGAAAGAATAAAAACAAGAACTTAGGAGTTACAGGATTTCTTATCTATCTACCGTATCACACCAAACGTAAACGATAATGTAGAAATGTTTTCTGCAGAGTTAATATTTGCAACAAAGATCAAATCAGTTTCCGATGAACTGAAACCAAATAAGGTAAAAAAAAAAAAAAATGGGTGACAGATCAAAAAGCGACGGCAAACACTTTTACCCTAGAGATAGAGCTTAATTTAAAAATTAAAAACTCGGTAAAGAGTCATGGGAAGAAGATATTATAGACAAGAGAATTGGACACACGATATACCTTATAAAACATCTAAGATGGATTATAAGGAGGCACGTAAACCAAATAAAAAGAAGGTAAAAGTAGATAAAGCATAGGGAAGAATTCACAGAAGTAATATTCATGTTCGATGTGCCTCCAGAGGTACAACAAAGACGCTTAGGAAAGCGAAAATAGAGAGCTATGAGATCAATCGAGATCGATCCAAAAAGAAGAAAATATCTTGTCCAGGGGACGAAACATTTCAGTGGGGAGGTGTTGTAGAGCAGCTATCACCCCTCTAGCGCTTTCAAGGTGGAATGTTTTGTGGGCCGAGGTAGCTATAAAAATAAAGACTAATAGCAGTCGGAGATTTCGGCGTGTCATTGACATTCCGAGAACATCAGCTGCGTGCGTCAGTCGTTCCTTTTGTCGGACTCTCTGCCTTCGGGCGGAAAGGAACTTAGACGAGGCTCCACTGAAGGGTAGACTCTCGTCTGGGGAAATTTTGTCCGAGCTTAAGGGCTCGGTGTTCCCATTTAAATGTCCTTGTGCCGCATCTACCTTTGGCATCTGGCCACGTGGGGAGGTAGTTGATATTTTCGGAATGTCATTGACGATTAATACCGGACTTTACTCTCTGCGACTCTAACAACTTAATCTCTCCTCTCTCCCACTATTTATTGTTCTGTTTTCTGGTGTTTGTCTTATTTGTATTAATTTTCCTTAGCACAGATACTGGGTTTTAGATCAGTCAGTTAAGGGCCATACGTGATACACGTTTGGGCGATCATGTCTCGAAAACGACATGACTGACTGGACAGAAGATAATCCCGCAGTAGGTTGCCATTACTTTCTGCGGTAGACTGGTTGCCAGCCAAGGCTACAGAACCCAATCTGTCCTGTTATTTGACTCATAGCTAGATGGGGAAGAGATGTATTATATTATTAAGTAGTAATTAGTGGGAGATCAATTTATTACTTCATACGAATAGAAAACCGATCTCCCACTTTATGATCAGCAGAAGCTTTAATCATGATTCCAAAAATTATATTGTCAGTCAGTTAAGTGAAATATGAGATACATGCTTTTAGGCGATCATGTCTCGATAGATTATCCCGCAGTAGGTTGCCATTGCTTTCTACGGTAGACTGGTTGCTTACTAAGGCTATAGAACCCAATCTATCTTATTATTTAACCCATAACTGGAGGGAAGAAACTGATTAATACCTTTCCCAAGGATATTTGTGCGTAAGTGAATGCAAGGAATTTAACTGGAATTCGAACTTGGCTCCCCCATTTGTCGTTTCCAGTCGATATCCACTGCACCACATCGCACATTCCCACTGCACCTCAAATGCCATGTTTTATTCACCATCTTGATTGCAACGGGGGTTGATATCACAAAAGATGATCTGCCTCCAAGGATTGAAATTGTCTACAAGACAGTTGGCGTAATGTGAAGATCATACCTATTGTTTCAATGAATGGGCTGAAAATAACATGTATTTCTGGAAATATCCTCTCGTTAGTGATCTGAGTCGGTTATTCATGATATGGGTGTAGATTGTTAAAAGTAGAGAGATTCAACGGCAAGAAAAAAATTTCTTTTCTTCTTATAGATGTTAATAATTGCTAACTATTCTTTGAAATCCTGAGGGACAACTTCGTTTGTTCAGATTTTCAATATTAGTTAAATAAGATCGCCTCCATATTTGTAGCCTTCTGCTGGAATTCCATCTCGTCTACAGACATTGCTTTTCTTCAAAGCTTTGGTGCTGATTTTTCGAGTTAAATACATTTGGGAAAAGTATGAATCCATATTTTCTCTTTCTTGAATAGAAGGACAGATTTGGTATTACAGCCAAAAAGTCTACCGCTGAAATAAATGGCAACCTACTGCGGTAAAATTCTTTAAATAGCAACAGAGATTTGGTTCTATTGCCTTATTTGGCTACCAGTCTACCACATAAATAAATGGCAACCTACTGCGGGAAAACCTTCCGAATTACAGGAAAAATTGGGTTCTATAACCTTGGCTGGCAACCGGTCTATCACAGAAAAAAATGGCAACCTACTGCAGGAATATCTTCTGCTTAGTCAGTCATGGATCAAAATAGTGATGGATCAGTCATAGATCCCCCAAGCGTGTATGACGTGTGGCATTTAAATGACTGATCTGGATAAAAGGATTGAATAGCAGGACAGATTGAGTTCTATAGCCTTGGTTGGTAACCAGTCTACTGCAGAAAGTAATTGCAACCTACAGCTGGAAAATCTTCTGCCTAGTCAGTCATGGATCAAAAGAGACATGATTGCCAAAGTGTTTATCATGTATGGCACTTAACTGACTGAGCTGAATAAATGAATTGAATAACAGGATATATTGGGTTCTATAGTTTTGGTTGGCAAACAGTTTACTGGAGAAAGAAATGGCAACCTACTGTGGGAAAATCTTTTGCCTATTCAATCATGGATCGAAAGAAATATGATCGCCTGAATGTTTATCATGTATGGCACTTAACTGACTGATCTGGATAAAATAATTGAATAGCAGGACAGATTGGGTTCTATGGCCTTGGCAGGCAACCAGTCTACTGCAGAAAATAATGGCAACCTACGGTGGGAAAATCTTCTGCCCAGTTAGTCATGGATCAAAAGAGACATGATTGCCCAAATGTTTATCATATATGGCATTTAACTGACTGATCAGGATAAAAGAACCGAATAGCAGGGTAGACTGGGTTCTATAGCCTTGATTGGCAGCCAGTCTACTGCAGAAAGAAATAGCAACCTAGTGCGGGATAATCTTCTGCCCAGTCAGTCATGTCTCTTTCGTGATCACCCAAGCATGTATCACGTATGGCACTTAACTGACTGACTGAATATAATAGTTGGAATAATGATTGAGGCTTCTACTGGTCATAAAGTGGGGGATCTGTTTATTACTTCCTAACAATAGGTAACCGATCCCCCACTAATTACTACATAATAATATAACACATTACTTTCCCCTCTAACTATGAGTCAAATAACAGGACAGATTGGGTTCTATAGACTTGATTGGCAACCAGTCTACTGCAGAAAGAAATAGCAGCCTACTGCGGGAATATTTTTTTTGCGTAGGATCGAAAGAGACATGATCGCCAAAGCGTGTATCACATGTGACATATAACTGACTGACTGAAGGTTTATTGGGGTCAAGTAAATTCTTTTTAAAATAACAACAGAATATTTCTTTAGACAAGAAAGAATACCAACTGCTTGAACAATAAATGTATAAAATAGTGTTGTTTTGTATTACAGAATAGATATATTAAACAAACAGTATTTTTAATATATGATACTAAATATGCATGAAGTCGTAAATAAACTAATCTTTTTGTAAAAAAACAAAGTTTCCATGCCTAATCACAATCACGGATGTATTTAAAAAAAGAAAGACTTGTTTTAATAAAATTCTCATGAAATTTTTCTTTAAGTAGATATGACAACGAAGTATCGTTCTACTGATTTTTTTTAGCAAACACAAGTAAACACAGTTTAGTTCATGACACACAACTTGCTAAATATTTATTTTATCGAGGGAATAAACAGTGAATGAAAATTGCTGATAACTTGTTATGAGACCCCAAACATGGCAAGATACGAGTTAGTCACAGAATCGCAAATTAATGTTTGTTTTAAGATTGACTTTAATACTGTACACAACGTTTTATTTTTCAGCAAAATATTTATTATTTATTCGGTCGAGCTAGCTAGAACATTCATGAATATCAACTATCACGGCCCTGCATTAAAGTAAGAAGGTCATTACTTTGACATTCTGTGTCATAACATAGCTGGTCAATGTTGGGAATTGCTGCGTGACAAACTCATCTTGGTCCATGATTAGGTGCCCAGAGCTGCTGACCAATTTCAAGTTCTTGATTTGCTTGCCAGCAGTGTCCTACAAAGTGCATTCTGCATTCACTTAAGATTGTAGATAAATTAGAGACGGGTTCATAGAGCTGTGATTTAGTTGCATAATGTCTTCAAGAGACGCTAAGTATAACGCTCAACATTTCAGTGTAGGTTACATCAAACTTACATTCTAGGATTTAAGATTGTTATAATATCAGGGATGGGTCCATAGAGCTGTGATTTAGTTGGATGTTGCCTTCAAGAGACGTTAAGTATAACATTCAACATTTCTGTGTAGGTTACATCAAACTTACATTCTAGGTTTTAAGATTGTTATAATATCAGGGATGGGTCCATAGAGCTGTGATTTAGTTGAATAATGTCTTCAAGAGACGTTAAGTATAACACTCAACATTTCTGTGTAGGTTACATCAAACTTACATTCTAGGTTTTATGATTGTAATAATATCAGGGATGTGCCCATAGAGCTGTGATTTAGTTGGATAATGTCTTCAAGAGACGTTAAGTATAACACTCAACATTTCTGTGTAGGTTACATCAAACTTACATTCTAGGTTTTATGATTGTAATAATATCAGGGATGGGTCCATAGAGCTGTGATTTAGTTGGATAATGTCTTCAAGAGACCGTTAAGTATAACACTCAACATTTCTGTGTAGGTTACATCAAACTTACATTCTAGGTTTTATGATTGTAATAATATCAGGGATGGGTCCATAGAGCTGTGATTTAGTTGGATAATGTCTTCAAGAGACGTTAAGTATAACACTCAACATTTCTGTGTAGGTTACATCAAACTTACATTCTAGGTTTTATGATTGTAATAATATCAGGGATGGGTCCATAGAGCTGTGATTTAGTTGGATAATGTCTTCAAGAGACGTTAAGTATAACACTCAACATTTCTGTGTAGGTTACATCAAACTTACATTCTAGGTTTTAAGATTGTTATAATATCTGAGATGGGTCCATAGAGCTGTGATTTAGTTGGATGTTGCCTTCAAGAGACGTTAAGTATAACATTCAACATTTCTGTGTAGGTTACATCAAACTTACATACTAGGTTTTAAGATTGTTATAATATCAGGGATGGGTCCATAGAGCTGTGATTTAGTTGGATGTTGCCTTCAAGAGACGTTAAGTATAACTTTCAACATTTCTGTGTAGGTTACATCAAACTTACATTCTAGGTTTTAAGATTGTTATAATATCAGGGATGGGTCCATAGAGCTGTGATTTAGTTGGATGTTGCCTTCAAGAGACGTTAAGTATAACATTCAACATTTCTGTGTAGGTTACATCAAACTTACATTCTAGGTTTTAAGATTGTTATAATATCAGGGATGGGTCCATAGAGCTGTGATTTAGTTGGATAATGTCTTCAAGAGACGTTAAGTATAACACTCAACATTTCTGTGTAGGTTACATCAAACTTACATTCTAGGTTTTATGATTGTAATAATATCAGGGATGGGTCCATAGAGCTGTGATTTAGTTGGATAATGTCTTCAAGAGACGTTAAGTATAACACTCAACATTTCTGTGTAGGTAACATCAAACTTACATTCTAGGTTTTATGATTGTAATAATATCAGGGATGGGTCCATAGAGCTGTGATTTAGTTGGATAATGTCTTCAAGAGACGTTAAGTATAACACTCAACATTTCTGTGTAGGTTACATCAAACTTACATTCTAGGTTTTAAGATTGTTATAATATCTGAGATGGGTCCATAGAGCTGTGATTTAGTTGGATGTTGCCTTCAAGAGACGTTAAGTATAACATTCAACATTTCTGTGTAGGTTACATCAAACTTACATTCTAGGTTTTAAGATTGTTATAATATCAGGGATGGGTCCATAGAGCTGTGATTTAGTTGGATGTTGCCTTCAAGAGACGTTAAGTATAACTTTCAACATTTCTGTGTAGGTTACATCAAACTTAGATTCTAGGTTTTAAGATTGTAATAATATCAGGGATGGGTCCATAGAGCTGTGATTTAGTTGGATAATGTCTTCAAGAGACGTTAAGTATAACACTCAACATTTCTGTGTAGGTTACATCAAACTTACATTCTAGGTTTTAAGATTGTTATAACATCAGGGATGGGTCCATAGAGCTGTGATTTAGTTGGATGTTGCCTTCAAGAGACGTTAAGTATAACATTCAACATTTCTGTGTAGGTTACATCAAACTTACATTCTAGGTTTTAAGATTGTTATAATATCAGGGATGGGTCCATAGAGCTGTGATTTAGTTGGATAATGTCTTCAAGAGACGTTAAGTATAACACTCAACATTTCTGTGTAGGTTACATCAAACTTACATTCTAGGTTTTATGATTGTAATAATATCAGGGATTGTTCCATAGAGATGTGAGTTAGTTGGATAATGTCTTCAAGAGACGTTAAGTATAACACTCAACATTTCTGTGTAGGTTACATCAAACTTACATTCGAGGTTTTAAGATTGTAATAATATCAGGGATGGGTCCATAGAGCTGTGATTTAGTTGGATAATGTCTTCAAGAGACGTTAAGGTTATAAACACTTCGAACATTTGGGTCCTGTGTAGGTTGGACATTCAAACTTAACATTTCTAGGTTTTAAGGATTGTTATATTATCAGAGATGGGTCCATAGAGCGGTGATTTAGTTGGATAATGTCTTCAAGAGACGTTAAGTATAACACTCAACATTTCTGCGTCGGTTACATCAAACTTACATTCTAGGTTTTAAGTTTGTTATAATATCAGAGATGGGTCCATAGAGCTGTGATTTAGTTGGATAATGTCTTCAAGAGACGTTAAGTATAACACTCAACATTTCTGCGTCGGTTACATCAAACTTACATTCTAGATTTTAAGATTGTTATAATATCAGAGATGGGTCCATAGAGCTGTGATTTAGTTGGATAATGTCTTCAAGAGACGTTAAGTATAACACTCAACATTTCTGTGTAGGTTACATCAAACTTACATTCTAGGGTTTATGATTGTAATAATATCAGGGATGGGTCCATAGAGCTGTGATTTAGTTGGATAATGTCTTCAAGAGACCTTAAGTATAACACTCAACATTTCTGTGTAGGTTACATCAAACTTACATTCTAGGTTTTATGATTGTAATAATCTCAGGGATGGGTCCATAGAGCTGTGATTTAGTTGGATAATGTCTTCAAGAGACGTTAAGTATAATACTCAACATTTCTGTGTAGGTTACATCAAACTTACATTCTAGGTTTTATGATTGTAATAATATCAGGGATTGTTCCATAGAGATGTGAGTTAGTTGGATAATGTCTTCAAGAGACGTTAAGTATAACACTCAACATTTCTGTGTAGGTTACATCAAACTTAGATTCTAGGTTTTAAGATTGTAATAATATCAGGGATGGGTCCATAGAGCTGTGATTTAGTTGGATAATGTCTTCAAGAGACGTTAAGTATAACACTCAACATTTTTGTGTAGGTTACATCAAACTTACATTCGAGGTTTTAAGATTGTAATAATATCAGGGATGGGTCCATAGAGCTGTGATTTAGTTGGATAATGTCTTCAAGAGACGTTAAGTATAACACTCAACATTTCTGTGTAGGTTACATCAAACTTACATTCTAGGTTTTAAGATTGTTATAATATCAGAGATGGGTCCATAGAGCTGTGATTTAGTTGGATAATGTCTTCAAGAGACGTTAAGTATAACACTCAACATTTCTGCGTCGGTTACATCAAACTTACATTCTAGGTTTTAAGTTTGTTATAATATCAGAGATGGGTCCATAGAGCTGTGATTTAGTTGGATAATGTCTTCAAGAGACGTTAAGTATAACACTCAACATTTCTGCGTCGGTTACATCAAACTTACATTCTAGATTTTAAGATTGTTATAATATCAGAGATGGGTCCATAGAGCTGTGATTTAGTTGGATAATGTCTTCAAGAGACGTTAAGTATAACACTCAACATTTCTGTGTAGGTTACATCAAACTTACATTCTAGGGTTTATGATTGTAATAATATCAGGGATGGGTCCATAGAGCTGTGATTTAGTTGGATAATGTCTTCAAGAGACCTTAAGTATAACACTCAACATTTCTGTGTAGGTTACATCAAACTTACATTCTAGGTTTTATGATTGTAATAATCTCAGGGATGGGTCCATAGAGCTGTGATTTAGTTGGATAATGTCTTCAAGAGACGTTAAGTATAATACTCAACATTTCTGTGTAGGTTACATCAAACTTACATTCTAGGTTTTATGATTGTAATAATATCAGGGATTGTTCCATAGAGATGTGAGTTAGTTGGATAATGTCTTCAAGAGACGTTAAGTATAACACTCAACATTTCTGTGTAGGTTACATCAAACTTAGATTCTAGGTTTTAAGATTGTAATAATATCAGGGATGGGTCCATAGAGCTGTGATTTAGTTGGATAATGTCTTCAAGAGACGTTAAGTATAACACTCAACATTTTTGTGTAGGTTACATCAAACTTACATTCGAGGTTTTAAGATTGTAATAATATCAGGGATGGGTCCATAGAGCTGTGATTTAGTTGGATAATGTCTTCAAGAGACGTTAAGTATAACACTCAACATTTCTGTGTAGGTTACATCAAACTTACATTCTAGGTTTTAAGATTGTTATAATATCAGAGATGGGTCCATAGAGCTGTGATTTAGTTGGATAATGTCTTCAAGAGACGTTAAGTATAACACTCAACATTTCTGCGTCGGTTACATCAAACTTACATTCTAGGTTTTAAGATTGTTATAATATCAGGGATGGGTCCATAGAGCTGTGATTTAGTTGGATGTTGTGTACAAGAGATGTTAAATATAACACTGAACATTTCTGTGTAGGTTACATCAAACTTACATTCTAGGTTTTAAGATTGTAATAATATCAGGGATTGGTCCATAGAGCTGTGATTTAGTTGGATGTTGTGTACAAGAGACGTTAAGTATAACACTCAACATTTCTGTGTAGGTTACATCAAACTTACATTCTAGGTTTTAAGATTGTAATAATATCAGGGATTGGTCCATAGAGCTGTGATTTAGTTGGATAATGTCTTCAAGAGACGTTATATATAGCCCTTAACATTTCTGTGTAGGTTACATCAAACTTACATTTTAGGTTTTAAGATTGTTATAATATCAGGAACGGGTCCATAAAGCTCTGATTTCGTTGAATGTTGTCTCCAAGATATGTTAATTTTTATCCTCTCACATCCGAGTGTTAGGTTTCATCAGGCTTAGAATCTAGGTTTTATATAATGCTCAATCTCTAGCACCACCCATTAACATATTTTTTGCTTGTTTGTTCTTGCCTGGTAGGAAAAAACCCCAAAATAGCTTGTGTAATGAATAGGGATATGCTTCGGTTCTTCTCACTGTAATATGATCGTCTGGTTTCAGCTATAAATACAGACGAAGGCGGGGATGTCTAGGACTACGTCTATTGGAACGCCTATTGACTACGCCTATTGCATAAGCCTACGCATAAGCATACTACATACAACTATGACGCGTACTAGTCAATTACGGCTATTTGCTAGATTGTCCTCCCCGATTACATTTGCCGTGAGAGCTCGCCCATGCTAAACGATACTAATATTCAATATATCAATTATTGTATCGATTAACAAATTTCATTTTTTAACACCTGGTTACATTATAATTGTTATAGCCCATCTGGGACACAGATTATCAAAGTGGGTGTTGGGATCAGGGAGAAAAATGTGGACAGCCAGATGGTGGCTGTGTTACCTCTGAAGCATATTGTACGTGAAGTGTATCTTACCTTCACTTTAAAGTGTTTACTATTTATATAACAATTATTATGGTAAATACCAAAATACTCATTGAATATGCAATATTAGCACCAAGAAAATAAGTCAAAGGTTGACTTATTTTCTTGGTGGGTGGGGGGGCGTTATGTCTGTTTTCTTTAGTAGATAAAGGAGTGGCAATCGAATAAGTTTTGGAAACCACTGAGCTAAGAGAATGAAAACTTCTACTGCATTTCGACTTTAGCCTATTTTGAGTAAACCATAAATTATTAAATCCTTTATCTGTATTTGTCTATATTTCTGAGATGAGGTAGTCTTTATAGTATTTATATTATTAAGAACACGTGGCTCAGTGGATATAGACGTTGGTTAGTTCCTGTGATTTGACCCAAAGACTTGTGAGTTCAATACCAAGCGACAGCAATGGTGCACAAGTAATTGACGGGGTTAGAGGGAGATAACTTATGACTTCCAAAAGAGGCACTACTACGCAAGGGATAAGAATGATATACCCCAGTGATTGTAATAAAGGGTTCGGTTCGAAATTCCTAGAATCTGAAGAAGCGTACAACGTTCGAAACGTCGTGCAAATGACAACAAAGATGAGGGTAATAGTTCGAACAATGTAAATACCGATATCTGTGTCTCAAAGACTGTCTAACATTAAAGCTAACCATATACTGTCAACACTTGTGACAACATTGGTACCGAGCTGTAGTCAGTATCTACCTTTCCCTATCAGTAGAATAGAGAGAGAGTGCGCGTTACGTATATAAATGTCAATCTCCAGTAAAAATGTTTTGCCTAAGCCAGCGTTGCCCCATTGTAGTGCCAAAAAGAGTGCAGGAAACAGTATTTACCCGTTATAAGACTATACCCTATTGGTAAAACAGACGACATCGCAAAAAATACTTCCATGAAGCAGATTCATAATCTGCTGAGACTGAGATGCAGCATATTCACTAATTTCAACACGTTATTTTTCTTTCTAGTTTCCCCAGAAAGACAAACGAATCTTGATATGTAAAGTCACAATTTTATTCGCCTGAGAGGAGTTCACTTTGGAGTGGAAACACTTGTAGCGACACAAAAACCATTATGGACATTAATGTATTATACAAAACAAAAACAAAAAAATAATAATAATAAATCTACACTTTAATTAAAAAGTTCACGACTTCCCGCACTTTTTTCCATTTATAGTACCCATTTTTCTCGTTGGAACAACCCCTATTTCTTATATATTATGGGCGCGTGGCCAAATAAAACATTGGTTTTCTGATCATGAGACCCCGGTTTGAATCTCATTATGGTTGATTTGTCGATTTATCAGGTAGGTAATTTCTTGATGCTTTCGGTCTGAAGGATCGATTCTAGCGTGCGAAATATTTGGAAAGTACCGAAAACCATACTTTGGGGTTGACTCAAGCCTTGAGAGTGAAATTAAATAAACGCGAATCATTGGGTAGACGCGAACTTTTGGAAACCGTCGATGGTTGTGCAAGCACGAAGTCACAAGCCATCGCCCTGGCATTGTTCAGACTGTTTTTCCCGCTAGATAACGCGCTCTCTCCCAGAAACTCTAACTTAGGTCCGCTCAGTATATTTACAGTATAAACCTTATAAACCTTTGTTGGTTTTGTGGGTGTTGAAACATAAAAGTGCCTGAGTATGCGTCTACAATGGGGAAT
Source organism: Ascarosepion bandense (assembly GCA_037127315.1). Lineage (NCBI taxonomy): Eukaryota > Metazoa > Mollusca > Cephalopoda > Sepiida > Sepiidae > Ascarosepion > Ascarosepion bandense. Next base: position 1,386,257 of record JBBBDQ010000770.1, on the reverse strand, counting down.
AATGAGCAACCCTAGTAGTCAAACATTCTTGGATACGAGTGGCCAGCCACACACACACACACACACACACACACACACATATATATATATATATATTAATAAAATAATAATAAATCTGGCCATAACACATTACATTGCATTTGAATACATGGTTATGTTGTAATTTCGCGCTATCACGCGGTGTAACGTCATAGAACCGCATTGCAAATTTGCGAACTGTGTTTGTTATTTTTGGTAACTATTGCCCTTGCCTAGCGGAGTTTTATGTCAACACAAAATAAAATCGTCGGTGATGGTGGATGTTATTGTGTTACCGTCTTAATAATCTCTCTGAAGATGGCTCATGTGAGCCGAAAGCTTAGAACCAAATTAATAAAAAATTATCCAAATGTTGAAGAATTTTTGTCTTTATTTTCAACTGAAATTAAAGCCAAAATACGACGTTTAGAACGGCTCATGATTAAACATAATAGACATTCATTGTCTCTTATATTTAACAGTATATGTTTAGAAAATTATTTGCTGCCTCGATACACTATATATATATATATATATATATATATATATATATATATATATATATATAGTACCTTGAAGAAGTTCTCGCTGTTTTCCAACAGATGGTGTCCCCAGAACTGCGTGGGTGTAGTTCCAGATGGTAATACGTCTATAAAGAAGTATTATAAGCAACCTTCAAATTCAGATTCAGTGTATGTCATTTCGCCGAAGTTTAAACAGCTTTGTTTCTCCTAGAGTTAAACATGTTGTATTTTCGCCAAAGAAGTGTATTTGAAGGAGAAGTTTTGCTGCACTACTTTATTCAAAAGAAATCTGCACCTGAATCAAACAGAATTTTTGTTCAGACTTACGGCGATCATGCCCTGTTAGAAACAACATGCAGAAATTGGTTTAGGAACTTCAAAATAATGATTTTGATGTTGAAGATAAAGAACTCTTTGGTTCCCTGAAAAAAGCTTGAAGACGAAGAATTGGAGACATGAAGACTCGTGTTAGACACAAGCTGAACTTACAAAATCACAATTATTCCGAAACGTTTGAAACCACTAAGAATGATTCGAAATGTGAGCAAACGCACATGCAAACCCACACTAATATTGAAAATATCGATTCTTGTATCAATTAACAAATTTTATGTTATATATTTTATATATTTCATATTATATTTTACACATTTTATATTTTCCCATGACAGAAATGTGAGTACCTGCATATGCAAACCTATACCAATATTTAGAATATTCTCGTATCGATTAACAAATTCCATATTTTATAAATACCTGGTTGCCTTATAATTGTAGATTAAATCCTGCTAATATTTACAGTCAGTTTAACATGGGAATATGACTATTGTCAGTCAGTCAGTTAAGTGCCATACGTGATACACGCTTGGGCGATCATGTCTCGAAAGAGACATGTCTGACTGGGCAGAAGATTATCCCGCAGTAGGTTGCCATTGCTTTCTGCGGTAGACTGGATGCCGACTAAGGCTATAGAACCCAATCTGTCCTGCTATTTAACCCAATAACAGGAAGGAAGAGACGGATTAATACCTTTCCCAAGAGTATTTGCGCGTAAGTGAATACAATGGATTCAGCTGGAATTCGAACTCGGCTCCCCGGCTTCTCGTTCCGAGCCGATATCCACTGTACTACAACGCACATCCTATTGACTATGTTACCCAAGTGTTCAGCTATCCACTCTTTTTTCCATTAATCATTTTTTTTAATCATTTCACCCCAAGCAAGGCATTCCACTGCCACTATTGCGATTGGGGCTACATAGGGGAAGGTAAATAGAAAGAGTGGTTAGATATAAGAAATGTCAGAAGAGGGGTGATAGGTAGTTGGGAGAACGGGAAGAGTGTTTGAAAGAATGGAAGCGAGTTAGTGTGTTAAGAGGTGTCTATTGACCTTACATTTAAACTCCTGGAGATTGTAGCCGTCGGGGAAGCAGTCATGTGGAAGAGAATTCCACAGTCGGGAAGTGCGAGAAAAGAAACTGTTGGAGTAGAAGTTGCGGTTGCATTTTATCGGTTTCACTGTAAAAGGGTGGGATCTAGTTGCTAATCTAGTATCTCGTGCAAATTCGAACCTAGGGGGCACCAGTGATCTAAGTTCATCGGAGCAGAAGCCGTGAAAGTATTTATAGAAGAGACACAGGGAAGCCACGTCGCGCCGGTGAAAGAGAGACTGCAGGCGGTCAGCTAAGTCGGTATCAATCACATTATAGACCCTCCGCTGTACCTTGTCGAGAAGCCCAAGGAGAATAGCAGGGGCACCCGACCAGATATGGCAACAGTATTCAATGCACGGGCGGATGGTAGATTTATAAATGTGCAGGATAGATTCAGACGGAAAAAAACTCCGGGCCCTGCACAGAGAACCGATTTTCATAGCAGCGGATTTAGCAATGAGTTCGATATAGTCATTCCACTTGAGGTCCGCTGAGAGTGTGAGACCAAGGAGGCGTAGTGTTTTACTCTCTGGGAGGCAAGCCTGGTCCATGCTAATAGGAGGTAGGTGCGATTACTGGCATGTAAGTAACTAGACGTTTTTGAAAAAGAACTAGCAATAACACGGTGATCGAACATGACTTATTGATTCGGCTCTCCATATTACTTATTCTGCTACCTCTCCTCTTTCTCTCTTTCACACACACACACAGACACACACACAGACACACACAGACACACACACACACACACACACACACACACACACACACACACACACACACACACATTACTATGAAATTAATGCATTTTCAATTTCCAGTCAGACTGTATAACTCTAACTTTTGTTGATACCCACGTTTGAGTAAATGTCATTTTAATTAATTTATTTATTTTAAATCGTTTCAATCATTGCTGATATAATACATAATAATACAAATAAAATAATACTTTCAAGAACTAAAATAACATTTTTCTTTTCACTTTTCTTTTCTTTTTTCTTTTCAATTGGAGTAGATAGACTAAACTATCGCCCGGTTAATACTACACCCACGTCTATTGAACAGGTTAAGAGGCTCATCCCTTTTTCCCTGTTTAGGATGTGGTTTCCGGCTTTCTCTTTTCCAAATCTTTTCACTCTTTCAATTGGAGTAGATAGACTAAACTATCGCCCGGTTCACACTCCACCTACGTCTATTGTACAGGTGTAGAGGTTCATCCCTTGTTCCAGGTTTAGGATGTGTTTTCCGGCTTTCTCTTTTCCAAATCTTTTCACTCTTACGTAGCCCCCTGCACATCAGTGGCGTTACCGCCTTGCTCGGGGTGATATGATTAAAAAAAAAACACTTCTATCAACTTGTGCATTCGAGTGTCTTCATAAAGATGTGCTGTGCGGCTGGTGCTGAACGAGCTTCCCTCTTTGTAGGGGAACGACAAAATGTGGATTCTTTAAAAAGGTAATTGGAACTTGTTAGTCTGCAACTCATTTCACCCCAAGCAAGGCAGAACTGCCACTGGTGCACAGGGGGTTACAGAAGAGGTGAGTGATGAGAAAGAGAAACAAGTTACAGGAAAGTCAGAGAATGAGCAAGAACAGGATGAGAATACACATGTGAAGAGAGCTGCATGAGAGTAGAGTGTAAAGGAAAAAAAATAATACAAGTGTTGTCAGGGAAAGGGTGTGAGTTAAGAAAATAAGAGATGGCAATTGACTTTGCATTTAAATTCTTGAAAATTGTAGCTTTCAGGGAAGCAAGTATACAGAAGGGAATTCCACAGGTGGAAAGTGCGAGTAAAGAAGCTGGTAGAGTAGAAGTGCGGTTACACTTGATTGGTTTCAATATAAATGTGTAGAACCAAGCCCGTAGTCTAATAACTTGAGTAAATTCATGCAGTGGGGGCACCAGGGAGCTAAGAACATCAGAGCAGAAGCCATGAAAGTATTTGTAGAAGAGACAGAGGGAAGCCATATTACGTCAGTAAGAAAGTGACTGGAGTTGAGCTACCAGGTCGGGATCAATTACATTGCAGATTCTCTGCTGGATTTTATCAAGAAGCCCGAGATGAATAGCAGGGGCACCCGACCAAATGTGACAGCAGTATTAAATGCATGAGCAGATGGTAGATTTATATATGGGCAATATGGATTTAGACGAGAAAAACTTCCTGCCCTACAAAGGGAACCAACCTTCCGAACAGAAGATTTTGGTATGGATTCAATGACGTCATTCCACTTGAGGTTGGCTGATAGATTTAGGCCTAGTGTTTTGCTTTCAGGGAGACTAGTCTGATTCATTCTGATGGGAGTGGGTAGAAGCGGTTGTCTATGGTGGTTAAATGCTAGCAGCTTCGTTTTGGAAGCATTAAAATTTAGGAGCCATTTCTTACCTCAGTCCAGCACAGATTGGAGGTCCTTTTCAAGATCAGCAGCCAAGTTTGCTTTGTCACCCTCAGCAGATTTCTCATCGAGGCGGGAGTAAATTGTTGTGTCGCCAGCATAGATGCCTACTTGGGATCTGATTACATCAGGGAGATTGTTGATGAAGATGAGAAAAAGAGTAGGACCTAGAATAGAGCCTTGAGGGACACCCGTGTTCATATGATAGTATCTGGAAGCATGCCCGTTCAATACTACATTCATTACGCGATTTGAAAGGAAAGACTGCTTTAGGTCCAGTTACACCATAGCACTGTAGCTTGCGTTGAAGAACAACATGCCAGACTCTATCAGATGCTTTAGAGATATCTATTGCAATAGCTCGAGCTTCGCCGTTTTTATCGAGAGACTGGTATATATACTCTGGGATGGTCGTTAACATATCAGCAGTAGAACTGGTGAAGCGGAAACCATACTGTTTATCAAAGAAGAGGCCGTGGGCTGTGAGATGTTGAACCACTTTAGCATTAATAATAGCCTTGAGCACTTTGCCAAAAATTGGAAGGAGGCTGATAGTCGATAACTAGAAGGGTTTGGGGGTTCACCAGCATTCTTAAATGCAGAAACCACAGAGGAGGACTTCCAACAGACAGGGAAGCAAGAAGCAGAGAGGTAGTAGTTGTAGAGTTTGTAGAGGACAGAGGAGAGTTCAGCGGCACATTTCTTCATGACAATGATTGGGATTCCGTCAACTCAGCTCGACTTATGGTGGTCAAGTTTTGAAATTAGACACCAGCGAGGGAGTAATGTGAACGTCACTTAGTTGAGCCTCAGTTCTAGGTGGGAAGTCGGGTGTGGATACCCCTGATGAATCAAATGTCGAGTTGGCGGTAAATCTGCGCGCAAGCATTCAGCCTTGTCTGCTGAAGATGTAAAGACCTCAAATTCATTGATTAAAGTGGGGATTGATGGCTTGCTGTTATTTAACACATTTTTACAGAGCCGACAATAGTCTCCGGAGCCGAATTTGCGAGAAGTTATGTGCTGTTTCATTCTTTCAGCAAACAACAGCTTAGCATCATTTAGGATCCTCTTACGCTGATTATGAGCAGAGGCAAAAAGGGGGCCTTATTATGGTCAGCTGAGTGTTTCCGATAAAGCCAGAAGAAGTGACTCCTGTGGGTAATAGCAACCGAGCAAGCTGGGGAGAACCAAGGGAACGAATGGGGTTTAAGTCGAAACTTCCTGGCTGGGATGAAAGCATCGAGGCCAGCTTTAACCCACGAAGAAACCTCAGACGCACAGTCTTCAACGGGAAGACTAAAAGCTTTGTTCCAAGGGACGTCACACAGAAAATTGCGGAGCGACTTTCAATCAGCTCTTTGGTAGGAGTAAGATATTCTGCTGGTCTGGTGTTTCTGGGAGGAGGGGATGTGAAAAGATATATTAACAGAAACCACAGCACGATCAGAGTTTCCAAGAGAGCAAAGCTGCATAACATGGCAAGAGTCAGAGGCAGAACTGAAACAGAAATCTAGCAGTGAGTCAGTTCCATTAGCGTTATTAGAAAAACGTATGGAGAAATCCATCACTTACGTAAGGGAAAGAGTGATTAAAAAGTTCATGGTATGGACACCAGTAAGATCTGTGACAGAGTTTTCCAGCCGCTTGGCATGGTGGGCATGGAAGTTTCCAATCATAAATATATTTAATACATAACATGCCGAATCGTAGTAGTTTCCCCTACAAAGGAGGATGTAGGTTTGTACCCTGCAATAGGGCAAATCATTTGGAAGACTTTCAAATACACAGGTCGATAGACGTAATTCACACTGTTAGAAAAAGAAATGGGGATATTTTCTCAAAAATAGGAACTTGATAAAATAACGTTTAGAGCAATACAAATATACAAGGTTATCTATCTATCTATCTATCTATCTATCTATCTATCTATCTATCTATCTATCTATCTATCTATCTTATCTATCTCAGTCTGTTCGTATCTATCTATCTATCTATCTATCTATCTCAGTCTGTTCGTATCTATCTATCTATCTATCTATCTATCTATCTATCTATCTATCTATCTATCTCAGTCTGTTCATATCTATCTATCTATCTATCTATCTATCTATCTATCTATCTATCTATCTTAATGTATATTTGGGCAGAAATCTTTCTTTTAAGCATATTTCCTTGAAAACGTCCAACAAAAAAGGCTTTATTTATTTTTATTTAATTTTTCCAGTATTCGATCATGTTTCTTTTTTTGCTGGTGATAAGAAATACGAAAATGTTCCGTAATGATTTTTTAAGCTTTTTTTGAAAATTGTCAGATAAGTGGTTGAAAGCGTTTGAAAAAATCATTTCAGAACATTTTTACATTTCAGCAATTCCCCTGTGCTGAGCGTGTGAATGAGTGTGCTTGTGTGTGTATAGGCATACGTTTGTGTCTGTGTGCATTTTATTATTATTATTGTCTTGCCACCTGTCACCTGTAAGGCAATTCAAAATTCTACTCTGGTCATGGGAGGGAAAGGTGAAAATGTGTTGGATTTAATCTTTTTTTAAAACAAACAATTTTTCTGATTCTCCTCTAACCGAAAACACGCACGCACGCACGCACATACATTTTTTAAAAGAAATTAGTATTAAGTGCATATATATATATATATATATATATATACTTTAATGCTGAAACCTATGTATGAGAACATATGTGATATTTGTTACTATTACACTGACAGTAACATATGGACACACATTTATATAAACACACAAAAACACTCATACATATAAAAACACATACACACAAAGTTACTCGTTTAAAGAAATCTATTTTTTTTTTTAGTATTCACTCATTTATGATCTAAGATTTAAACATTTTATCTTGAAACAAGTCTATTTTCCAGAAAATCTTCTAAAACCCATAAATTTATTTTGTGCGATTAGAAAAAAATTGCTTTATTGGAAATAAGACAAAGAAAACAATAGCGAAAACAATATTACAAAAAAAAAAAAAAAAGAATACGCTTATGTAAGTTTATTGAATAGTCAGTCAGTCAGTTAAGTGCCATACGTGAGACACGCTTGGGTGATCATGTCTCGAAAGAGACATGACTGACTGGGCAGAAGATTATCCCGCAGTAGGTTGCCATTACTTTCTGCAGTAGACTGGTTGCCAGCCAAGGCTATAGAACCCAATCTGTCCTGTTATTGGACTCATAGGTAGAAGGGAAAGAAATGTATTATAATATTATGTAGTAATTAGTGGGGGATCGGTTTCCTATTGTTATGAAGTAATAAACTGATCCCCCATTTTATGACCAGTAGAAGCCTCAATCATTATTCCAACTATTATATTCAGTCAGTCAGTTAAGTGCCATACGTGATACACACTTTAGGCGATCATATCTCGAAAGAGACATGACTGACTGGGCAGAAGATTATCCCGCAGTAAGTTGCCATTACTTTCTGCGGTAGACTGGTTGCCAGCCAAGGCTTTAGAACCCAATCTGTCCTGTTATTTGACTCATAGCTAGAGGGAGAAGAGAGTGGGGTATCAGTTTATTACTTCATAACAATAAAAAACCGATTCCCCACTTTATGACCAGTAGAAGCCTTAATCATGATTACAACTACAATATTCAGTCAGTCAGTTAAGGGCCATACGTGATACACACTTGGGCGATCATGTCTCGAAAAAGACTCGATAATCTTCTGATTGGGCAGAAGATTATCCCACAGTAGGTTGTTGTTACTTTCTGTGGTAGAGTGATTGCCAGCCATGGCTTTAGAACCCAATCTGTCCTGTTATTTAACTCATAACTGGAGGAAAGAAACGAATTAATACCTTTCCCAAGGGTATTTGCGTGTAAGTGAATGCAAAGAATTTAATTAAATTTCGAACTCGGCTCTACGTAGATTGGCTTTTAAAAGGAAACGAAATCGAAAAAGAAAGCAAATTTTTTTAATATATTTAGACAGAAAACTTAGATTTATAGTTTTACATTTACATACTTTCTTTATAATCCTAAATTAACAATTTATGATGCCATAGTGATATTTACAGAAACATTGGGAACACACGCACACGCGCGCGCAAACACACACATCACACACACATACGAACACACACAAATATATATATAAGCTTTGTTTCTTTCTCTTACATACATGCATACACGCATTGCAGAATGCCATACGGTGCTTTTGCGCAGAGTCAGGACTTGTCATCCCATGTCAGAAAGAAAAGGTCAGAATATATCAGTAAGAAATTTGTTTACTTTTAACCAGTGTGTGGCGGCCATGTCAACTGCGTTTGGTTTAGCTCGATTCTTCTGAAAAAAAGCAAAAATTAAAAAAACAAATAAAAAATTAAATTCGATTTAAAATATAAAAAATAAAATGAAGAAAAATAGAAAACCAACAAACTATATTAAATTAAAATTTTAAAAAGAAATCAAATAAAATAAAAATAAAATATAAATCAATCAAAATACAGATAGTTATTATCTGTATTTTGGCTGATTTTTTTTTATTTCTTTTGCAATAAAATATAAACCAAATCATTAGATACAATAAAATATTATTCATAAGATTAACAGAAATTATTGAACATTTAAATCTTAAATAATTTTTGTTAATTTTATTAATATTTATGAGTGTTTTTTCCAGTTACCAACAATACTTTGTTTTCCAGCTGAATTCGTTGCATTCACTTATGCGCAAATACCCTTGGGAAAAGTATTAATCCATCTCCTCTCCCTCCAGCTACGGTTTAAATAACAGGACAAATTTGATTCTATAGCCTTGGCTGGCAACCAATCTACCGCAGAAAGTAATGGCAACCTATTTCGGGATAATCTTCTGCCCAATCAGTCATGTTTCTTTCGAAACTTGATCGCCCAAAGCGTGTATCACGTATGACACTTAACTGACTTACTATTTAAAGTAAAATTCATTTAATGTTTTTGCCTTGATAAAGTCCTTCATAGGACAAAATGCATAGGTGAGAAAATATAGTTTTCCTCTTGTCTTCTTGATTTAACATTACTGTTCTTTTTCCTTGGATAATAACTGAGTATACTTTTTTATGCGCAAGTGCTACACAAGAGAAAAGATTAGACAGGAGGAGAGTAAAGAGAAAGACGAACCAGTTGCAGGGGGTGTCAGAGAAGGGAGCAAGAGAAGGATGAGAATACAGGTGGGATGACAGTTGCAAAGGTAGAGAGAAAGGAAAAGAAATACAGAGTGATGTAGAAAGAACTGGCGTCAAGTGGTTAAGAGATGGGTATTGACATTGCATTTTTGCAAAAAATATTAACTGAATTATAAATTAGTAGGAATTATGATGTATCCAGTTGCCAAAGATGGTAAAAATTCCGTCAAAATTATAAAAGGATAAAAAAACTTATAGTAAAGGTTTTTCTTTCAAACAAACTCGATTTACTGCCAAGAAATCACTGATTCCTGCATGTTTGGGTGGTGTTATGGAATGAGAAATTGGAGAGCAGAGTTCAAATTGCAACTGGGTTTGTTTTATTCACTTACACACAAATAATCTTGGGAAAGTATGAATTCATCTCTTCCGTTATTGGTTAAATATTGATGTCTAGAAAAGTCATTGATATCTCCCCAAAATTGTTAATATAATGTTCACTCACCAAAAATGTTTTGGCTTTAAATAGCCCACAAAAAATTGATAAATCAATCTTCTTCCCTCAGCTATGGATTAAATAATACGATTTCTATTTTTAAAAAATCCTTGTTATCTCCAAAAAAATTGTCAATATTCACTCCCCAACAACAATGAAAAACGATAATTATATTTTCAATCCAAAATAGGTTTTGGTTTTAAATAACCCATAAAGTGTTGATAAGCTGTAAAAAACAAATTACTCAATCAAACCTCATTGATTCCTATGCCGAATTCCTTGATTCTTATTTTTTTTAAATGCCATATTCCTTCAGAAAGTAATCAGTATGGTATATTCATAAATTTTGTTTTCATTATTATCTATGAATTTCCATTTTACTGATAGCCAGGGTCTGGGTTAATAGATAGACTTAGGTCTGTTCCAAGAGCTTGCGTGTGAAAATCAATACAACAAATATAAAAACCTAAACTTAATCTAGATGACTGTTCATTATTCATCATCATCACCACCACCATCCTCATGATGTTTCTAGAAAATATTTTGTCACAAAAAAAACATGTCTTCAGTAATATGAATTTTCAACATGATCCTGATCTTGAATCTCATATGTCCCATGATCTAGTGGGGTCACAGAGTTGCTGCACAGAAGAACATCTTACCTGTACTTGTGTATCTTGATTGAAAGTTGGTGGTGGGATATTTGTCCCCAATTTATCTTCTGGTATATCCACAGCCAATGTCCTACAATTTGAATGCTCTTCTCGGCCACGAACATGTTGACTGTTGAAATGTCTAGCAAGCCCTCTGTTATGGTGAAACACACCTATTCCTCAGATAATGAACTCTCCCTCCTATATTAATTTTATGGTGAAACACACCTATTCCTCAGATAATGGACTCTCCCTCCTATATTAATAAGAGTTATCAGGAAGTTAACGGAGGAAGTACTTGGGAGGTTTATGTGAGTTCTTTAGACTTCTATTGGAGTTCAGTAGAACTACTAGGCAGTTGATATTAGTCGGCAGTTAAACGAATACTAAGGAGTCAGCTTTCAGTGGACGATTAACCAAGTTCCTAACATTTTGTGTACGCTAAGTCGATTAGCAATCGACATAGCACGATTATAACCTTCAGTGCGAAAACTACTCAACAACACCCTCCACCCATCAATTTTCATAATTATGAATTTTCATAAATTTTAAAATAATAAATAGATCCTATTTATGCTTGAAGGAACTTCATCAGTATGAAATGACAAACAATTCTTTTCCGAATAGTTTCTCTTTGGCGTAGAATGTTTTATTCCCAACAAAAGTCAAATAGCTAGTATTGGTTCTCTCCTGAATGTGCTGCAGTCATGATCCATTGTAAAATTTACTACCATTTCTAACAGAGGGATTGGTGAAACAGTACATTTTCCTCTTTCAGAAATTTGCACAATCACTGGAAGAGCAAACTGAAAAATCCAAAAAGAAGCTATATACAGTCTTCTTCTTTTTCTATGTGCCTTCTCCCTTCAGGGCGTAGGCGATGATGGCCTTCCACTTTTCCCTATCCCTGGTTGCTCTGTTACACCATGCAACCCTCGTTCTGTCATCCACTAGTTCAAGCCCATAAATATAGAATATAAATGTAGAGAAAATAGCATGGCCACAAAATGAGGGATCAGTTTATATATTAATTATAATATAGATTTGATCCCCCACTTCATATCCACATTATATTTTCTTACAAACAGTTGGCATATATATTCTTCTTTGTGCCCTGTCCCTTCAGGACGTAGGCGATCATGGCCTTCCACTTTTCCCTATCCCTGGTGGCTCTGAGCACGCCTTCTCCTGTTACGTCATGCAACCCTCGTTTTCTCATCCACTAGCTCAAGCACATAAATCTAGAATATAAATGTATAGAAAATAGCATAGCCACAAAATGAGAGATCAGTTTATATATTAATTATAATATAGATTTGATAAAATTAATATTACTTAATAATTTTTATTTGTTTCTAATGAATTTTTCATGTTTCTTGATACATTACTCAGCTTTTGAAGACATCTTTCATTATCCCAATGCACCTTTGGATTTTTGACGTCACGTTTTTAATCCTTATATTATTAATAATATATAATAATATTTTCATAATATATAATAATATTATAATAATAATAATAAAATATTCATTCTTGTATATGGTAAAGAATATTGGGCAATCTCATCACAGACAAAGAATAAACTTGAAAGAACAGAAATGTTGTATTACAAAATAATGTTGAGGATAGTATTAACTGAACATGTGAGCAAAGACAAATTGCTAGAATAATTGTAAAACAAAAAGAAAATTTATATGTAACATCAAAATGAGAAAGGTAAAATTTCTAAAAAAAGGGCTGTTAAAAATTGATACCCACAGAACATATTAAAGGCAAATTGGGCAAGAAAAAGTAGCAAGTAAACTTCCTAATGTGCTTCTGAAAATAGATGGCTTAGGGTTTAAAATAGAAAACAAAATGACAAAATCTACGAAGAGAATTTGACACTCAGAAGAGATATTAAAGGCAAAAGTTACTAATGAAAAGCTGGAACTAACCTACATAATGAGCTCGTAAAATAGCTGTCTTTGTATTTAGAAGAAATAAAATAAATAATAGAATATCGTCAGAGATTTTGACGCTATCAGGATATTTTATAAGTAAATGAGGTACAGGGGAGCAGAAAGTAAACTTAACTAATGAGCTTGCGTAAATGTACGGCTCAGTTATTTCAGAGAGGTAACAACATGACAAACTCACAGAAATGTATGAAGGCAAGAAGAATAGAGCAAATTGGAAAGAAAACTACCTAATGAACTTGGATGGCTTAGGGTTTAGGAGAGATAGCAAAATGACAAAATTTACTAAGAGAATTTGACACACTCAGGATATATTGAAGGCAAGAGGGGTAGAGGACAGCAGCAAGTAACCTACCTAATGAGATGTACAAATGGATGACTTACGATTTAAGAGAGATAGCAAAAAGACAAAATTTACTAAGAGAATTTGACACACTCAGGATATATTTCAGAAGGTAACTTACCTAATGAACTTGTGTAAATGGGTGGCTAAGGGGTTTAGGATAGATAGCAAACAGGTGAAATTTGCTAAGAGAATTTGACACACTCAGGATATATTAAAGGCAAGAGGGGTAGAGGAAAACACTAAGTGACTGAAATAATGACCTTTTGTAAATGGATGACATAGGGTAAGGAGAGATAGCAAAATAAGAAAATTTACTAAGAGAATTTAACACGCTCGGGATACATTGAAAGCAAAAAGTATAGAGGAAAGTAGCACGCAACTTACCTAATAAGCTTGTGTAAATCACTGGCTTGTGTTAAGAGGAGATACCAGAAAGACAAATTTACTAATATAATTTGAAAGATCTAAATTATCGATGGTTTTCGTATCTTATTTTTTTCAATTTTTCATGCTAAGTTTTTTTTAGGAGTTCTCATAATCAGCATCATATGTTAGCACCAATGGCGTAAAGGAAACACAATTCTTCGGAGTCTGTTCCTTGCCCAGGAAGGAATGACATGAGCAACAGGTGTCTCTGGGCTCTGCGACTGTGCTTAACATACAAAGAATAACATTGGGAACATGGAATGTCAGGACGCTTAACAACACGAGCATGGTCAACTTGAGAATGTCAAACAGGAGATGAACAGGTTGAACATCAATATTCTGGGAATATGCAAAATTAGATGTTCTAACAATGGAGGTTTCAGAAGTGACAACGACAGAATAATATATGCAGGTGGCAAAAATAACGAAAAAGTAGTCGGCTTAATACTGGACAAAGAAATGAAGAAATGCGTTCTCGAATACTGCCAGCTTTCAGAGAGAGTCCTCTTGGTCAATCTGAGAGGAAGACCCTTCAACATATCTATTATAGTATTTTAAGCACCAACAACACAAAGCACTGAGGAAGAAACTGAATCATTCCACTCCTTACTGGACAATGTCAAGGCTCAGTTCAAAAGCCAAGAAATTGCAATCATAATGGGCGACTTGAATGCCAAGGTAGGTAAAAAGAGGGAAGAAGAGACGACGGCCAACTTTGAATTAGGAATCCGGAACGAACGAGGAGAAAAATGGGACCAGTGGTGCACAGCAAATGACCAGGTAGTAACAGCTGGTTTCAAGAACACCCACGACGAGAAGCCCAGGAGGCGACACAAAAAAACAAATAGACTACATAACCATAACAGGTGATTCAGAAATGCAGTGATTTAATGCGAAACCTATCGAGGTCACGATTGTGTAAGCGACCACGTCCCAGTCATCTGCAAATTAAGGGTGAAACTCCGGATAATGAAAAAAACTAGTGCATCATCAAGACTGCAATACAACACGCTCGTGAATGACCTCAACCCGCAGAAAGAATACAATAACAGCGTGAAAAACAAATACGAAGAGCAGAATAGAAAAGGAAACTCGAAATGGGACTAACTAAAAAAGGTTATAGTGACATCAGCAAACAACATTGCCCCAAAAGAAATCAGACACAGAAGAAAAATCGAGTAGATGACCGAAGAGATTCTCTACCTCACCAAGACAATAAGACGGGATGTAGATGTGAAGGTCAGAATTCTTTAATTTGAATGCCTTGCCTGCTGAAGTAGTCACTGCTGTGCATGTTAACCCAGACATTCGATTCACCCTCGACATACTCCAGGACGAATTAGTAGCATGAGATTTCATCCTGCAACCGTCGTATTTTAGCGTTATTGAACTCGCGTTGGTCTAGATATGTCAACGATCTATGGTTTGTGAAGATGACGAATGAGCATTCATGCAGGAAATAATCAAGTCTCTCGTTCCGTTGTGGACCAGTTTTGCTCTGTGGGGTGAATGTATGTAAAAGTGACTGCTATATTTTTTTTGTTGCTAGCTTCTTGCATTAAGATGACTCGACATGCCACATCGCTGGCATCGGTGGTGAGAGTGAAAGGTCTGGAAAAATATGCGAACCAGATGACAGGTGGTGAGGAGAGTCGGTCTTTAATTTTTGTGAAATCCTTGTTGGCCTCTTCCGTTAAAAAAAAAGCTTTCTCTTAGCCTTGTTGAGCTCGTGTATGGTGCCCATAAGCTTTGAAAACATGTCGGACCTGATTTGTTTGTATAGACGGGTCTCGAGGAATTGTTTGATCTACACTAAACTGCTGATGAGGCTTTGCTATTCATTTTTTTTTTTTGGCGTTGGGGGCTTCGATTCCCTGATGGCTCGGACGTATTCGGGGTCAGATTTGAGGAATTTCGCCTCTGTACATTTATCCGGGTTCAGCTTAAGTCCGAACTTGTGAAGGGCGGTGAGAAGTTGCTCGAGTGAGCGTTGTACTCCTCGAATGTCTTAGCGTGAACCAGTATGAACCAGGTTGTCGTCAATGTAAGATGAAATGTTATCGCGAGACGAGCCAGTGGCTATAGTTTATGACACACATGCAGAGAAGATCTGTCCGGCTTATGTAAGACCGAAGGCCAGACGTGTGTACTGATAACACTGGTCCCTCCACGTGAACGCTGTTTTGTGTCGATCTTGTTTGTCGATATCTATTTGCCAGTAACCGCTGCGTAGATCGAGGGACGCGAATTATTTATTTGCTTTGCCGATTTTGTTGAACAAGTAGTCGATCCTTTGTATTAGGTAGGGGTCCGGATCGACTAGGACCTTGTTGAGAGTTCTTTTAAAGTTGGGCGACTACGTGAGTCGACCCGCTTTTTCTTGCGCACAGCAAATACTGGGTTATTGAAGCCTTTGGAGTCAATGCAGTATTCAATGATGCTCTCCTTAGCTATGTGTTGAATTTTGGCGTCAACCTCTACTTCTAAAGCCTGGGAGATTGGGTGTTATTTCTTACTGCGAGACTGACCAGTGTGAACGGGTCGGATGAAGGTGTATTTGCTGCTATTTTCGGCGCCTATAGTGTCGGCGTAGCGAATGAGTATGTTAGCCGTGGCTTCTAATTTGTCGTGGTTTGGGTGGTTCGGTAACGACAGGCTCATACTCTGCTTTAGTCATTTCAGCTTTTGATCCAGTATCTGGGGGTTGGGCTGTGGTTTTATGGTAGGTTGGTGTTGGATGACGTTTTGGTGCCATAAATCGAGTTATAGGTCGACAACGTTTCTGGTATGATTGTAGCTGTGTGTGTAGTATACCATGAGGCGAGCGAACGCCTGAATTCTACTGTTACGTTTTGGTTATCTATTAGATATGAATCGAGCGTGTCGTGGCCTAGGATAATCTGACCGATCAGGATCCGCATAGATTGGGCTGTTACTAGCACGTTGGTCTCTCTAAATATGAGTGAGGTGCGGCTGCCGATGGCGTTGTCGCAATGTCAGTTCGACGAGGACGGTGATACTGCCGTTGATTCCTTTCACTTGGATGTTGGAATAAGTAATGTGTTTCCTCACCTCACTGGGCATCCAAGAGATTGGTACGATGCAGGTAGAGCATCCAGAGTCTAACATTGCGATACTGGAGAAAGTAAAACCTTTGACTGTCAAGGTGGATTCGACGAGGGGTGACTGGTGTGTGAGTCCCTGGAGGTTGAAGATGTGATAGCTAATGTGGGGAACCGGAGGACGAGGCATCACATGTCGTCCTGCCCGTACTGAAAATCCTTCTCCTCATCGTTTATGGATAATGTGTCATCTGTTGTCGCGATATGAGCCTATGTCTCAGTGAGGGATGGGTGGCGATATGAACAGTTGTGTCCGCGGAAGCAAAGGTAATTCCTGGTGTAGTTCTTGCACATGGCGGGTTCGGCTGTGTGACCACGTTTCTGTGGTCACACGTGATAGAGGTCACGTTTGTGTGATTTGGTGGCGCTCGTCTGTTGTAGGTGTGATTGCCCATTCAACCAGAGTGGTGGTTTTGGTTTGGTTAGGGTATTTCCTCGACTCGGTCGCAGTGGTTTGTGCAGGTAATACACTGTGCGTGTGAGGCCGTGTCGTTGGATTTCTCGCCGCGATCAATGTATCGTTGTGTTTCGCACGCCTTGCCAATCGCCGTATAATGGTTATCCATTGTCTTGTCGAGGTAGGGGTTCCAAACCTGCACCTTCTCGCTAACCAGCATTGCAACTATGATGGAAATAAATCCATCTACGGTCAACTCTGCATTTTTTATCCTTCTTATATTTGCTTTATATGTAGATGGCCTCCTCTCTAGGGGTGTTTTCGAGTCGACTGACGAAATCTGTCAGCTTTTCGTCGTCACCGCCGTTGTAGATCCCAGGCTCGACTAAAGTGTTGCAAGTTGGTTATCTGGCTGCCGTGGGTTGCTAAGAGGAAGGTTTTCAGCTGTTTGAAGATGGACGTGTTCTGTTTGGAATCAACCACCTGCTGAAAGATGCTTTGGTCAAGTAAGTCTTTGGCGGACTAGACGAATTCACCCTCCAAGCTGGGATAGATGTCCAGTTTAGGCATTGTGTGAATTGTGTAGGATTTGTTTAGGACCTTGATGAACTGGTTCATGACATTTCCGGGGTTGAACGTTCTCTTTAGCTTTGTGAGGTCGCAAAGCGATTGTTGGCGCATCACTAGGCCGTATGCGCTGACATTGTGTGCTGCGGATGGTGGGGTGGCCGATTTTAGGGTAATCAACACCTTTTTTTAATCGGTTTAAATTTCCTCTATCACGTCATCAGATGACTGTGTTGGTCGAATTTTTGGTTAAACAAAGTTTCTGCTCCTTGAGCGAACAGTTCGGAGCGAGTGAAATTTAAGTAATCCATTTTTCTCTAGTAGTCATTTTTAAAAATTATTTTAGCTCTCTTTTGTTTTTGTTTATTTAATGCGCTTTCTGGGTGGCACAAAGCTTCTTCTAACTTACAATTTTACCGTTTTTTCCAAGCCTTCAATAACTCCTGGTACAACTCACCATATGTTATGGTACCCTCCTACGAGAAATGAACTCTTCCTCTTGCTATATATAAATCACCTGCGTGACTTCTAGAGAGCAGTTAGTTACTCGCAGTAACTGTTTTACAAACTGCCAATTTCTCTACCTTCGGGCGGAGAGCATTAACCCAGTTGTGGCTCCGTCGAAGGGTAGAGTCACGACTGGGCAAAATTAGATATTTTTGACTGGGCTCTATAGCCCGGAGAACCCATATTAAAAAGGCCTTGTGCCACATCTTGCCCTAGTGGGGAGGGGGTAACTGAATACTGCAGTTAAAGAGTGCACTGTCGAACTCTCTGCCTTTGGGTAGAGAACGTCAATCCAGTCGAGGCTCCGCCGAAGGGTAGAGTTTCGACTGGGGAAAATTAGACAAAAATCTTTGGCCGGGCTATATGGCCAGGCTAACCCACATTTAAAATGCCTTGTGCTTCATTTTGTCTTAAGTAGGAAGATAGATAAATACTGCAGTTAAAGAGCAGTTAATTGTTTTGCGTATTCCCGAACTCTCTGCCCTCTGGTGGAGAGTAATGACCCATTCGAGGCTCCGCCGAAGGGTTAGTTTCGTCTGGGGAAAATTAGGAATTTTTGGCCAGCCTATATGGCTCAGATTACCCACATTAAAAAGGCTTTGTGTCACATTTTGTCTTAAGTAGGAAGGCAATCAAATACTGCACTTAGAAGCAGTCAAGTTAGCGGCTACGAGCAGTCAAGTACTGCAGTTAAAGGAAGCAGTTAACGACAGCTACTAGTCAGCAAAAAATATATTTTTGGACTTACTTATTTCTATATTACTATTTATTAACACTTTCTGTGAATATCTTGATTTCTTGTTATACTAATACACTTTTTTAAACCTATATTTTTCCGTGTCTTACTTCCGGCCAAACTGGTCACTGCAACTTTGCGGCTAAATATCGCCACAACTACACAACAAATTGGCGACGAATATCCACAACACCATCACTATCATTTTTGTTGTGTTAAAACAAAAAAATGCAAATTTTAGCATGTTGTATTCTTTCTTAGTATTAGAAGAACCAGTCTTCTACGTGATCCTTTTGAATTGTTTAAATATAAATCTTTATATGTTTCACTCTTTCAGACAGATTGCTTGCACAGTTCCAAGTGGGTTGCCTTTCTTACCCAGTCATGTCTACTTTCTTAATTTTTCTGTGATTATTAGCTAATATGGCTGTTATAAACAAACGTATGATTGCAAGAAGAATTATGACAAAGGCAGATGTAAATTTATCTCGTTATGAAATAAATACAGACGGGTGGTTTACGAATTTGGTTCTCCTTAATTCTTAGCCGGTTGGCGTCTAGAATTATGTGAATTTGTTTTAGGCTAACCGTCTGTAATTGTATATAATGTTCATAAGGATGTGTGTGGTTTTCAGAGGCGGTTGTCCTTAGTGAGAAGAGGACAGAAGGTTGAGAGAAAAAGAAAGTGAAAAAATATGCGTTGTCGAAGAGTAGAATAGGTAGTCAGTAACTCTGTGATGTTCTCTCTTTCCTCCCGTAGTAGTAACCGTGACGTTGAAGAGTTGTTCTTTCACTCTTCTTTGCCGACAATGTGCGAGGAAGAGGGGTAATGACTTGACGTGATGGTGGGTGAGAAGGTAAGGCAGAGGTGTTGCTGACCAGGTAGCCGATGGGTTAAACCAAGACCGTCTTTTTGTTAAGCTCACAGTGAATCGTAGCAGCCTGTAAGCCATTTTCTGAACTTAATTTCCTCATATTTTTTTAGCAAAATTAAATTTCACGTAGGCTTGTTAGGTATGTTTTCCAGGATTCTCATTCACTGATTAATATTTTCACATATATGTGTGAGGAAAGAAAAAAATTTGTCGCGTTTGTTAGCGATCCGGATGTGCGGACGTAGGCAAGAACATAACACGTCCATTTACGAACCAATCAAACAACAGAATTTAGCAAGTGGAACTCGGAGTTTGTTTTAATGGATTTCTGAGACAAATCCAATTCAAAGCCAAAGTTGTATGTGTGCTAAGCAGATTTTGATTGTTTTCAGTAAGTGATTGTAAATCTGAGGAGATTCAGTTTTGAAACATGACTGATTATGGAGTTCACTATCTCATTCTATACTTTGTCGGGAGTTATCTTTGTATACAAAATGGAATATATGAAAACCAGTTGAAAGTTGAATTATCTTTTTAAATATTTATAATATTTAAATGTTAATGTTTTGCTATATTACGTGAACATTTTAAAACCCATGGGGAAACTTTAAGAAAAAGTCGCTATCTTAGTTAATTCCCAAGACATTGCTTTGGGCTGCTAATAAGAGAGGTTGTTGCGGGAATCACCACTTTTGATGTTAGGTGTGGACATTTGATGGCTCCGGATATATCTATTCCGCAAAGAATATTTGGCGGACCCACGGAAGTCTGGAAAAAAGAAAGAAAGATGAATATTAAACAAATAATTTATCCATGTCTTAACAAAATAATTACATTAATGTGTCAGTCAGTTAAGTGTCATACGTGATACACACTTCGAGCGATCATGTCTCGAAAAAGACATGATTGACTGGGCAGAAGATTATCCCGCAGTAGGTTTCCATTGATTTCTGGTTGCCAGTCAAGACTATAGAACCCAGTCTGTCCTATTATTTAACATATAACTGGAGGGAAGAGACGCATTAATACTTTTTCCAAGGGTATTTGTGCGTAAGTGAATACAAGGTATTCAACTGGAATTCGAACTCAGCTCCCCGATTTGTCGTTCCGAGTCGATATCTACTGCACCACGACACACATCCTACACACAGTACACAGTTAAAAGGAAAGAAAAAGGCATTAAAATTATATTAGAAATGTGTTTGTGTGTGTGTGTGTATGTATGTGTGTGTGTTGGGGGGGGGGGGCGTTACGCGCATATTTAATATACATGCATGTGTATATTCATGTGTATGAAAATTCAGTCTGGAGAAACGAACCTACCTCAGCGGAAACGTCCCCGTGTATATACAAATATATCTTGCGGCAAAAGTTAACAACAAATGTTAGAAAGTGAAAGCGGAATCAAATGTTTGTCTTGTCTTTTTTTATAGACTTAAACAGTACTAACTAATAAACGTCTGACGAAGCTAAGTGGTGTTATCCATAAGACTCAATTTCAAATTTAATCCTCTGCTTTGTATCCTTATCCACGTTGAATTAACTGTTGCTGTACTTTGTTTCTGATCGTTTTCTGTTTGTTGTCGTATTGTTTTTGGATGTTGTGAGTTTTTTGACTGCAGAATCGATACAGTTCTCGATAATGACTAATTTGTTTTTAAATATGTCAACATTATCTCTCGGCTGTGCGGTTTCTTGTTTATACTCCAGGCTTTTGTTTCCCTTTTGTTCAGTTTAACACGAGTCTTGAGTAAGTATATCGTAATTATTCTGTTAATTAAATTTGGTTTCTAGTGTTTTCTTGTTCATATTAGCTAACGTTTTCTTCATATTTTTCTAATTGAAGGTATTTGCTTCCAAAATATCCAGGTACTTGTAGTTTTCCATCCCATTGGACATCGCGATAATTTAATGATTAAAGAAACCAATCCATTCTGCTGTCTCTTTTTGTCTGCTGTTCATTACCAGATTGAACATTCGTCAGTGTTAAATTCCGTTCCTTTGTGAGTTTCTAGTTTGTTTTTTTTTGCTCTTCGCAAAAAAAAACAAAAAAAAAACGAAAAAAAAAACAAAAAAGAAAATACTATGTAAAAAAAAAAAAATGTAAAAAAAAAAAATGCCATGTAGTTCACCTTTTCTCGGGCCATTGTGAATCCGTTACGTTAATTCCAGGGAACAGAACTGCCGACTTCCTTGCAACAAACCAAAATCTTGCCAATCATGTTAAACAAATACTGAAAAGAATGTGATTCTCAGATCATGAATTAATGAGAACACATTGAACAGTAGGTAGAAAAGGAAAAGCGGGAATAACTTTAAATGAACCTAAATAAAATCATCCGTATTATATTTCCTTTAGCTGTCGATATTTCATAATTTTTTTTTTTTTTTTTTAACAAAATACTCTAGTATTGATGTGTTGTTTCGTTGAGCCGTTGCTAGGCCAAAGTTTTTTTTTTTTTTTTTAACCAGCGTCTTTCTCCTTGAATTCCAATCGCGTATATGTCATATGTCAGATGTTGCTTGGCAGCCCATTTAGGAGAAGGAAAACTCCGAACAACAACCCGCAACTCAAGGTGTTAATCGTGCCGAGGAGTGAATGGCTACTGCGTTATGAGGTCACAAACGATCCCCTACAGGCTTCGGGGCCCTGTTTGTAAAAGACCGTTACCCAACGTGCCGGGCAACTTTGGGTGGACTTTTAGACCCGTGCGTCACTCGTGGGAAAAACATGAAAAATACAAATAGAAATAAAAAGTCCAGTATGGCTCTTCCAGTGGATAAACAGGGAGCCCGTCCTTCAGGAGGGAACCTACCTGAGGTCGAAAAATCTGCCATAGGAACAAACTCCTACACAAAGAATGAATCTTCAGGTCCCCACAACCAGGATAATCCTAACGTTGGTCCTGAAAATTCACCAGCTAGATCTACAACCGTATATTTAAAGAAAGAAAAAATAAAATGGTCTCGTGAGGAGTACAAAGTCGTTATGACTGCATTTCATGAAGCGTTACTCAAACCTCAAAAAAACGTGACTCGCCAAACATATGACATTTGGCGTGAAAAAGTTGGTCAAGCAAATAGAAAGTATATTGACGAAAATAAATTAGCCAATGTACGTAGGTACATTATTCGTAATAACCGACTGACAGAGGCTGAAATCAATAAAATTAAAAGAATTGTAACAAGAAGAGACGAATCAACAAATTATGAAAAGAAACCGGAATCAGAAATAAAAAGTAATAACATCAAACAAGCATAATGTAGAAACCGTGAAACACGCAAATCACTGCGAAGATAATGCTGTGAATTTAAAAGTGCTGGAAAGGTGTGATCTGAGTCTGAGTCAGTTAAAAGACAAAAATAAAACGAGTTCAGAACACATCGAAGATAATTATTTGACGGAAAATAAGAACAATATACAGGAAGCCAAGATAGAAATAAAAAACCATCTAAGTCAAATACAAAGTATTACAATGGAGGAACGTGAACAGCTCCCAAAATTCCAACCAACAAAACAAAACCTCCGAACTATTAAACTGTACAATGCAGCACTGAAATCAATACTGGATGAAGACCCGAATACAAATCTAAACGAAATAATATATGCATCAGCAACAGCAGCAACAAAAAAATTAAATATCAAAATAAAAACAAGGCAGTCTCATAGACGTAAAGTTCCACCTTGGAAAAGAAAAATAGAAAAAGAAATAGAACAACTTAGAAGTGAACTATCAATACTGGATGAACTGAGTAGAGGAATAAATGTAAGAACTAGGAAAAGCAGAAGAGCCGTAAAAAAATATAAAATCAAGAATGAAAATGACGTGTTATCAAATAAAGAAAAAGTAAAGCAAAAAATCCAACTGAAGGCTCAAAGAATAAGACGCTATGAAAAAAGAGCAAGATTTTACAGAGAAAACAAGATTTTTCAGACTGATACAAAGAGATTTTACAGGGAAATAGGTAAAAAAAGAATTGAAGTGACAGTACCCCCCAGAATGGAAGAAGTCACACAGTTCTGGGAAAAGATATGGGCTTGCCCTAAAGAACTTAGCAAGGAAGTACATTGGATTACGCAGGAGATAGAACGAATGAAAAATAAACCCGAACAGACATGGTCTGGAATTACAGAAGACGATGTTAAATTTGCACTAAAAAAAGCACACAATTGGAAATTCCCAGGCATAGATAAAATTCCTAACTTTTGGCTATATTATTTAAATGCAGCACATAAAAAAATAGCCAAAGAACTTCAAGAAATGGTTGACGATCCCACTAAAATTCCTGCATGGATGACCAAAGGAATTATATTTCTTCTTCCCAAGAATGGTGAAACAAACAACCCGAAAAACTACAGACCAATTACATGTCTTCCGACAACATATAAACTATTAACATCTATTTTAGCAAAACAGACATATTTATTCTTAGAAAGAAATGACATGATACCGCTTGAACAAAAAGGGTGCAAACGTAGCTGTTATGGTTGTAAAGACCAATTGCTAATTAACAAAATGATCCTGGAAAACTGCTACAATACAAAGAAAAATCTTAGTACTGCCTGGATAGACTACCGAAAGGCATTCGATAGTGTGCCACATGAATGGATTTTAAAGACTTTAAATATATACAAGATATCGCCCGTCATCATCAATTTCATCAAAAAGTGCATGTCTATATGGAAAACAACCCTTTACCTCAATCATATAAATGGAACCTATAAGTCTGATGAAATAAACATCAAAAGGGGTATATTTCAAGGTGATTCTTTATCTCCCTTACTATTCTGCATATCATTAATAGCACTAACCAGTCAACTTAATAAGACAGAATGTGGTTATAAAATAGGCCAGAATAAAATAAGCCATCTATTTTACATGGATGACTTAAAGTTATATGCTAAGAATGATAATGAGCTGGAAGGTCTTCTGCAAACAGTAAAATGCTTCAGCGAAGACACTGGAATGAAATTTAATTTGAATAAATGTGCTAAAGCTACAGTTTTACGTGGATCAATACAAGAAACATCCTCAATTAGCTTAGACCCTGCTGTAACAATAAAAGAATTGAAACCAGAAGAAGCTTATAAATACCTAGGTGTAAATGAGAGCGAAGACATTCACCATAAAAAAATGTAATAAATAGTGCGTAAAGAGTACTATGGAATGCTACGAATGATATTAAAAACTGAATTAAATTCACAGAACAGTGTTATGGCCATTAATAGCCTTGCAATCCCAGTTGTCCAATATAGCTTTAACATCTTAAACTGGACTCTAAATGACATCAGGCGAATGGATGCTAAAACAAGAAAGCTTCTTTCTAAGCATAAGATGCATCATCCAAAGGCTGATGTAGACCGTCTATACATACCCCGTAAAGAAGGTGGAAGAGGTCTTATTCAGCTGGAATTGTCATACAAGACAACAACTATTGGCTTACTAACATATATAGAAACAACAAAGGATTGGATGATACAATTAGTAACACAACATGAAGAAAGAAAGAAAAAATATTCAATAATAAAAGAAGGCAGTAAATACAAACAAGATTTACAGTTAGTAGATTCTGTAGAAAAGCAAAATAGTAGCCAAGAACCAACTATTGCGGCAAAAAATATGAAAATGAAAGCCAAAGATAAAGCTCTTGAAAAGATGAAACAGCGCTGGCAAGACAAACCTCTGCATGGCCAATATCCAGAACGTGCCAATAACTCCAATGTTGACAAAGTTAATACTCATCGATGGTTACGTGCATCTGGATTAAATCTGAAACTGAAGGCTTTATTCTTGCAGCACAAGACCAAAGTCTTTTCACGAGAAACTTTCAGGCAAATATTATGCATAATAATATGGATCCAAAATGCAGGTTTTGTGATAAACACCAAGAAACAATAGACCACCTAATCTCAGGCTGTTCTGTGCTTGCTCCAAATGAATATAAAAATCGCCACGATAGAGTTGGGCAATATTTACATTGGGCAATGTGCAAACATTATGGAAAAGCTGTAAACAAACACTGGTATGAACAACACCCAGCACCGGTTACAGAAATAGAAGATGTCACCATTCTATGGGATTACACCATCTACACAGACAGAAAAATTGAAGCAAACAGGCCAGACATTATTGTTAAAAACCAGAAGGAGAAAACTTGTCTATTAATTGATATGGCTTGTCCAGCGGATTGTAACATAGCAATCAAGGAATTTGAAAAACTGTCAAAATATAAAGACCTGGAAATTGAAATAGAAAAAATGTGGAAATTGAAAACAAGAGTTGTGCCAGTGATAGTAGGTGCACTTGGAATGATAAAAAATGGAACAAAACAACACATTGAAAGAATCCCTGGAAACTCCAGCTTAAGAGATATACAAAAAATTGTCTTATTAATACAGCCCACACACTAAGGAAAACTTTATCTATGTAATGCTGGGGATGATAGGGAAGATAGAAAAACATGAAATGGAGCCATAACAACACGCCACTACCTGCCTTAGGTCTCCTCGCAGACTTGGTTGGTAGTGAGACCAAAGCAGAAATCGAAATATGATGAAAAATGACATAATAAAAAGCTTAGTACTGCTTGGATAGATTATTGTAAGGCATTCAATAGTGTACAACATTCCTAGATTTTAAAGACTTTAAATATATAGAAGATATTACCGCTCATCATCAATTTCATCAAACAGTGCTTGTCTATATGGAAAACAACCCTTTACCTCAATCATATAAATGGAACCTATAAGTCTGGTGAAATAAACATCAAAAGAGGTATATTTCAAGGTGAATCTTTGTCTCCATTACTATTCTGCATATCATTAATAGCACTAACCAGTCAACTTAATAAGATAGAATGTGGTTATAAAATAGGCAAAAAAAAAAAAAAAAATAAGCCATCTATTTTACATGGATGACTTAAAGTTGTATGCTAAGAATTAAAATGAACTGGAAAGTCTTCTGCAAACTTTTAAATGCTTCAGCGAAGACACTGGAATGAAATTCCATTTGAATAAATGTGCTAAAGCTGCAGTTTTACGTGGATCGCTACAACAAACATCCTCAATTAGCTTAGACCCTGCTGTAACAACAAAAGAATTAAAGCCAGAAGAAGCTTATAACTACCTAGGTGTAAATGAGGGTGAAAAAATTCACCATAAAAAAATGAAAAAATAATGCGTAAAGAGTACTATAGATGGGTACGACTGATATTAAAAAACTGAATTGAATTTTCTGAATTGAATTATGGCCATTAATAGCCTTGCGATCCCAGTTGTCCAATATAATTTCAACATCTTAAACTGGACTCTAAACGACATCAGGCGAATGGATTCTAAAACAAGAAAGCTTCTTTCTAAGCATAAGATGCATCATCCAAAGGCTGATGTAGACCGTCTATACATACCCCATAAAGAAGGTGGAGGAGGTTTTATTCAGCTAGAATTGTCATACAAGACAACAACTATTGGCTTACTAACATACATAGAAACAACAAAGGACTGGATGATACAATTAGTAAGGTAAAATGAAGAAAGAAAGAAAAAAATAGTCAATAATAAAAGAAGGCAGTAAATACAATTAAGATTTACAGTTAGTAGATTCTGTAGAAAAGCAAAACAGAAGCCAACAACCAACTATTGCGGCAAAAAAATATGAAAATGAAGACCAAAGATAAAGCTCTTGAAAAGATGAAACAGCGCTGGCAAGACAAACCTCTGCATGGCCAATATCCAGAACGTTCCAATAAATCCAATATTGATAAAGTTAATACTCATCAATGACTACGTGCATCTGAATTAAAGTCTGAGACTGAAGGCTTTATTCTTGTAGCGCAAGACCAAAGTCTTTTTATTAGGAACTTTCAGGCAAATGTTATACATAATAATATGGATCCAAAATGCAGGTTCTGAGATAAACACCAAGAAACAATAGACCATCTAATCTCAGGCTGTTCTGTATTTGCCCCAAATGAATATAAAAATCGCCAAGATAGATTGGGGCAATATTTACATTGAACAATGTGCAAACAATACGGAAAATGTGCAAACAAACACTGGTATGAACATCACCCAGCACCGGTTACAGAAATAGAAGATGTCACCATTCTATGGGATTACACCATCTACACAGACAGAAAAATTGAAGAAAATAGGCCGGACATTATTGTCAAAAACCAGAAAGAAAAAAAACTTGTCTATTAATTGATATGGAATTTGAAAAACTGTCAAAATATAAAGACCTGGAAATTGAAATAGAAAAAATGTGGAAATTGAAATGTGCCAGTGATATATGATTGAGGTAAAGGGTTGTTTTCCATATAGACATGCACTGTTTGATGAAATTGATGATGACGGGCGATATCTTGTATATATTTAAAGTCTTTAAAATCCATTCATGTGGCACACTATCGAATGCCTTTCGGTAGTCTATCCAGGCAGTACTAAGATTTTTCTTCGTATTGTAGCAGTTTTCCAGGATCATTTTGTTAATTAGCAATTGGTCTTTACAACCATAACAGCTACGTTTGCACCCTTTTTGTTCAAGCGGTATCATGTCATTTCTTTCTAAGAATAAATATGTCTGTTTTGTTAAAATAGATGTTAATAGTTTATATGTTGTCGGAAGACATGTAATTGGTCTGTAGTTTTTCGGGTTGTTTGTTTCACCATTCTTGGGTAGAAGAAATGTAATTCCTTTGGTCATCCATGCAGGAATTTTAGTGGGATCGTCAACCATTTCTTGAAGTTCTTTGGCTATTTTTTTATGTGCTGCATTTAAATAATATAGCCAAAAGTTAGGAATTTTATCTATACCTGGAAATTTCCAATTGTGTGCTTTTTTTAGTGCAAATTTAACATCATCTTCTGTAATTCCAGACCATGTCTGTTCTGGTTTATATTATTATTATTATATTATTATTATTATCATTATTATGTCATTTTTCATCATATTTCGATTTCTGCTTTGGTCTCACTACCAACCAAGTCTGCGGGGAGACCTAAGGCAGGTAGTGGCGTGTTGGTATGACTCCATTTCATGTTTTTCTATCTTCCCTATCATCCCCAGCATTACATAGATAACGTTTTCCTTAGTGTGTGGGCTGTACTTAATAAGACAATTTTTTGTATATCTCTTAAGCTGGGGTTTCCAGGGATTCTTTCAATATGTTGTTTTGTTCCATTTTTTATCATTCCAAGTGCACCTACTATCACTGGTACAACTATTGTTTTCAATTTCCACTTTTTTTCTATTTCAACTTCCAGGTCTTTATATTTTGACAGTTTTTCAAATTCCTTGGTTGCTATGTTACAATCCGCTGAACAAGCCATATCAATTAATAGACAAGTTTTCTCCTTCTGGTTTTTAACAATAATGTCTGGCCTGTTTGCTTCAATTTTTCTGTCTGTGTAGATGGTGTAATCCCATAGAATGGTTACATCTATTTCTGTAACCGGTGTTGGATGATGTTCATACCAGTGTTTGTTTACAGCTTTTCCATAATGTTTGCACATTGCCCAATGTAAATATTGCCCAACACTACGTGGCGATTTTTATATTCGTTTGGAGCAAGCACAGAACAGCCTGAGATTAGGTGGTCTATTGTTTCTTGGTGTTTATCACAAAACCTGCATTTTGGATCCATATTATTATGCATAATATTTGCCTGAAAGTTTCTCGTGAAAAGACTTTGGTCTTGTGCTGCAAGAATAAATCCTTCAGTTTCAGACTTTAATCCAGATGCACGTAACCATCGATGAGTATTAACTTTGTCAACATTGGATTTATTGGCACGTACTGGATATTGGCCATGCAGAGGTTTGTCTTGCCAGCGCTGTTTCATCTTTTCAAGAGCTTTATCTTTGGCTTTCATTTTCATATTTTTTGCCGCAATAGTTGGTTCTTGGCTACTATTTTGCTTTTCTACAGAATCTACTAACTGTAAATCTTGTTTGTATTTACTGCCTTCTTTTATTATTGAATATTTTTTCTTTCTTTCTTCATGTTGTGTTACTAATTGTATCATCCAATCCTTTGTTGTTTCTATGTATGTTAGTAAGCCAATAGTTGTTGTCTTGTATGACAATTCCAGCTGAATAAGACCCCTTCCACCTTCTTTACGGGGTATGTATAGACGGTCTACATCAGCCTTTGGATGATGCATCTTATGCTTAGAAAGAAGATTTCTTGTTTTAGCATCCATTCGCCTGATGTCGTTTAGAGTCCAGTTTAAGATGTTGAAGCTATATTGAAAAACTGGGATTGCAAGGCTATTAATGGCCATAACTCTATTCTGTGAATTTAATTCAGTTTTTAATATCATTCGTAGCCTTCTATAGTACTCTTTACGCACTATTTCTTTCATTTTTTTATGGTGAATGTTTTCGCTCTCATTTACACCTAGGTATTTATAAGCTTCTTCTGGTTTCAATTCTTTTATTGTTACAGCAGGGTCTAAGCTAATTGAGGATGTTTCTTGTATTGATCCACGTAAAACTGTAGCTTTAGCACATTTATTCAAATTAAATTTCATTCCAGTGTCTTCGCTGAAGCATTTTACTGTTTGCAGAAGACCTTCCAGCTCATTATCATTCTTAGCATATAACTTTAAGTCATCCATGTAAAATAGATGGCTTATTTTATTCTGGCCTATTTTATAACCACATTCTGTCTTATTAAGTTGACTGGTTAGTGCTATTAATGATATGCAGAATAGTAAGGGAGATAAAGAATCACCTTGAAATATACCCCTTTTGATGTTTATTTCATCAGACTTATAGGTTCCATTTATATGATTGAGGTAAAGGGTTGTTTTCCATATAGACATGCACTTTTTGATGAAATTGATGATGACGGGCGATATCTTGTATATATTTAAAGTCTTTAAAATCCATTCATGTGGCACACTATCGAATGCCTTTCGGTAGTCTATCCAGGCAGTACTAAGATTTTTCTTTGTATTGTAGCAGTTTTCCAGGATCATTTTGTTAATTAGCAATTGGTCTTTACAACCATAACAGCTACGTTTGCACCCTTTTTGTTCAAGCGGTATCATGTCATTTCTTTCTAAGAATAAATATGTCTGTTTTGCTAAAATAGATGTTAATAGTTTATATGTTGTCGGAAGACATGTAATTGGTCTGTAGTTTTTCGGGTTGTTTGTTTCACCATTCTTGGGAAGAAGAAATATAATTCCTTTGGTCATCCATGCAGGAATTTTAGTGGGATCGTCAACCATTTCTTGAAGTTCTTTGGCTATTTTTTTATGTGCTGCATTTAAATAATATAGCCAAAAGTTAGGAATTTTATCTATGCCTGGGAATTTCCAATTGTGTGCTTTTTTTAGTGCAAATTTAACATCGTCTTCTGTAATTCCAGACCATGTCTGTTCGGGTTTATTTTTCATTCGTTCTATCTCCTGCGTAATCCAATGTACTTCCTTGCTAAGTTCTTTAGGGCAAGCCCATATCTTTTCCCAGAACTGTGTGACTTCTTCCATTCTGGGGGGTACTGTCACTTCAATTCTTTTTTTACCTATTTCCCTGTAAAATCTCTTTGTATCAGTCTGAAAAATCTTGTTTTCTCTGTAAAATCTTGCTCTTTTTTCATAGCGTCTTATTCTTTGAGCCTTCAGTTGGATTTTTTGCTTTACTTTTTCTTTATTTGATAACACGTCATTTTCATTCTTGATTTTATATTTTTTTACGGCTCTTCTGCTTTTCCTAGTTCTTACATTTATTCCTCTACTCAGTTCATCCAGTATTGATAGTTCACTTCTAAGTTGTTCTATTTCTTTTTCTATTTTTCTTTTCCAAGGTGGAACTTTACGTCTACGAGACTGCCTTGTTTTTATTTTGATATTTAATTTTTTTGTTGCTGCTGTTGCTGATGCATATATTATTTCGTTTAGATTTGTATTCGGGTCTTCATCCAGTATTGATTTCAGTGCTGCATTGTACAGTTTAATAGTTCGGAGGTTTTGTTTTGTTGGTTGGAATTTTGGGAGCTGTTCACGTTCCTCCATTGTAATACTTTGTATTTGACTTAGATGGTTTTTTATTTCTATCTTGGCTTCCTGTATATTGTTCTTATTTTCCGTCAAATAATTATCTTCGATGTGTTCTGAACTCGTTTTATTTTTGTCTTTTAACTGACTCAGACTCAGATCACACCTTTCCAGCACTTTTAAATTCACAGCATTATCTTCGCAGTGATTTGCGTGTTTCACGGTTTCTACATTATGCTTGTTTGATGTTATTACTTTTTATTTCTGATTCCGGTTTCTTTTCATAATTTGTTGATTCGTCTCTTCTTGTTACAATTCTTTTAATTTTATTGATTTCAGCCTCTGTCAGTCGGTTATTACGAATAATGTACCTACGTACATTGGCTAATTTATTTTCGTCAATATACTTTCTATTTGCTTGACCAACTTTTTCACGCCAAATGTCATATGTTTGGCGAGTCACGTTTTTTTGAGGTTTGAGTAACGCTTCATGAAATGCAGTCATAACGACTTTGTACTCCTCACGAGACCATTTTATTTTTTCTTTCTTTAAATATACGGTTGTAGATCTAGCTGGTGAATTTTCAGGACCAACGTTAGGATTATCCTGGTTGTGGGGACCTGAAGATTCATTCTTTGTGTAGGAGTTTGTTCCTATGGCAGATTTTTTGACCTCAGGTAGGTTCCCTCCTGAAGGACGGGTTCCCTATTTATCCACTGGAAGAGCCATACTGGACTTTTTATTTCTATTTGTATTTTTCATGTTTTTCCCACGAGTGACGCACGGGTCTAAAAGTCCACCCAAAGTTGCCCGGCACGTTGGGTAACGGTCTTTTACAAACAGGGCCCCGAAGCCTGTAGGGGATCGTTTGTGACCTCATAACGCAGTAGCCATTCACTCCTCGGCACGATTAACACCTTGAGTTGCGGGTTGTTGTTCGGAGTTTTCCTTCTCCTAAATGGGCTGCCAAGCAACATCTGACATATGACATATACGCGATTGGAATTCAAGGAGAAAGACGCTGGTTAAAAAAAAAAAAAAAAAAAACTTTGGCCTAGCAACGGCTCAACGAAACAACACATCAATACTAGAGTATTTTGTTAAAAAAAAAAAAAAAAAATTATGAAATATCGACAGCTAAAGGAAATATAATACGGATGATTTTATTTAGGTTCATTTAAAGTTATTCCCGCTTTTCCTTTTCTACCTACTGTTCAATGTGTTCTCATTAATTCATGATCTGAGAATCACATTCTTTTCAGTATTTGTTTAACATGATTGGCAAGATTTTGGTTTGTTGCAAGGAAGTCGGCAGTTCTGTTCCCTGGAATTAACGTAACGGATTCACAATGGCCCGAGAAAAGGTGAACTACATGGCATTTTTTTTTTACATTTTTTTTTTACATTTTTTTTTTTTACATAGTATTTTCTTTTTTTTTTTTTTTTCGTTTTTTTTTGTTTTTTTTTGCGAAGAGCAAAAAAAAAAACTAGAAACTCACAAAGGAACGGAATTTAACACTGACGAATGTTCAATCTGGTAATGAACAGCAGACAAAAAGAGACAGCAGAATGGATTGGTTTCTTTAATCATTAAATTATCGCGATGTCCAATGGGATGGAAAACTACAAGTACCTGGATATTTTGGAAGCAAATACCTTCAATTAGAAAAATATGAAGAAAACGTTAGCTAATATGAACAAGAAAACACTAGAAACCAAATTTAATTAACAGAATAATTACGATATACTTACTCAAGACTCGTGTTAAACTGAACAAAAGGGAAACAAAAGCCTGGAGTATAAACAAGAAACCGCACAGCCGAGAGATAATGTTGACATATTTAAAAACAAATTAGTCATTATCGAGAACTGTATCGATTCTGCAGTCAAAAAACTCACAACGTCCAAAAACAATACGACAACAAACAGAAAACGATCAGAAACAAAGTACAGCAACAGTTAATTCAACGTGGATAAGGATACAAAGCAGAGGATTAAATTTGAAATTGAGTCTTATGGATAACACCACTTAGCTTCGTCAGACGTTTATTAGTTAGTACTGTTTAAGTCTATAAAAAAAGACAAGACAAACATTTGATTCCGCTTTCACTTTCTAACATTTGTTGTTAACTTTTGCCGCAAGATATATTTGTATATACACGGGGACGTTTCCGCTGAGGTAGGTTCGTTTCTCCAGACTGAATTTTCATACACATGAATATACACATGCATGTATATTAAATATGCGCGTAACGCCCCCCCCCCCAACACACACACATACATACACACACACACACAAACACATTTCTAATATAATTTTAATGCCTTTTTCTTTCCTTTTAACTGTGTACTGTGTGTAGGATGTGTGTCGTGGTGCAGTAGATATCGACTCGGAACGACAAATCGGGGAGCTGAGTTCGAATTCCAGTTGAATACCTTGTATTCACTTACGCACAAATACCCTTGGAAAAAGTATTAATGCGTCTCTTCCCTCCAGTTATATGTTAAATAATAGGACAGACTGGGTTCTATAGTCTTGACTGGCAACCAGAAATCAATGGAAACCTACTGCGGGATAATCTTCTGCCCAGTCAATCATGTCTTTTTCGAGACATGATCGCTCGAAGTGTGTATCACGTATGACACTTAACTGACTGACACATTAATGTAATTATTTTGTTAAGACATGGATAAATTATTTGTTTAATATTCATCTTTCTTTCTTTTTTCCAGACTTCCGTGGGTCCGCCAAATATTCTTTGCGGAATAGATATATCCGGAGCCATCAAATGTCCACACCTAACATCAAAAGTGGTGATTCCCGCAACAACCTCTCTTATTAGCAGCCCAAAGCAATGTCTTGGGAATTAACTAAGATAGCGACTTTTTCTTAAAGTTTCCCCATGGGTTTTAAAATGTTCACGTAATATAGCAAAACATTAACATTTAAATATTATAAATATTTAAAAAGATAATTCAACTTTCAACTGGTTTTCATATATTCCATTTTGTATACAAAGATAACTCCCGACAAAGTATAGAATGAGATAGTGAACTCCATAATCAGTCATGTTTCAAAACTGAATCTCCTCAGATTTACAATCACTTACTGAAAACAATCAAAATCTGCTTAGCACACATACAACTTTGGCTTTGAATTGGATTTGTCTCAGAAATCCATTAAAACAAACTCCGAGTTCCACTTGCTAAATTCTGTTGTTTGATTGGTTCGTAAATGGACGTGTTATGTTCTTGCCTACGTCCGCACATCCGGATCGCTAACAAACGCGACAAATTTTTTTCTTTCCTCACACATATATGTGAAAATATTAATCAGTGAATGAGAATCCTGGAAAACATACCTAACAAGCTCCAAGACAAAATCAAATCCGAGTTGAAATTAATTCCGTAACCCTTTCCATTGGAAACAACGAATAAAATAAAAGGTAAGTAAATAAAATAAAATAAAAATAAAAATAAAATTTACAGGAAGCGCAATTGGACAGTGGAGAGATTGGGTTTTCAGCTACTAAATATATGTTGTTACATGATATATATATATTGGCTATACATTTTCGTCGGCGATAAACAAGAGCTTGCCGAAGAGAGTCCTGTCACCACATTACCCACTGGCTGACTGTGATCACATTCATGGTTTGGTTTCTGTAAACATTTTGAAAACGTCGATGAATGTCAGTGGCGAAAATCAAACAACATCTTTGCTCTACTATTTGAAAAAGAGCAAAAATATGAGCTATGTTTGCCTTCTGCCACCAGTAACAATCTCTGACTCAGTATAACCCGGCCATAAGTGACCCGGATTAAGAAAAAAACGGATATAAGAGAGATTTTGTCTGGTTCCAAATTAGAGTCTGTGGTAAAGTGTATAAAATCGACCAAACTCGGATATAAGAGAAAACGGAATATAAGAGAATTATTCTCAGGTCCAGACAACTCTCTTATATCCGGGTTACACTGTACTATAACCCGGATATAAGATAAAAATATACTAAACCCTGATATAAGATAAACCCGGATAAAAGGTAATTATTATCCGGCCCGACAACTCTCTTATATCCGGGGTTAGACTGTAATAAAATATTTGGCATTAATTTCGGAGTAACTCTTATAGTCAATGTGTCGATTCTTTTTCTAATACACAAAAGTGAAAATAGTGTTATAGAGTACTTATATTATTTTGTTATTTTTCATTTAACTTTATTTTTATTCAGGAAATATATTTGTAGTCTTTTTACATTTGTTTTTGTATGGTTTTAAAATATCAATGACCATTCATTAGTGGGCGTGTAAAAATGTGTAATTGAAATGAAAAAAATATGTTAAGAAAAAACTTATTAGATAAAACGTGCCAACAATACAGTCATGATAAAAATCAAAATGTAAAAAAAAAACAAACTATTTTCCACTGGCCTCCGCCCATGTAGTGGTTTCAGCCTAATTCATAAAAATAATTAATTACTCATACAACAGGTGGCATGTTAATAGTACGAAACTACCCACCCTTAACTAATAGTACGAAACTACCTACCCTCAAATAAATAAACGGATCCTTCTTATACTCTTTTTAGACTTTTAAAATGAAGAAACGCTTATAAAAAATGTTATATGATACTTTGTGTACGATAATAAATCTTCC
>JBBBDQ010000770.1:1280000-1345000 GCA_037127315.1 Ascarosepion bandense | reverse complement strand
AATAGATGAATGGGATTCAAGAAGGCAAAAAGATGGCAATTGACATTGCATTTAAACTTTTGAAGATTATTGCCATCAGGGAAATAAGTAATTGGAAATGAGTTCCAAAGGCAGGATAAAAGATAAATTAGACTCAAGACTACAGAAGATGGCAATTGATATTGCATTTAAAGTTTTTGAGCTTGTAGCTATCAGGGAAACAAGTAAATGGAAAGGAATTCCACAGGCAGGAACGATAAAAGATAAACGAGACTCAAGAAGATAGAAGATGGCAATTGATATTGCATTTAAATTTTTGAAGATTATAGCTATCAAGGAAAGCATGTAAATGGAAAGGAGTTCCACGGGCAGGAACGATAAAAGATAAACGAGACTCAACAAGATAGAAGATGGCAATTGACATTATATTTAATTTTTTTAAATTAAAGCTATCAGGGAAGCAAGTAAACTGAAGGATATTCCATAGGCAAGAAGTGCGAGAAAAAATGTTTGAGTATAAATGATGGTTAAATTTAACTATTTAATCGGTAAAAGGATGGGACCTAAATGCTAATCTAGTATGACATTTCAATTCACGTGGGGAAAGCTTATCATAGTAGTTCCTATGAAAATACTTGTAGAGATGACAGAGAGAAGCCATGTCATGTCGGTGAACATGTGACAGGAGTCGAGATGCCAAGTCAATACCGATTACATTGCAAACCTGTTTTTGAATTTTAACCAAGAGTTATCCAGGTAGTTAGATTGCATCATGAAATATATTTTTAAGTTCCATTCTTGAATTTTGATGTCCAGTGTTGGTAATCTTAACAACATGAGACATGGAGATGAAATAGTATTGATAGCAGACATAGAAAAGGAATCTCAGGAAATCCTACAGAAGGTAGTTAATAAAATGAGAAGAAAAGACTAAATATCAATTGTAAGAAGATAGAATGCATAGCTGTCAGAAAAGGAAACACACGAAATACAAAATAGAAATACCAAATTCCAGAAACTATAAAAATTTAAATATCCCTGAAGTCTTTAATAAATACTGGAAAATACAATGCTGAGTATTAAGACATAATAAAAATTCATTAGAAACAAAGAAAAGAGTACTTCTTTTTTTATCGTATCACCCCGAGCAAGGCGGTAGCGCCACTGATGTGCAGGGGGTTACATAAGAGTAAAAAGATTACATAGGAGAGAGTCAAGAGAGTAAAGAAAAAGACAAACCAGTTAGAAAGGATTAGAAAGAAGCAAGAGAAGGCTGGGAATATAGGTGTGATGACAGTTTCAAAAGTGGAGAGAAAGGAAAGGATATACAGGGTGGTGAAGAAAGAACTAGTGTCAAGTGGTTAAGAGATGAGTATTGACATTGTATTTAAATTCCTGGAGGTTGTAGCCGTCAAGAAAGCAAGAATATGGAAACGAGTTCCACAGGCGGGAAGTGCGAGAAAAGAAGCTGAGTAGAATTGTCGTCTGCATTTGGTTGATCAAACTGTGAATGGGTGAGACCCAGTTGTCAGTCTGGTTGCACGAGTAAACACCTGTTAAGGAGGCACCAGTGACTTAAGTTCGTTGGAGCAGAAGCCATGAACGTATTTATAGAACAAAGGGAAGCCACATCCCGTCGGTGGGGAAGTGGTTGGAGTCGAGCCGCCAAGTCGGTACCTAATATTTTCCTCCTATATGACAGTGAATGCTAGACAATCTCAACAGATGAAGAGGATACTTGAATCAACAGAAATGTTGTTATACAGAAGGATGCTGAGAATACCATGTAGTGAACGAATGTTTAGATAAAATGGAAAGAAAAAGTACACTTAAAGTTAACATCAAAAGGAGATAGTTGAAACTTCTAGGATACATAATGAGACTCACAGGACAGGCAGGCAAATGGGACAGAGAAAAACTACCTAACGTGTTTGTGTAAATGGTTAACAGAACAGAGTTTAAGAAAGTACATGAAATTGTGGAGAGCTATAATTACCAATATCCTGAAGGAGCACAGTGCATAGAAGAAGAAGAAGAAGAAGAAGAAGAAGAAGAAGAAGAAGAAGAAGAAGAAGTTTAATGATTTATTCTCAGATCTTCCTGCAGGAAAAGGTACTTGATTTTGATCAGTGAGTGTAAAGCTGAAAGCAATGATT
Organism: Ascarosepion bandense; assembly: GCA_037127315.1. Taxonomy (NCBI): domain Eukaryota; kingdom Metazoa; phylum Mollusca; class Cephalopoda; order Sepiida; family Sepiidae; genus Ascarosepion; species Ascarosepion bandense. The sequence continues at coordinate 1,342,865 of JBBBDQ010000770.1, read as the reverse complement.
CTATTTTACTAGAAAAACGGGCATGTTAAATGAAACTTCAAATATCTTTACAGATGTGAAAATCTTAAGATATTTCTACATAAAGAAGTGTTGAAAAATGCCTGGTAAATAGAAAGATTATGCTGAGTTGACCTTAATACAAGCAACACATGCAACTACAAAGGACAGGAAAAACACGTCGAGAACAAGTGCAAGAAGTTGATCAGCTTAAAGTAGAACTTAGAGTATCTGTAGTATAGATGACTATGCCTCGTCAGTGATTTGCTTTCCTGTAAGTCCAGACAGTGACTAGGCCCACGTTGTTGGTCACTCACCTGTTTGTTAGATCTTGTTACAGGTTCATAACATGTCTATTACTGATTCATTGCCATATATGAGGATTTCAGTTGTCTGGTATTTCTTTATCCATTTTATTGCTACTTCGGTTTATTCTGTAAGCATGGACAGGTTGTCATTTAAAGATTCAGAAACTTCTTGGATGTACAATCTGTTCTATGACGATGAAAAGGCGATAATGCTGCAATGTCTTTTCATCTCACCATGACATCATTGAATTCTACAAGAAAATTTCTTTTTTTTATCTTGGATGGTATTTTTTTAATAATCATAATGCCCCAAGCAAGATATTTTACTGCCACTGTTTTGCAGGGGGTTACATAGGAGAAAAGTTATGGGAAAGAGTGACAGGTTATAGGGGTGTCAGGGAGTGGGTAAGAGAAGGATGAGAATACTGATGAGAGTGGAGTGGATGGAGAAAGGAGCATGAGAGAGAGGATGCAGGTTAGTGAGATAGGAGATGACTATTGAATTTACATTTAAATTCTTTGAGATTATAAGTAAACGGGGAAGTAAGTAAACGGAAGGGAATTCCACAGGCGGGAAGTGCGAGAAAAGAAGCTGATGGAGTAGAATTTGCGTTTACATTTTATTGGTTTCACAGTAAAAGGGTAGGACCTAGTTGCTAATCTTGTGGCTCGAGTAAATTCATATATTGTGGGCAACAGTGAGCTATGTTTATCGGAGCAGAAGCCGTGAAAATATTTGTAGAAGAGACACAGGGAAGTCACATTGCGTCGGTGAGAAAGTGACTATATCTAAGCTGCCAAGTCAGGGTCGATTACATTATAGATTCTCCATTTGATTTAATTCTAAACAGTTTCTGCTTGTTGAAATCTTTCATAACAATTATCTTACACCTTACCAAAAAGGTTCAAGTATACATATGAACCACCTTGGTGTTTATTCTCTTGCCTAGGGAGATTTTTCCAGATATAGTCACTTCAGTACTCCATTTTTTTTTTATATCTTGTATGGTATTAATTCTAAACAGTTTCTGTTTGTTGAAATCTTTCATAATGTGTAATGCATTATTGTCTTTTAGATTTTCTTCAATTTCTCAACATTGTTCTTTCGTCCATTTTTTTTATTTTTTTGCTTTCTTCATTCTTATACTTATTGTCTTGTTGAATTTTACATTTCTGCGCTGTGTCTAATCTATGAGTTTTGCATGCCAATAATGTCTTTGGCTGCTTCAACCATGACTGAATTGAAGTTGGCCGTAAAAAGTCCAGTGACAACTTCTAGCTCAGCGGTTACCAGCCTTTTGAACTTAATAGACCACTAAATGTATAATTTTAAATTCTCGGACCGCTAATATGAATTTAGAAAACCAAAAAAAAGTATATACATTCATATAATAAATTCGGAAAACTTATATTTTATTAATATGAAAAGCACCCATTAAGTAACAAAATTATGGGGCAATTATTTAAATATAACCAACTGAAAATTTAAAGTTTATTCATCTCTGAAAATATAGATAAGGCCATTTCTTCTCATCCACAAGTTCCGCGATTTCCTGTGTGACGTCCCTTGGAGCAAAGTTTTTAGACTTCCCGTTGAAGACTGTGCGTCCGAGGTCTCTTCATGGGTTAAAGCTGGCATCGATGCTTTCATCTTTCGAAGCTGCTATCAGTTAATCACCATAGACAACCGCTTCTACCCATCCCCATCAGAATAGACCAAGCTAGTCTCCCTGAAAGCAAGACACTATACCTCCTAGGTCTAAATCTATCAGCCAACCTCAAGTGAAATGACGTCATTGAATCCATACCAAAATCTTCTGCTCGGAAAGTTGGTTCCCTTTGTAGGGCCAGGAAGTTTTTCTCGTCTAAATCCATATTGCCCATATATAAATCTACCATTTACTGCTTATATGTTAACGACCATCACAGATTATATATACCAGTCTCTCGATAAAAACGGCAAAGCTCGAGCTGTTGCACTAGATATCTCTAAAGCATCTGATAGAGTCTGGCATGTTGTTCTTCAACGCAAGCTACAGTGCTATGGTGTAACTGGACCTAAAGCAGTCTTTCCTTTCAAATCGCGTAATGAATGTAGTATTGAACGGGCATGCTTCCAGATACTATCATATGAACACGGGTGTCCCTCAAGGCTCTATTCTAGGTCCTACTCTTTTTCTCATCTTCATCAACAATCTCCCTGATGTAATCAGATCCCAAGTAGGCATCTATGCTGGCGACACAACAATTTACTCCCGCCTCGATGAGAAATCTGCTGAGGGTGACAAAGCAAACTTGGCTGCTGATCTTGAAAAGGACCTCCAATCTGTGCTGGACTGAGGTAAGAAATGGCTCCTAAATTTTAATGCTTCCAAAACGAAGCTGCTAGCATTTAATCACCATAGACAACCGCTTCTACCCACTCCCATCAGAATGAATCAGACTAGTCTCCCTGAAAACAAAACACTAGGCCTAAATCTATCAGCCAACCTCAAGTGGAATGACATCATTGAATCCATACCAAAATCTTCTGTTCGGAAGGTTGGTTCCCTTTGTAGGACAGGAAGTTTTTCTCGTCTAAATCCATATTGCCCATATATAAATCTACCATCTACTGCTGATATGTTAACGACCATCCCAGAGTATACATACCAGTCTCTCGATAAAAACGGCGAAGCTCGAACTGTTGCACTAGATATCTTCAAAGCATCTGATAGAGTCTGGCATGTTGGTCTTCAACGTAAGCTACAGGGCTATGGTGTAACTGGACGATTGTTTGACCTAAAGCAGTCTTTCCTTTCAAATCACGTAATGAATGTAGTATTGAACGGGCATGCTTCCAGATACTATCATATGAACGCGGGTGTCCCTCAAGGCTCTACACTTTTTCCTGATCTTCATCAACGATCTCCCTGACGTAATCAGATCCCAAGTAGGCATCTATGCTGGCGACACAACAATTTACTCCCGCCTCGATGAGAAATCTGCTGAGGGTGACAAAGCAAACTTGGCTGCTGATCTTGAAAAGGACCTCCAATCTGTGCTGGACTGAGGTAAGAAATGGCTCCTAAATTTTAATGCTTCCAAAACGAAGCTGCTATCATTTAATCACCATAGACAACCGCTTCTACCCACTCCCATCAGAATGAATCAGACTAGTCTCCCTGAAAGCAAAACACTACTCCCCCTAGGTCTAAATCTATCAGCCAACCTCAAGTGGAATGAGTATATTGAATCTATAGCTAAATTTGCTGCTCGGAAGATTGGTTCCCTTTGTAGAGCCAAGTAGTTTTTCTCGTCTAAATCTGTTTTGCACATATATAAATCTACTATCCACCCGAGCATTGAATACAGCTGTCATATCTGGTCGGGTATCCCTGCTATACATCTCGGATTTCCTGACAAAATTCAACAAAGAATCTGTAATGTAATTGATCCCGACCTGGTAGCTGAACTCCGGTCACTTTCTCATCGACGTAATGTGGCTTCCCTCTGTCTCTTCTACAAATATTTTCACGACTTCTGCTCTGATGAGCCTAGCTCCCTGGTGCCCCCTCTGTATGAATTTAATCAAGCAACTAGACTAGCGGCTTGGTCCCACTCTTTTACAGTGGAACCAATCAAATGTAACCCCAACTTTTACTCTATCAGCTTCTTTGCTTGCACTTTTCGCCTGTGGAATTCATTTCTGTATACTTGCTTCCCTGACAACTACAATCTCCAAGAATTTAAATGCAAAGTCAATTGACCTTATCTTCTTGACTCACATTCTTTCCCTGACAACCCTTGTAAAATGTTCTTTCTTTCCGTTCCACTCTCATGCAGCCCTCTTCATACATGTATTCTCATCCTTTTCTTACTCATTTTCTGACTCTCCTGTAACTTGTTCCTCTTTCTCATCACTCACCTCTTCTATCATCCCCTGCGCACCACTGACAGTTCTGTCTTGCTTGGGGTGAAATGATTAGAAAAAAAGGAAGTATTACCCATTTTTAGCATCATATATTTTTCTGTTTGTTTGAAATGAGTTTGTGGAATTTTTGGCTCCAATGACGTCACTACAAGACGGAGATGAGTGTTTTTTTTCAAACCGAGATTGGTACCGAGTTTTAATTCTTCTTCTATGAGCCCTGTCCCTTCAGGACGTGGGCGATCATGGCTTTCCATGTTTCCCTATCCCTGGTGGCTCTGAGCACGTCTTCTCCTGTTACACCATGCAATCCTCGTTCTGTCATCCACCTGATTAGGTCCTTCAAATATGTTATTCGTTGCTTTCCCCTGTCTCTTTTTCTCTATATCTGTCCTGTTAGTATCAGGTTCTCCAAGCCCTCCTTTCTCATTGCGTGTCTCTTCCTGATGCTCAGTATTAATTTCCTTTTTGTTTTCATCATTTCCAAGACCTCATCATTGATCACATGCTCGATCCATGATGTTCGCAGCATCCATCTGTAGAACCACATTTCAGTTGCTTCAAGTTTTTCCTTCATCTTTGATGGTATTGTCCAGCATTCACTGCCATATTGAAGGGCAGACAACACATAGCAATCCAGTACTCTCTTCCTAGTTTCTAGCGAAATTGTCCTGTTTCTTAATATTCTTCTCAGCTCCTGGAATGCATCCTTGTGCTTTTGGATCTCAGGAATATAAATGTATAGAAACTGATGTGACTACAAAGTGAGGGGTCAGTTTATATATTGATTGTAATATGGAACTGATCCCCCATTTTATATCCAGCATGCTTCTGTAAAACCATATTTTGGCTGTTTCAAGTCTTTCCTTCATCTTTGATGGTATTGTCCAGCATTCACTGTCATATTGAAGAACTAACATCACATAGCAATCCAGTACTCTCTTCCTAGTTTCTAGCGAAATTGTCCTGTTTCTTAATACTTTACTCAACTTTTGGAATGCTTCTTTCGTCAAGCCAATTCGCCTTCGGATCTCTGTGTCACACTTTCCGTTTTCTGTTGTAATGCTTCCCAGGTATTGCTGTGACAGCTAAAAATGTCTTTTTGCACAAATATGTTATTACTTTATAAAAACTGACATAATCTTTTAATTTTTCTTTCGACGTTTCAAAAACCCTGTACGTACCACCAGTGGTTTTGTTTAAAAGGCTCGCAAATACTGAGATCCTTCAAATGATCAACGCTGAATTTAACTCAGATGTTACTGGGCTTAATATTTTCAACACCATATAAAAACTAATGATCAACTCTTATGTCAGTACTAAGGAATACCATCGTCTTTGCTTTGACACCTGATAATGAACTCAGTCACTGATTATCAATCTTCCTCTAACAAAAAGGATTCCCGGACGAGATCAAAACAACAAAACTATGTTTGATTAGTCATTCAAATTAAATGACGCTAAAAATATTTGTAAATCTACTAATACCACAAGAAGAGGATATAATGGCTGGAGAAACAGGTTAGATTTCATTATGGAAGAAGCAATATAGAACTAATACAAAATCTTCGAGTTTTACGCGAAAAACACTCACGTCACCAAAAAAACCTTCTGCCACACCATCAAAACAGTTAAATGTAACCGCCTCTTTTAATCCTCAGTTTCTTTTCTTGCACTTCCAGCCCATGGAACTCCTTTCCGAATGTTTGCTTTTCTGATAGCTACAATCTCCAGAAGTTTAAATGAAACGTCATCTTTAAACGAAACGTTTCATGAATGACAGAGTGGGGTTTGGAAGATTTATCATGTATAAAAATATTTAGAGCGACAAGAGACAGAACCAAGTGGACTTCCACGATCTCCTACTTCCTGAAGGAACATGGCACGTGAATAAGAAGAATGAATGACAGAGTGGGGTGTAGAAGAGATATTATGTATAAAAATATTTAGAGCGACATGAAACAAAGCCAAGAGTAAGTCAATGATCGCCTATGTCCTCAGGGAACACAGCATCTAAATAAAAAGATTGAACGACAGAGTGGGGTTTGGAAGATCTATCATGTATAAAAATATTTAGAGCGACAAGAGACAGAGCCAAATGTAAGTCAATGATCGCCTACATCCTGAAGGTACATGGCACGTGAAGAAGAATGAATGAATGAAAGAATGTGGTTTTGAAGAGATATCATGAAACGTCATCTTTAAATGAAACGTCAATAGGCATCTTCCCTCTCCATGAGTCACGTGTTAGTTTTATCCTTTCTTAGACATCCCCTGTACCTTTTTTATCTATTTTTTTTCTTTTCTCTCACTGTGGGCACCTGCATACCGGTGGTGGTTCTGCCTTGCTTTGGATGAAACGATTATTAAAAAAAATCTTCAAAGACTTTAAAAACACCTTTGGAAGTCTGTGGCAAAAGTCACTCTGGTTAACAACTAACAAATACAGGATAGACAAGAATTTGATCCAAATTATCCAGTATTTGTAAATTATAAAAAATAGGGAAGTGGTGTTAATGTAAACTCATAAGAAATGTAGTTACTCCCATAAGTTGGTGTACACCAAGACTTTTCTGTCACCTATGGTTTTTAACATCTTTCTTGAACGTATTTGAGAAATACCAGTGCAGAGTTATTATCGGAAGTCACATAAAAAACATTAACTATTCAGATAACATAGATGGTGTAGCTAATAAAGAAAGGGAAAATAATCGGTCTTTTGAAGAACCTGGGTGAAATGTCATTCAAATATTGCCTGGAGATTAATGCCAAAACATCAAATTCATTAAGAACAATGAAAAAGAGTTTTCACCCAAGTTAGAAATTAGTGTTTAGGCCCTTAAAGTAGTGAGACTATTCAAATATCATGTACTATCAGCAAAAATAGTTTCAGAATAGAAATAATTTTAAGAATAGTATACTAGTATAGCTGATGTATGCTGTGGTGTAGTGGATATTGACTTCAAACAAGAAATCAGAGAGCCAGGTTCAAATTTCAGTTAAATTTGTTGGATTCACTTATATGTGAATGCCATTGGGAAATGTATTAATCTGTCTTTTTCCTTTATCTATGGGTCAAATAACAAAACAGATTGGATTCTAAAGCCTTGGTTGGCAGCCAGTCTACCACAGAAAATAATAGCAACTTACTGCAGTCATGGATCGAAAGAGGCATGATTACCCAAGTGTTTATCATGCATGGCACTGAACTGACTGATCTGGATAAAATGATTGAATAGCAGGACAGATTGGGTTCTATAGCCTTGGTTGGCAACCAGTCTACCTCAGAAAGAAATGGCAACCTACTGCAGGAAAATCTTCTGCCTAGTCAGTCATGGATCAAAAAGAGACATGATTGCCCAAGTGTTTATCATGTATGGCACTTAACTGACTGATCTGGATAAAATGATTGAATAGCAGGACAGATTGGGTTCTATAGCCTAGGTTGGCAACCAGTCTACTAGAGAAAGAAATGGCAATCTAATGTAGGAAAATCTTCTGCCTAGTCAGTCATGGATCAAAAGAGACATGATCGCCCAAGTGTTTATCATGTATGGCACGTAACTGACTGATCTGGATAAAATGATTGAATAGCAGGACATATTGGTTTCTATTGCTTTGGTTGGCAACCAGTCTACCACAGAAAGAAATGGAAACCTTCTGTAGGAAAATCTTCTGCCTGGTCAGTCATGTCTCTTTTGGGACATGATTGCCCATATGTATCATGTATGGCACTTAAGTGATTGACTGACAATGGCAACTGCCATAAAACTAAGAACCATTGTGAAAAACAAGAACATTGGCCTGAAATCAAAGATAATATTGTTGTGTGTATTGATGTTGCACTCTTTCTGTATCTTTTCAAATAAAGTACATTAACAGTAGAATTACAGCAAAGAATCCAAACATTAAAAAAGCGATGCTTTAGAATTGGCTGTATTGCAAATGACGTGCATGTTAGACCATCAGACAAAAGAAAGAAACAAAATAAAAAAAACAGTATTCTCATTGGAAGACTTTATATCTGCTGACAGGAAGGGTAAGTTGAAATGGTATAGAAACATCAAAAGAACCAACTGCAATCCCCACCAATGTGCCATCTTGGGAAAAAGAAAAAAGAGAGAAAAAAATAGTCTGAGAGGACTAGAAGATTATTTACAAAAACTTAAACATTGGGATGCAACTGAGACATATATTAGGAGATGATCAGTGACCCTACACACATCCAGTTAATGGGATGTGTGTAGGGTCACTGACCATCTCTTTCTGTATGATGATGGTAATGATGATGGTGATGATGATGGTGATGATATCTAGACATTGTTGAATCCCAAATGAGCAAAATTTATTAATAAACACATTAAGAACACATGTATTAATGAACATGCTGTAGTTATGGTCATCGGAACAAATTGCTTTCATTGATGTCTTGAATATGAAAGCTAATCCTGATGAACAGGTAGTTGACTGGATGATAGATTTTTCTTTGGTAGGTGAGAAAGTGGAACTTATAATAAGTTTGACATTGTTGTGACATGTAGAATATTTTAAACAATCACTTCTTTAAATGTCAGTTGTGAAAAGGGATTTATCAAAATTAATCAAAACATATAAATCTATAGGAAACCAAACACACTGAGTAATCTAACAATAACAAAAAGAGAGATTTTAATAACGTTACCGTAAATAAGAGAGATTTTAGTTTGGAATTAAATAATATTACTGTAAATAATAGAGATTTCAAAAATATTAATGTAAATAAGAGCGATTTTATTTTAGAAGTAAATAAAATTACTGGAAATAATAGAGATTTCAAAAATATTAATGTAAATAAGAGGGATTTTATTTTAGAAGTAAATAAAATTACTGGAAATAATAGAGATTTCAAAAATATTAATGTAAATAAGAGGGATTTTATTTTAGAAGTAAATAAAATTACTGGAAATAATAGAGATTTCAAAAATATTAATGTAAATAAGAGGGATTTTATTTTAGAAGTAAATAAAATTACTGGAAATAAGAGATTATAATTCGGAATTAAATAATATTACTATGAATAATAGAGATTTTAATTTGGAATTAAGCAATATTACTGTAAGTAAGAGATTTTAATTTGGAATTAAATAATATTACAGTAAATAAGAAAGATTTTAATTTGGAATTAAATAATATTACAGTAAATAAGAGAGATTTCAATTTGGAATTAAATGATATTACTGTAAATAAGAGACATTTAAATTAAGAATTAAATTATATAACTATTAAGAAGAGAGATTTTAATTTGGAAAAAATAAAATGACTGTAAATAAGAGTGATTTTAATTTGGAATTAAATAATATTAAAATAAATAAAAGAGATTTCAATAATATTGCTGTAAATAACAGAGATTTTAATTTGGAATTAAGTAATATTACTCTAAATAAGTGAGACTTTAATTTTGGAATGAAATACTATTACTGTAAATAAGAAAGAATTTTGAATTAAATAATATTAATAAAAATAAGAGATTTCAATAATAGTACTGTATATATAAGAGATTTTGATATAGAATTAAATAATATTGCTGTAAATAAGGAAGATTTTAATTTGGAATTAAATAATGTGACTATAAATACGAGAGATTTCAAAATTATTACTGTAAGTAAGAGAGATTTTAATTTGGAATTAAATAATATTGCTGAAAATAAAAGATATTTCAGTAATTTTACTATAAATAAGAGATTTTAATTTGGAATTAAATAATATTACTATAAATAATAGACTTTTTAATAATGTTACTGTAAATGTGCTTTGTGGTCCAGTGGATATCGGCTCGGAACGAGAAATCGGGGAGCTGAGTTTGAATTCCAGTTGAATTCATTGCATTCACTTATGCGCAAATACCCTTGGGAAAGATATTAATCTGTCTCTTCCCTCTAGTTATCGGTTAAATAACAGGACAGATTGGGTTCTATAGCCTTGGCCGGCAACCAGTCTACCGGAGAAAGCAATGGCAACCTACTGCGGGATAATCTTCTGTCCAGTCAGTGATGTCTCTTTCGAGACATGATCCCCCAAGCGTGTTTCATGTATGGCACTTAACTGACTGTCTGACTGTAAATAAGAGAGATTTTAATTTGGAATTAAATAATATTACTGTAAATAAGAAAGATTTCAATAATAATACTTTATATGAGAAAGATTTTAATTTAGAATTAAATAATATTGCTGAAAATAAAGGTAGATGTTAATTTGTATTTAAATAATATTACTATAAATAAGAGAGATTTTAATTTGGAATTAAATAATATTACTGTAAATAAGAAAGATTTTAATTTGGAATTAAATAATATTATTGTATATAAGACAGATTTCAATACTTTTATTATAAATGAGAGATTTTTATTTGGAATTAAAAAATATTACTGCAAATAAGAGATAATTTGGAATTAAATAATATTACGATAAATAAGAGAGATTTTAATTCAGAATTAAATAGTATTATTTGGAATTAAATATTTTTACTATAAATAGGAGAGATTTCAATAATATTAATGTAAATAAGAGAGATTTTAATTTGGAATTAAATATTACTATGAATAAGAGAATTTCAATTTGGAATTATCAGGAGGACAGTAGATAGCGATTGACATTGCATTTAATTTTTTAATCTGCATCACCCCATGTAAAGCAGTAAAGCCACTAAGACGCAAGGGGTTACAGGGTGGGGAAGAATTAAGAACAGAAACATTAATAATTATTGGGAAGAGGAAAGAGTAATCAGGAGGACAGTACATAGCGATTGACATTGCATTTAATTTTTCTAATCTGTATCACCCCATGTAAAGCAGTAAAGCCACTAAGACACAAGGGGTTACAGGGTGGGGAAGAATTAAGAACAGAAACATTCATAATGAGTGGGAGGAGGAAAGAGTAATCAGGAGGACAGTAGATAGAGATTGACATTGCATTTAATTTTTTTAATCTGTATCACCCCATGTAAAGCAGTAAAGCCACTAAGACGCAAGGGGTTACAGGGTGGGGAAGAATTAAGAACAGAAACATTAATAATGATTGGGAAGAGGAAAGAGTAATCAGGAGGACAGTAGATAGCGACTGACATTGCATTTAATTTTTTTAATATGTATCACCCCATGTAAAGCAGTAAAGCCACTAAGACGCAAGGGGTTACAGGGTGGGGAAGAATTAAGAACAGAAACATTAATAATGAGTGGGAAGAGGAAAGAGTAATCAGGAGGACAGTAGATAGCGATTGACATTGCATTTAATTTTTTTAATCTGTATCACCCCATGTAAAGCAGTAAAGCCACTAAGACGCAAGGGGTTACAGGGTGGGGAAGAATTAAGAACAGAAACATTAATAATGAGTGGAAAGAGGAAAGAGTAATCAGGAGGACAGTAGATAGCGATTGACATTGCATTTAATGTTTTTAATCTGTATCACCCCATGTAAAGCAGTAAAGCCACTAAGACGCAAGGGGTTACAGGGTGGGGAAGAATTAAGAACAGAAACATTAATAATGAGTGGGAAGAGGAAAGAGTAATCAGGAGGACAGTAGATAGCGATTGACATTGCATTTAATGTTTTTAATCTGTATCACCCCATGTAAAGCAGTAAAGCCACAAAGACGCCAGGGGTTACAGGGTGGGGAAGAATTAAGAACAGAAACATTAATAATGAGTGGGAAGAGGAAAGAGTAATCAGGAGGACAGTAGATAGCGATTGACATTGCATTTAATGTTTTTAATCTGTATCACCCCATGTAAAGCAGTAAAGCCACTAAGACGCAAGGGGTTACAGGGTGGGGAAGAATTAAGAACAGAAACATTAATAATGAGTGGGAAGAGGAAAGAGTAATCAGGAGGACAGTAGATAGCGATTGACATTGCATTTAATGTTTTTAATCTGTATCACCCCATGTAAAGCAGTAAAGCCACTAAGACGCAAGGGGTTACAGGGTGGGGAAGAATTAAGAACAGAAACATTCATAATGAGTGGGAAGAGGAAAGAGTAATCAGGAGGACAGTAGATAGAGATTGACATTGCATTTAATTTTTTTAATCTGTATCACCCCATGTAAAGCAGTAAAGCCACTAAGACGCAAGGGGTTACAGGGTGGGGAAGAATGAAGTACAGAAACATTCATAATGAGTGGGAAGAGGAAAGAGTAATCAGGAGGACAGTAGATAGAGATTGACATTGCATTTAATTTTTTAATCTGTATCACCTCATGCTGTAAAGCAGTAAAGCACTAAGGCGCAGGGTTTACAGGGTGAGAAGAATTAAGAACAGAAGCATTAATAATGAGTGGGGAAGGGAAAGAGTAATCAGGAGGACAGTAGATAGCGATTGACATTGAATTTAATGTTTTTAATCTGTATCACCCCATGTAAAGCAGTAAAGCCACTAAGACGCCAGGGTTACGGGGTGGGGGAAGAATTAAGAACAGAAACATTAATAATGAGTGGGAAGAGGAAAGAGTAATCAGGAGGACGGTAGATAGCGATTGACATTGAATTTAATATTTTTAATCTGTATCACCCCATGTAAAGCAGTAAAGCCACTAAGACGCCAGGGGTTACGGGGTGGGGAAGAATTAAGAACAGAAACATTAATAATGGTGGGAAGAGGAAAGAGTAATCAGGAGGACGGTAGATGGCGATTGACATTGCATTTAATTTTTTTAATCTGTATCACCCCATGTAAGCAGTAAAGCCACTAAGACGCCGAAGTTACAGGGTGGGAAAGAATTAAGAACAGAAACATTAATAATGAGTGGGGAAGAGGAAAGAGTAATCAGGAGGACAGTAGATAGCGATTGACATTGAATTTAATGTTTTTAATCTGTATCACCATGTGGCACAGTAAAGCCACTAAGATGCAAGGGGTTACAGGGTGTACAGGGAAGAATTAAGAACAGAAACATTAATAATGAGTGGGAAGAGAAAGAGTAATCAGGAGGACAGTAGATAGCGGTGACATTGCATTTAATTTTTTAATCTGTATCACCCCATGTAAAGCAGTAAAGCCACTAAGACGCAAGGAAGTTTGGGGTGAGAAGAATTAAGAACAGAAACATTAATAATGAGTGGGGAAGAGGAAAGAGTAATCAGGAGGACAGTAGATAGCGATTGACATTGAATTTAATGTTTTTAATCTGTATCACCCCATGTAAAGCAGTAAAGCCACTAAGACGCAAGGGGTTACAGGGTGGGGAAGAATTAAGAACAGAAACATTAATAATGAGTGGGAAAGAGGGAAAGAGTAATCAGGAGGACAGTAGATAGCGATTGACATTGCATTTAATGTTTTTAATCTGTATCACCCCATGTAAAGCAGTAAAGCCACTAAGACGCAAGGGGTTACGGGGCAGGAAGAATTAAGAACAGAAACATTAATAATGATTGGAAGAGGGAAAGAGTAATCCGGAGGACACTAGATGGCGATTGACATTGCATTTAATGTTTTTAATCTGTATCACCCCATGTAAAGCAGTAAAAAGCCACTAAGACGCAAGGGGAGTTACAGGGTGGGGAAGAATTAAGAACAGAAACATTAATAATGAGTGGGAAGAGGAAAGAGTAATCAGGAGGACAGTAGATAGCGATTGACATTGCATTTAATGTTTTAATCTGTATCACCCGATGTCAAAAGCAGTAAAGCCACTAAGACGCAAGGGGTTACAGGGTAGGGAAGAATTAAGAACAGAAACATTAATAATGATTGGGAAGAGGAAAGAGTAATCAGGAGGACAGTAGATAGCGATTGACATTGAATTTAATGTTTTTAATCTGTATCACCCATGTAGAAGCAGTAAAGCCACTAAGACGCGAGGGTTACAGGGTGGGGAAGAATTAAGAACAGAAACATTAATAATGAGTGGGAAGAGGGAAAAGAGTAATCAGAGGGGACAGTAGATAGCGATTGGCATTGCGTTTAATTTTTTAATCTGTATCACCCATGTAAAACGGTAAAGCCACTAAGACGGGGAAGTTTACAGGTTGGGGAAGAATTAAGAACAGAAACATTAATAATGATTGGGAAGAGGAAAGAGTAATCAGGAGGACAGTAGATAGCGATTGACATTGAATTTGAAAATGTTTTTAATCTGTATCACCCCATGTAAAGCAGTAAAGCCACTAAGACGCAAGGGGTTACAGGGTGGGGAAGAATTAAGAACAGAAACATTAATAATGAGTGGGAGGGAAAAGAGTAATCAGGAGGAGACGGTAGATAGCGATTGACATTGCATTTAATATTTCGTCTGTATCACCCCATGTAAAGCAGTAAAGCCACTAAGACGCAAGGGGTTACAGGGTGGGGAAGAATTAAGAAACAGAAACATTAATAATGAGTGGGAAGAGGAAAGAGTAATCAGGAGGACAGTAGATAGCGATTGACATTGCATTTAATGTTTTTAATCTGTATCACCATGTAAAGCAGTAAAGCAACTAAGACGCAGGGAGATTTACAGGTGAGAAGAATTAAGAACAGAAACATTAATAATGAACAGGAAGAGGAAAGAGTAATCAGGAGGACAGTAGATAGCGATTGACATTGCATTTAATGTTTTTAATCTGTATCACCCCATGTAAAGCAGTAAAGCAACTAAGACGCAAGGGGTTACAGGGTGAGAAGAATTAAGAACAGAAACATTAATAATGAGTGGGAAGAGGAAAGAGTAATCGGGAGGACAGTAGATAGCGATTGACATTGCATTTAATGTTTTTAATCTGTATCACCCATGTAAAGCAGTAAAGCCACTAAGACGCCAGGGAATTTACCTGGGGTGGGAAGAATTAAGAACAGAAACATTAATAATGATTGGGAAGAGGAAAGAGTAATCAGGAGGACAGTAGATAGCGATTGACATTGCATTTAATGTTTTTAATCTGTATCACCATATAAGCAGTAAAGCAACTAAGACGCAAGGGGTTACAGGGTGGGGGAAGAATTAAGAACAGAAACATTAATAATGATTGGGAAGAGGAAAGAGTAATCAGGAGGACAGTAGATAGCGATTGACATTGAATTTAATGTTTTTAATCTGTATCACCGTATAAAAAGCAGTAAAGCCACTAAGACGCAATGGGTTACAGGGTGGGGAAGAATTAAGAACAGAAACATTAATAATGAGTGGGAAGAGGAAAGAGTAATCGGGAGGACAGTAGATAGCGATTGTTGTTGCATTTAATGTTTTAATCTGTAACTCCCCATGTAAAGCAGTAAAGCCACTAAGACGCCAGGGAATTTACAGGGTGGGGAAGAATTAAGAGCAGAAACATTAATAATGAGTGGGAAGAGGAAAGAGTAATCAGGAGGACAGTAGATAGCGATTGACATTGCATTTAATGTTTTTTAATCTGTATCACCCCATGTAAAGCAGTAAAGCCACTAAGACGCAACGGGTCACAGGGTGGGGAAGAATTAAGAACAGAAACATTAATAATGAGTGGGAAGAGGAAAGAGTAATCAGGAGGATAGTAGATAGCGATTGACGTTGCATTTAATGTTTTTAATCTGTATCACCCATGTAAAGCAGTAAAGCCACTAAGACGCAAGGGGTTACAGGGTGGGGAAGAATTAAGTACAGAAACATTAATAATGAGTGGGAAGAGGAAAGAGTAATCAGGGAGGATAGTAGACAGCGATTGACATTGCATTTAATGTTTTTAATCTGTATCACCCCATGCTCAGCAGTAAAAGCAACTAAGACGCAAGGGGTTACAGGGTGGGGAAGAATTAAGTACAGAAACATTAATAATGAGTGGGAAGAGGAAAGAGTAATCAGGAGGATAGTAGATAGCGATTGACATTGCATTTAATGTTTTTAATCTGTATCACCCCATGTAAAGTAGTAAAGCCACTAAGACGCAAGGGTTACAGGGTGGGGAAGAATTAAGAACAGAAACATTAATAATGAGTGGGAAGAGGAAAGAGTAATCAGGAGGACAGTAGATAGCGATTGACATTGCATTTAATGTTTTTAATCTGTAACTCCCCATGTAAAGCAGTAAAGCCACTAAGATGCCAGGGGTTACAGGGTGGGGAAGAATAAGAACAGAAACATTAATAATGAGTGGGAAGAGGAAAGAGTAATCAGGAGGACAGTAGATATGATTGACATTGCATTTAATGTTTTTAATCTGTATCATCCACGTAAAGCAGTAAAGCCACTAAGACGCAAGGGGTTACAGGGTGGGGAAGAATTAAGAACAGAAACATTAATAATGAGTGGGAAGAGGAAAGAGTAATCAGGAGGACAGTAGATAGCGATTGACATTGCATTTAATGTTTTTAATCTGTATCACCCGATGTAAAAGCAGTAAAGCCACTAAGACGCAAGGGGTTACAGGGTGGGGAAGAATTAAGAACAGAAACATTAATAATGATTGGGAAGAGGAAAGAGTAATCAGGAGGACAGTAGATAGCGATTGACATTGAATTTAATGTTTTTAATCTGTATCACCCCATGTAAAAGGGTAAAGCCACTAAGACGCAAGGGGTTACAGGGTGGGGGAAGAATTAAGAACAGAAACATTAATAATGAGTGGGAAGAGGAAAGAGTAATCAGGAGGACAGTAGATAGCGATTGGCATTGCATTTAATTTTTTTAATCTGTATCACCCCATGTAAAGCAGTAAAGCCACTAAGACGCAAGGGGTTACAGGTTGGGGAAGAATTAAGAACAGAAACATTAATAATGATTGGGAAGAGGAAAAGAGTAATCAGGAGGACAGTAGATAGCGATTGACATTGAATTTAATGTTTAATCTGTATCACCCCATGTAAAGCAGTAAAGCCACTAAGACGCAAGGGGTTACAGGCGGGGAAGAATTAAGAACAGAAACATTAATGAGTGGGAAGAGGAAAGAGTAATCAGGAGGACAGATAGCGATTGACATTGCATTTAATGTTTTTAATCTGTATCACCCCATGTAAAAGCAGTAAAGCCACTAAGACGCAAGGGGTTACAGGGTGGGGAAGAATTAAGAACAGAAACATTAATAATGAGTGGGAAGAGGAAAGAGTAATCAGGAGGACAGTAGATAGCGATTGACATTGCATTTAATGTTTTAATCTGTATCACCCCATGTAAAGCAGTAAAGCAACTAAGACGCAAGGGGTTACAGGGTGGGGAAGAATTAAGAACAGAAACATTAATAATGAGTGGGAAGAGGAAAGAGTAATCAGGAGGACAGATAGCGATTGACATTGCATTTAATGTTTTTAATCTGTATCACCCCATGTAAAGCAGTAAAGCAACTAAGACGCAAGGGGTTACAGGGTGGGGAAGAATTAAGAACAGAAACATTAATAATGAGTGGGAAGAGGAAAGAGTAATCAGGAGGACAGTAGATAGCGATTGACATTGCATTTAATGTTTTTAATCTGTATCACCCCATGTAAAGCAGTAAAGCCACTAAGACGCCAGGGGTTACAGGGTGGGAAGAATTAAGAACAGAAACATTAATAATGATTGGGAAGAGGAAAGAGTAATCAGGAGGACAGATAGCGATTGACATTGCATTTGCTTTTTAATCTGTATCACCCCATGTAAAGCAGTAAAGCAACTAAGACGCAAGGGGTTACAGGGTGGGGAAGAATTAAGAACAGAAACATTAATAATGATTGGGGAAGAGGAAAGAGTAATCAGGAGGACAGTAGATAGCGATTGACATTGAATTTAATGTTTTTAATCTGTATCACCCCATGTAAAGCAGTAAAGCCACTAAGACGCAATGGGTTACAGGGTGGGGAAGAATTAAGAACAGAAACATTAATAATGAGGAAGAGGAAAGAGTAATCAGGAGGACAGTAGATAGCGATTGACATTGCATTAATGTTTAATCTGTAACTCCCCATGTAAAGCAGTAAAGCCACTAAGACGCCAGGGGTTACAGGGTGGGGAAGAATTAAGAACAGAAACATTAATAATGAGTGGGAAGAGGAAAGAGTAATCAGAGGACAGTAGATAGCGATTGACATTGCATTTAATGTTTTTAATCTGTATCACCCCATGTAAAGCAGTAAAGCCACTAAGACGCAACGGTTACAGGGTGGGAAGAATTAAGAACAGAAACATTAATAATGAGTGGGAAGAGGAAAGAGTAATCAGAGGATAGTAGATAGCGATTGACATTGCATTTAATGTTTTTAATCTGTATCACCCTATGTAAAGCAGTAAAGCCACTAAGAGATTACAAGGGGTTACAGGGTGGGGAAGAATTAAGTACAGAAACATTAATAATGAGTGGGAAGAGAAAGAGTAACTGTGGGAGGATAGTAGATAGCGATTAATACTGCATTTAATGTTTTTAATCTGTATCACCCCATGTAAAGCAGTAAAGCAACTAAGACGCAAGGGGTTTATGCGGGGAAGAATTAAGTACAGAAACATTAATAATGAGTGGGAAGAGGAAAGAGTAATCAGGAGGATAGTAGATAGCGATTGATACAGTATTTAATGTTTTTAATCTGTATCACCCCATGTAAAGCAGTAAAGCCACTAAGACGTAAGGGGTTACAGGGTGGGGAAGAATTAAGAACAGAAACATTAATAATGAGGGAAGAGGAAAGAGTAATCAGGAGGACAGTAGATAGCGATTGACATTGCATTTAATGTTTTTAATCTGTAACTCCCCATGTAAAGCAGTAAAGCCACTAAGACGCCAGGGGTTACAGGGTGGGGAAGAATTAAGAACAGAAACATTAATAATGAGTGGGAAGAGGAAAGAGTAATCAGGAGGACAGTAGATAGCGATTTTATTGCATTTACTGTTTTTAATCTGTATCACCTCATGTAAAGCAGTAAAGCCACTAAGACGCAACGGGTTACAGGGTGGGGAAGAATTAAGAACAGAAACATTAATAATGAGGGAAGAGGAAAGAGTAATCAGGAGGATAGTAGATAGCGATTGACATTGCATTTAATGTTTTCTAATTCAGAATACCCCATGTAAAGCAGTAAAGCCACTAAGACGCAAGGGGTTACAGGGTGGGGAAGAATTAAGTACAGAAACATTAATAATGAGTGGGAAGAGGAAAGAGTAATCAGGAGGATAGTAGATAGCGATTGGACATTGCATTTAATGTTTTTAATCTGTATCACCCCATGTAAAGCAGTAAAGCAACTAAGACGCAAGGGGTTACAGGTGGGGAAGAATTAAGTACAGAAACATTAATAATGAGTGGAAGAGGAAAGAGTAATCAGGAGGATAGATAGCGATTGACATTGCATTTAATGTTTTTAATCTGTATCACCCCATGTAAAGCAGTAAAGCCACTAAGACGCAAGGGGTTACAGGGTGGGGAAGAATTAAGAACAGAAACATTAATAATGAGTGGGAAGAGGAAAGAGTAATCAGGAGGACAGTAGATAGCGATTGACATTGCATTTAATGTTTTTAATCTGTATCACCCCATGTAAAGCAGTAAAGCCACTAAGACGCAAGGGGTTACAGGGTGGGGAAGAATTAAGAACAGAAACATTAATAATGAGTGGGAAGAGGAAAGAGTAACTCAGGAGGACAGTAGATAGCGATTGACATTGCATTTAATTTTTTTAATCTGTATCACCCCATGTAAAGCAGTAAAGCCACTAAGACGCAAGGGGTTACAGGGTGGGGAAGAATTAAGAACAGAAACATTAATAATGAGGAAGAGGAAAGAGTAATCAGGAGGACAGTAGATAGCGATTGACATTGCATTTAATGTTTTTAATCTGTATCACCTCATGTAAAGCAGTAAAGCCACTAAGACGCAAGGGGTTACAGGGTGGGGAAGAATTAAGAACAGAAACATTAATAATGAGTGGGAAGAGGAAAGAGTAATCAGGAGGACAGTAGATAGCGATTGACATTGCATTTAATGTTTTTAATCTGTATCACCCCATGTAAAGCAGTAAAGCCACTAAGACGCAAGGGGTTACAGGGTGGGAAGAATTAAGAACAGAAACATTAATAATGAGTGGGAAGAGGAAAGAGTAATCAGGAGGACAGTAGATAGCGATTGACATTGCATTTAATGTTTTTAATCTGTATCACCCGATGTAAAGCAGTAAAGCCACTAAGACGCAAGGGGTTACAGGGTGGGGAAGAATTAAGAACAGAAACATTAATAATGAGTGGGAAGAGGAAAGAGTAATCAGGAGGACAGTAGATAGCGATTGACATTGCATTTAATGTTTTTTATCTGTATCACCCCATGTAAAGCAGTAAAGCCACTAAGACGCAAGGGGTTACAGGGAGAGGAAGAATGAAGTACAGAAACATTCATAATGAGTGGGAGGAGGAAAGAGTAATCAGGAGGACAGTAGATAGCGATTGACATTGCATTTAACGTTTTTAATCTGTATCACCCCATGTAAAGCAGTAAAGCCACTAAGATGCAAGCTGTTACAGGATGGGAAAGAATGAAGAACAGAAACATTAATAATGAGTGGGAAGAGGAAAGAGTAATCAGGAGGACAGTAGATAGAGATTGACATTGCATTTAATGTTTTTAATCTGCATCACCCTATGTAAAGCACTAAAGCCACTAAGATGCAAGGATTTACAGGGTGGGGAAGAATTAAGAACACAAGCATTAATAATGAGTGGGAAGATTTAAGCAATCATGGACTTCCACTTGGCTCTGTCTCTTGTCACTCTCAATATTTTTACACTTGATATCTCTTTCACGCCCCACTCTGTCATTCATTCTTCTTCTTTATGTGCCATGTTCGTTCAGGACGTAGGCAATCATGGACTTCCACTTGGCTCTGTCTCATGTCGCTCTCAATATTTTTACACTTGATATCTCTTCCACACCCCACTCTGTCATTCATCCGTCTTCTTTACGTGCCATGTTCCTTCAGGATGTACGCGATCATGGACTAACACTTGACTCTGTCTTTTGTCGCTCTCAATATTTTACACATGATATTTCTTTTACACCCAACTCTGTCATTCATTTTTCTAATTTACGTGCCATGTTCCTTCAGGACGTAGGCGATCATGGACTTATACTTGGTTCTGTCTATTGTCACTTTCAATATTTTATACTTGAATTCTCTACCAAACACAGCTATGTCATTCATTCTTCTTCTTTACGGGCTGTGATTCTTCAGGACGTATGCAACCATTGACTTACACTTGGCTCTGTCTCTTGTCGCTCTAATTATTTTTATACATGATAGATCTTCCAAACACACTCTGTCATTCAATATTTTTATTTAGATGCTGTGTTCCCTTAGGACATAGGTGATCATTGACTTACTCTTGGCTTTGTCTCATGTCGCTCTAAATATTTTTATACATAATATCTCTTCCACACCCCACTCTGTCATTCATTCTTCTTATTTACGTGCCGTGTTCCTTCAGGACGTAGGCATTCATGGTCTTACACTTGGCTCTGTCTCTTGTCGCTCTCAATATTTTTCCTCTTTCTATTTCTCCTGAACCCTGCTCTGTTATTCATTCAGGACCTAAGTGATCATGGACTTCCACTAGCTCTGTCTCCCACGCTGTCAATATTTTCCTTTTGGCATCTCTCCCAAACTCGTTTCGGCTATCCATTTTCTCAGGCCTATAAAGTTTGTCTCACGCTGCATCCCTCTGTCTCTCTTTTTTTATCTGTCCTTTGAGTATTACATTCTTCATGCCCTCCTTCCTCATCATGTGTCCCATGAACCTCAGCTATATCTTCCTGTTGGGGTTGAGTGTGAGTTTTTTTTCTCGTTTTCTTCCTCTCCAACCTCTCACCATTCCTCACATGCTCAGTCCATACTTCTGTAAAACTGCATTTCTGTTGCCTTAATCCTCTTCTTAATCATTGATAAGATCGTCCTGCATTCTCTTCCATACCGAAGATATAACATAGCAATCCAGCACTATTTTTTTGTTTCCAATGAGATTTTCCTGTCTTTCAGTACTCTGGTTAGCTTTTGAAATGCGTCCTTGGTCATGCGAATACAGCTTTGGATCTCAATGTCTCACTTTCCATCCTTTATCAGAACGCTTCCTGGGTATTTAAATTTTCTAACTTGTTTTATTTAATTTCTCTGATCAGTATTTGGCATTTTAAGGTCTTCTTTCTGATGATTACCATACATTCATTTTTTAAAAAGTTTATCTTCAGTCCTTTCTTCTCACTATCTTTTGCTACCTTCTGTAGCAGATCCTGAATTTTGTTTTCTGTGTCTGCTATCAGCACAGTGTCATCCGCGTATCTTATATTGTTGAAATTGTGGCCGGTAATGACGAATCCTGGCAAGGATTTTATTTCTCTCGGTATTGTTTCGCTGTATAAGTTGAATAGATCCTGTGAAAAAACACACTCTTGTCTTACGCCCCTATTTTTATATACCTGCTGAATTCATTTCCTGTCATTACACAAGTGTTTTGCTGCCAATATAGATACTTGATTATCCTAACGTCTTTTCTGAAAAGCATCTCTATCAAGTCTTTGTGAAGTACTTTGTCAAACATCTTTTTGTAGTCTATAAAGCTCGATTAAAGGTCCTTTTGCACTTGTATTGCTCTTTCAGATAGCATTTGGTATCTTTAATGAAGCCATACTGTTCTTGTCCATCCTTTGGGCCGATTCTGTTGCTCGCTCTGTTCATCAGAACCTGGATGATGAGTTTTTGTTATGTGGCTCATTAAGCTGATTGTTCGGTGGAGTTCACATTCCTTTGCACCTGGCTTCTTAGGTAGTGAAATGAAAATTGATCTACTTAGGTCCTCCGGTATATTGCCGCTGTTGGAGATTTCGTTTATTATTTCTGTTACTTTGTCTACACTAAAGCCTTCTAAGGACATCAATATCTCTATTACAATCACGTCGGGTCCTGCTACTTTGTATACAATTTGACTATTGCCTATTCCAATTCGGATTAAATATTTTTGGTCCATCTGTATTTTTGTGTATTGTTGGTTGCTCTCTCTTGTCGTGGAAGAGATTGCCAGTATACTCATCCCGTCTCTGGAGTAGTTTTTTTCATTTTCTAGTATGAGTACACTGTCCTTTGCTTTTATACATGTCCATGGTTCTGACGTTCCATGTGCCAAGAGTTATTTTTGTTTGTTGCGAACAATTGCAGGATAACAAGCCAGTTACACCTATCACTCATGTCCTTCCATTCGAAGCGTAGAATAAATTCTGAGGAAATTTGTCCCCTTTATGCCGTTATTGCTAACAGTCGCATGATGACTATCTGGTGACACCTGTAGCGTATGTCACTCCTTACCGGGTGAGGAGTCAGTTTTGTTAGGCTTAACCCCCATTCACGCCGTTATGTTTTATCATATTATTGTGCAAGTTCACGAATGTATGCAGGAGGAATAGTGAAGTGGTTTCCCGTTGCTTTCTCCACGGCGTTTTATCGAGACGCCACCTCTAGTTAGCTGGCCATTGACTCCTTAAGACTTCATCCGCCATTGCAATATGGAGAGAGAAAGAAACATTCCATTGAAAGCAAAAATTTGATGGGCATATATATTATAAGGAAACTCTAATGCAGTTATCTGTATAGTATTGTAATGGTAAACAAGTACGTAATAACACTTTTCAATATTTGCTTATGAGGGCGTTGTAACCAGTATTGTCGGTACTTAGAACTTTTCAATGGACCCTTGAACTTTGACAAGTAATAACTTACATAGGAATAATTAAATATGAAATATTTTAAAGGTATTTAAAAGCAGTAGCTGTTTATAAGGCGTAGCTTTACCCACTGGGAATACAAAATTCATTCATACGAAATATGTCCGGAAGTTATCTCTCTTTCTCTTTCTCTCTTTCTGTATCACTATCTCTCTCTCTTTCTTTCTCTATCACTATCTCTCTCTCTCTCTCTATATATATATATATATATATATATATATATACACACACACACACACACACACACACACACACACACACACACACATATATATATATATATAGAGAGAGAGAGAGAGAGAGAAATTTAATTTACAAACATTTCTACCATTCATCTACACTAAAAAAGATTTTCAATAAAAAACAATGTTAAAGTTAGCTATAGTTGCGTTAAGAAATTAGATAAATAATAAATATATTTCACAAAATAATAATATAACATCATATAAATACTTGGTTCACCTGTGAAATATTAGTTACTCTACTACTACTAATAATAGTAACCCTTCCAAAAACTGCAAATGCTGAAAAAAAACAAAAAAACCTGCCCATTGAATGGCGACCGTATATCTGAAAGTATTGTTTATAGAGCTCGTATTTATTCGGATGATGACGATTTTAAATTCTCTTTTGAAGCAACTTACATGTAGAAATATCGCTTCAATAACCACATGTTGTCTTTAAAAACAGTAATGCAGCAAAAGCACTGATTTTTCCATATATTATTGAAAATTAAAAAACAACAACCTAATTATTACCTGAAATATCGTTGCTAAAACCAAATCTTACAATGGAGGAAAAGGAGACAGGTGTAAATTCTGCCTTTTAGGAAAACGTGTCATCTTAAATCATATAAATAACTATAGTCTACTAAACAAAAAAGTAGATTCGTGACCACATTCTGATATAGAAAAAATACTTAATAAAATTCTTAGATACTGATTGATACAGCTTCCTCTATACGTTTGCCTCTTTCTTTCCCACTCCTGTACTTTCCCTTCTTTCTTTCTTTCTTTCTTTCTTTCTTTCTTTCTTTCTTTTCCCCGCAAATATTACGATTAAGACTTACGCTGCTTTGATTTCATCTCCCTACATTTTAGAAATATTTTTTTTTAATTTAAAATTTTAATTTTGAATATTTTGTTTCTTTAATTTTACTCTTTATAAATTAAAAAAATAGTACCCTAACATTACAAGATTTAACTCTCATGACCATTGAGTGAATTTAAATTCAAGTCTCTTAAACGATCAGTTTGTAATATGCACCTAATGATTAAACACACACACACACACACACATATATATATATATATATATATATCTTGTTGGATTATCCTCACCGTTTACGGACTGGACACCTATATATATATATATATATATATATATATATATTTTAATTCAGATACTTCAATCCAAGGGAAAAAAGCAGGAAGGTAAATTCCAAAAAACCCGATCCTAATTAATATTAAAAGTTTATTTTAATATTAAAAAATGATACAGGAAGAGAGCTCCATGTAATAAAATATTACAGAGCAAATATATATTAAAAAAGGATTAAATCAAAGATGTTGAATGGCCATTTCGATATGAAGATCCCCACGGGGAACGACACATCACCTCAGCAACAGAAAAAAACCTTTCAGAAACTGGAAAAAAATTAGTCTACTTTTCCTTTTTAAATAGATTGCAAAGAAATTAAAAAATAAATAATAAAATAAAATAAAAATAAAAATAAAGGGAAAGAAAAAGAAAAGGAAAAAGAAAAAGAAAAAGATAGAATAAAATCAAATAAATAAGAAAAGAAAAAATTGACATCGTCTGGGTTCGCAAAAAAAAGGGGAGAATGTAACTAAAAATTAACAGACAGCCGTGTTAAATCGACGTCAGTTAAAGCAACACTGAAAAAAGTTGGTAAGAGAGATAAAAGAAGGAAGGGAGGGAAAATTACAAAATAGACAGAGGTAACCTAATTTTATCGGAAATTAACTCCGATATGGCTAAATTTGCAAATGAACTAAATATTAGTGATAGAATTGGAAAAATTTCTACCAAAGAAGCTTACATTTTATTTAAGGACCACAAGCCTAATTTCCAAAATAAATTACAAACTAGACTAATTAATCCCACTAAGAGTGAATTAGGCATAGTTTCTAGGGTGGTTCTGAAGAACTTAATAGAGAAGTTACAATCTAATTTACAACTTAATCTTTGGAAGAGTTCCTTAGATACCAAAAAATGGTTTGATAATATCAATGACAAATCTAAATCCACTTTCCTTAAATTTGATATTGTGGATTTCTATTCCTCTATATCAAAAAAACTTCTTGTGGATTGTTTACACTTTGCTAGGGGTTATGTTAATATTTCGGATTGTGACTATAGAATTATACTGGGAGCTAGAAAATCTATTCTCACCTTTGATAGTTCTACTTGGACTAAAGGGCCTGAAGATAGTTTTGATGTCCCTATGGGAGCCTATGATTCTGCCCAGGTAGCAGATCTAATAGGCATTTATATTTTAGATATTTTAGGTAGATTTTTAGACCCTAAACTAATAGGCCTATATCGGGATGATGGACTGATATGTATTCCCAATTCCAATGGGCCTTACACTAATAGAATACATAAGAAAATTATCAGAGCCCTAAATTTTCTTGGTTTTAAGGTTGAGGTTACTTCCAATCTCAAAATTGTAAACTATCTAGATATCACCCTTAACTTAAAGAATGGTTCCTACCAACCCTTTCTCAAAGAAAATAGTTCTCCCACCTATATAAATAGTTTATCCAACCACCCCAAGAATATTATAAGACAAATACCCAAGATAGTAAATAATAGGGTTAACCAATTATCTTCCAATATAAAAATTTTCAACGCAAGCAAAGAAATTTACGATAAGACCCTTCAGAAAAGCGGTTTTGTTAATAAGTTAAAGTATGATAAGCCTGCTATAAACCCAGAATCATCAAAAACTAAAAACACCCGAAAATGTAGAAAAAGGAAGATAATTTGGTTTAACCCTCCTTATTGTTAGCTAACTAATATAAATATTGGTAAGTATTTTCTCAAATTAATCGATAAACATTTTAATAATAATAACAATCCCTTAAATAAAATTTTTAATAGTTTCACCCTAAAAATTAGTTATTCTTGCACCTCAAATATAGATAATATAATTAATTCCCACAATAAACAAGTTTTAATGAACCTAAATAATACGGAAGCTAAATCCGGAATTGTCGACAAATGCAATTGTTATTCTGTGGATGCCTGCCCGGTGCAAGGCAAATGTAAATCCACCCATGTAATTTATGAAGCCCGCATTTCTCCATCTAATAACAAGGACAATTACCGGACCTATATTGGCATGTCCGCGGGCTCTTTCAAACAGAGGCTTTATAATCACAGGTACTCGTTTTCGAACCCTAAACAGAGATTCCAGACGGCACTATCACGTAGGTTCTGGGAAATGAAGGAGGAAGGGCAGGACCCTATAATCAGCTGGAAATTAATAGGCTCAGCTTGTACTCCTAAAAGTTTTCGTGATAGATGTCGTCTGTGTTTATTGGAGAAGATTCTGATTTTGAAGTATCCTCATCAGGACTTACTTTTGAACTTTAGGAGGGAATTTATAAACAAGTGCCGCCATAGGGCGGATTTTAAAATTTAACTTCTAATTTTTAATTTTTAAATTCTAAATTTTTCTATAATTTTTTTAATATTTTAAAAAAAAATTTTTAATTTTAATTTTAATTTTTTTTTTTTTTTATGTGTATGTTTGTGTGTGGATGTGCATATTTGTATATATATGTATATATATGTATTTATGTATGTGGGCTATATGTAATTTTGAAAAAAATTTTTTTAGCTATTTAAATGCTCCTTTTCATAATATTCATTAATATGTATGTGTGTGAGTGCATATGGAATATATATATATATATATATATAT
The DNA here is from genome assembly GCA_037127315.1 of Ascarosepion bandense. Lineage (NCBI taxonomy): Eukaryota > Metazoa > Mollusca > Cephalopoda > Sepiida > Sepiidae > Ascarosepion > Ascarosepion bandense. The sequence continues at coordinate 1,315,050 of JBBBDQ010000770.1, read as the reverse complement.
ATATATATATATATATGTGTGTGTGTGTGTGTGTGTGTGTGTGTGTGTGTGTGTGTATATGTGTGCATGTATGTGTACACATGTATATTATGTGTATATGAATTTTTTGTATATAGGTGTGTACACACATATATATGTGTGTATGCGCATGTATATGTATATAAGTGTGTAATAAATTGAATGTATGTGTGTGTATGTGTATGTATATATGTATTCTTATTCGTTAAATTGTGTGTGTATATATATGTATGTATGTGTGTACTTCTATAGGTATGTATATATAATAATTGTAATTCATTTTTTTTTTTTTTTTACCTAGTGTTGTCTTTATTTAGTTTAATTTCAAATGACCTAATTTTTTTAAAAATAATTTTATTTTAAATCCTATATCTTTTTATTCCCTTTTATTAATAATTATGCCTTTTTAAGTAAAGGCCTTTTTCTAATACTTCAACGTTTTGGGGAAATTAGGTTTTTGAATTTGTCCAGCGTCTGTAATATTTAAAAAAAATTTTTTCTTTAGTTTCTTTCTTTTTCCCTCCCTTCCTTCTTTTATCTCTCTTACCAACTTTTTTCCGTGTTGCTTTAACTGACGTCGATTTAACACGGCTGTCTGTTAATTTTTAGTTACATTCTCCCCTTTTTTTTGCGAACCCAGACGATGTCAATTTTTTCTTTTCTTATTTATTTGATTTTATTCTATCTTTTTCTTTTTCTTTTTCCTTTTCTTTTTCTTTCCCTTTATTTTTATTTTTATTTTATTTTATTATTTATTTTTTAATTTCTTTGCAATCTATTTAAAAAGGAAAAGTAGACTAATTTTTCTCCAGTTTCTGAAAGGTTTTTTCTGTTGCTGAGGTGATGTGTCGTTCCCCGTGGGGATCTTCATATCGAAATGGCCATTCAACATCTTTGAATTAATCCTTTTTTAATATATATATATATATATATATATATATATATATATAGGTGTCCAGGTATATATATATATATATAGGTGTCCAGTCCGTAAACGGTGAGGATAATCCAACAAGATTGCCTTAATATAAAATATTAATTGGTAAATCCATACAGAGAGCTCGATGAGTGTTAACCAGAGTGATATGAAATTTATAAAGAAAAACTCAATATGTAATTTCAATTGGTTATAAGCCTGTAGCTCATTTCAATGAGTTTAATTAGCTCATTTCATCAGACCTTACAATATTCCTTTCATCTGGTACAAAATTTTTGCCGGAAAGAGTCTTTTCTCATTTCATTTGGAAACGAGTTTTTTCGCGACCTCAGTTTCTACCTTTCGGCGATTTATATTAACCGATGTTACCGTTTTTCAAACGCTCACGTAACAGGAATCTTTTATGGACGCTCAATTTTCAATATTAGGAGAAGTTACTTAAAGGTCTTGGAATACTTTATCCATTATTGTATGATCCTAGATATTTATTGGTATGTTTACACGTGGACATAATTTTTGTTCTTTCATTGAATAATTCTTTTTTGTCTGGGAACAACATCATAGCCAATTTTTCCTCCGGTCATAATCTGCATATTTTACTACCATCGTAAGGATTGGGTGCTTTAACAATGCTCCAAGTTACATCGTAGCTTTTTTTTTCATACTATAATGTTAATTTCCAAACGTGGCTAGCCAGTTTTGTAAATTTTTTTTCAGGATTTCCAGTTTAAATGTGGACTTATGGTTATTCCATCTGATTTTAAAACTGTCTTTGGTAGATCCTAAATATGTATTGCTTTGACCATGTATATTATGCATTTGTACTTTGTAAATGTTAGTGTGGTGCATTGGATATCAGATCGGAGCCGAGTTCGAATTCCAGCTGAATTCATTGCATTCACTTACGCGCAAATACCCTTGGGAATGGTATTAATCCGTCTATTCCTTCCAGTTATGGGTTAAATAACAGGACAGATTGGGTTCTATATAGCCTTGGTCGGTAACCAGTCTACCGCAGAAAGCAATGGCAACTTACTGCGGGATAATCTTCTGCCCAGTCAGTCATGTCTCTTTCGAGACATGATCGCCCAAGCGTGTATCACGTATGGCACTTAACTGACTGACTGAATATAATAGTTGGAATAATGATTAAAGCTTTTACTGGGTAATAAAGTGGGGGATCAGTGTATTACTTCATAACAATAGGAAACCGATCCCCCACTAATTACTACATAATAATATAATACATTTCTTTTCCCTGTAGCTATGAGTCAAATAACAGGACAGATTGGGTTCTATAGCCTTGGTCGGTAACCAGTTTACCGCAGAAAGCAATGGCAACCTACTGCGGGATAATCTTCTGCCCAGTCAGCCATGTCTCTTTCGAGACATGATCGCCCAAGCGTGTATCACATATGGCACTTAACTGACTGACTTTGTAAATAATCCCTAAGTTGGCATATATTTTTATCCCTACAGTTACATTCCTTGTTAATGTTGTTGTTTTGTGCGTTGTTATTTAGATTTGATTCAATCCAAAATAGGACAAATATTTTTTAAACTGATCGATAAATATTTTCCGAAAAGCTCAGAATTAAACAAAATTTTCAATACGAATTCAATAAAATCGAAATAACAACGCACAAAACAACATCATTAACTACGAATGTAATTGTGGGAACAAAAATATATGCCCACTTGACGGATTTTTATAATACAAAAGGGATTATTTACAAAGTACAAATATATGATATACATGGTTAAAGCAAAACATATTTAGGAATTACCAAAGACTTAACAGACTTTGTAATACAAAAAAGATTATTTACAAACCACAAATATATATATATATATATATTAATCATATCACACCGAGCAAGGCGGTAAAGCCACTGATGTGCAGGGGGCTACATAGGAGTGAAAAGATTGGAAAAGATAAAAACCGGAAAACACATCCTAAACATGAAACAAGGGATGAGCTTATTCACCTGTTCAATAGATGTGGGTGGAGTGTGAACCGGGCGATAGCTTAGTCTATCTACTCCAATTGAAAAAAAAAAATAAAATGAACGTGAGAAGATTGGAAAAGAGAAAACCGGATACGACATCCTAAATAGGGAACAAGGGATGAGCCTCTTCACCTGTTCAATAGACATGGGTGGAGTGTGAACCGGGCGATAGATAGATCTATCTATTCCAATTGAAAAAAAAAGTGAGAAGATTGGAAAAGAGAACAGCAGAAACCATATCCTAAACAGGGAAAAAGGGATGAGCCTCTTCACCTGTTCAATAGACGTGGGTGGAGTGTGAACTGTGCGATAGTTTTGTCTATCTACTCCAATTCAAAAAAAAAAAAGGAAAAAAAAAGTGAAAATATTGGAAAAGAGAAAGCCGGAAACCACATCCTAAATAGGGAACAAGGGATGAGCCTCTTCACTTGTTCAATAAACGTGGGTGGAGTGTGAACTGTGCGATAGTTTTGTCTATCTACTCCAATTAAAAAAAAAAAAGGAAAAAAAAAGTGAAAATATTGGAAAAGAGAAAGCCGGAAACCACATCCTAAATAGGGAACAAGGGATGAGCCTCTTCACTTGTTCAATAAACGTGGGTGGAGTGTGAACTGTGCGATAGTTTTGTCTATCTACTACAATTGAAAAAAAAAAATAAATAAATAAAATTGAGAAGATTGGAAAAGAGAAAACCGGAAACCACATCCTAACCAGGGAACAAGGGATGAGCCTCTTCACCTGTTGAATAGACGTGGGTGGAGTGTGAACAGGGCGATAGTTTTGTCTATCTACTCCAACTGAAAAAAAAATATATAAATATATGTTTAGAGGAAAAAAAGGAACTGAATACAACCCAGTCAACACCATACAGTCATGCAAGAAGCTATTTGAAAACTACAAAAAACGATTAGAGACAGTAAGGTAGAACAAAGGATATGTTACTAAATATTAACAAATTGTGTTATATAATTTTTGCACACAGTCAAATTCGAAAATTGGCATTAAAGAACATAAAAATAATTTTCCCAATCTTGATATATGTTTAGTCGGACAATGTTCATTAAAATATTTTAAGTATCATTCAGATTTAACGATTTTTTGTGAAATTCATAAAAAAAACTGATGTGTTAAATACTTTTGCTACTCAGTGTATATATATATATATATAATGTGTGTGTATGCACTCGCGCCCGTACATGTATCAATATCTATATATACACACTCCACCCACGTCTATTGAACGGCTGAAGAGGCTCATCCCTTGTCACCTGTTTAGGATGTGGTTTCCGGTTTTCTCTTATCCAATCTTTTCACTTTTCTTTTTTTCAATTGGAGTAGATAGACTAAACTATCGCCCGGTTTGACACTCCACCCACGTCTATTGAACAGGTGTAGAGGCTCATCCCTTGTTCCCTGGTTAGGATGTGGTTTCCGGCTTTCTCTTTTCCAATCTTTTCACTCTTTTCCATTCTTTTCCTCTTTTTTTTTTCAATTGGAGTAGATAGACTAAACTATCGCCCGGTTCACACTCCACCCACGTCTATTGAACGGGTGAAGAGGCTCATACCTTGTTTCCTGTTTAGGATGTGGTTTCCGGCTTTCTCTTTTCCAATCTTTTACTCTTTTCCATTCTTTTCCTCTTTTTTTTTCAATTGGAGTAGATAGACTAAACTATCCCCCGGTTCACACTCCACCCACGTCTATTGAACGGGTGAAGAGTCTCATCCCTTGTTTCCTGTTTAGGATGTGGTTTCCGGTTTTCTCTTTTCCAATCTTTTCACTCTTACGTAGCCCCCTGCACATCAGTGGCGTTACCGACTTGTTCGGGGTGATATGATTAAAAAAAAAAATATTAGTCTATACTTCTGCGATGATGTTGTATTTACATTATTTACACTGTTCAAACTGTTGCCCTCATCTTTATTGCCATGTTTACAACATTTTGGCCGTTGTACTCTCCGGTTTTCTTCAGAATTAGAATTTCGCTTCAGATTAGAATTTCGAACCTAACCTTTTATTTCGATCACTGAGTTATATTGTTCTCGTTCCATGAGCCATGCCACTTCCAGATGTCTTAGCTATCTCTATTTAACTCAACTCTTAATGTTATTTGTTCACCTGGCTGTCTCACAATTCCTTGGGTTAAATTACTGGATTTAACTCAGACTTTTATCGACTGAACCATGTGTCTTTAAAAACAAATAACTACCGGAGATAGATGCTCGTGGAACCAGAACAATATACCCCAGTAATCGTAATAAAGGGTTCAGTTCGAAATTCTAGTCACCTGAAGAATCTCGAAACGTATAATAGCCGAAACGTCCTGAATATGCCAATAAAGATGAAGACAACAGTCCGCACAATGTAAATTAAATATGTGTGTGTGTGTGTAGATCTGCATAAACGTAATTTTATATTCATTTCTTTAATAATACTCGGACTTAGGCTGCCTTTCGACCAACGCTTCTTCAGGGACCAATCGTTGGCACAATTATAATTACAGTATATATATATATATATATATATATATATATATATATATATATATATATATATAAAGTATATATGTATGAACCGATTTTTTCTCCTCCTTCGTTGCGATCCCCTAGTCCAAAGTTGCCGGTCGTGTCTCCTACCCTCCATTTACCTACCTTGGCATTCAAGTCACCATTATGGTCCTGATTTCTTGGCTTTTGCACTCTCCAGTATGGAATATAATGATTCTATTTCGTCCTCAGTGCTTTGAGTTGTCGGCGCATAAACTACTATGATAGCTATGTTGAAGAGCCATCTCCGCAGTTTAACCAAGAGGACTCTCTCTGAAAGCTGACAGTACCCAAGAACGCATTTCTTCACTTCTTTGTCTAGTATTAAGCCGACCCTTTTTTCGTTGTTTTTGCCTCCGGCATAAATTATCCTGTGGGTGTCACTGCTGAGGTCTCCATTGTTATGCCACTGGTTTCGCATAAGCCTAGAATATTGATCTTCAGTCTGTCCATCTCATGTTTGACATTCTCTCGTTGTCCACAATTGTTAAGTGTCCTGACATTGCATGTACCAAAGGTAATTTTTTCTTTGTTGCGCACAGTCGCAGGCTAAAGGTCCAGAGACACCTGTTGCTCATGTCGTTCCTTCCCGGGTGAGGGACAAGTTTTGGAGTAAAGTGTCCCCTTTACGCCGTTGGTGAAACCGACTAAAGTATATATATATATATATATATATATATATATATATTAAAATAAAATTCATCAAGGAAGGAGCCGTAGCTTTTTGACAATCTACCCATAAATTATTTATTGGAAATTAAATATTAAAACTAATCCAGCTAGATGGCTCAATACAAATAAATTTATTCACACACACACACACACACACACACACACACACACACACACACACACACACACACAAAACCCCCCCAAAAAACCGGTAAAATCAGTTACTGTAAATCATCCGAAGACAACACATGGTAGAAACCTTGGTTACGTAATAACACGTTTATATAAAAAAATTTCAAATGTTCTACAATATAATTGTACTGAAGACTTAATATAACTGTGTACTAGTATAATTTAATTATGAGCAAAAACTAAGTAATTAAATAATCACACACACACACACACACACACACATATATATATACTCATAGGCGCACGCACGCATGCACACACACATAAACGTATATCTATGTGTGTGTTTGTGTGTGTGTGTGCTTGTGTGTGTAGTTAAATCTCAGTGAATGCACGAACTAAACTAGATTAGATAGACATAAGCTGAATATATACATGTGTGTGTGTGTGTGTGTGTGTGTGTGTGTGTGTGTGTGTGTGTGTGTGTGTGTATACGTGTCTTATCGGTGTGTATGCATGAGTGTACGTATGTATCCAATGCCTACGTAAACATGGTGCATGTAATATACCTTGCATATTTTGATTTTTACATATGCGCTAATGCAAACAACCCCCAATTTTTTTTCCAACAAATTTCATTTTATTAGAACTTGTCATAAATCCTTGATATATGTCAAATAAACAAATCAACTGGCTAGACGGACCACCTTGGTTACTCGGTGTTTTGTTTGTCTCATAAAACCTTTCTGTCATCGAGATAACAAGGGTGGGTAGAAACTAGACCTAAATCTACATTGAAACATTTCATTCGCTAAATTGTTTGAATTTACAGATTATGTCAACCGCCATATTGATTTAGTCAGTTATTTTTCATATTTTATATTTAAATAAAATATATTATCTTTACAATTTTGTTTACATGAATTAATTAGTATTTAAGTAACTTTCTAATTTCTACACATTTATTTCTCTTTAAAAAATCATGTATATTAATAATAATAATAATAATAATAATAATAATAATAACACTACTGAAAAATTAATAATATATAACTGGCTTTATATCATAATGCTTTATATCATATATTATATCATATAAAATATATTATATCTTATATCATATATCATAAATATTGTTTTATATCATAACGCTATATATTTGTTATTGATAACATTAATAACATGAATAATCATGATCCGACGTTTCGGCTGTTGTACGCTTCGGTCTTCTTCAGGTACTAGGAATTTCCTTGCCTAGTGCCTCTTCTGGAAGTCATGAGTTATCTCCCTCTAACCATGTAAGTTACTTGTTCACCACTGCTGTAGCTTGCTATTGAACTCACAACATTTTGGGTCAAGTCACAACGTCTATATCTGCTGGGTCATGTGTCCTTAAGGACAAGAACAACTGAATTTTTGCGACTTACAAAATTAATGTACAGAAACACGTTTTTACCAGAGTTCATATTGCAATTTTTTGAAGTCAGTGGTTTTTTCTAGTATGTTTTATGTTAATGGTTTTCTCTAGTATTTTTTATCAGAGCTCTTGTTGCAATTTTTGACACTAATGATTTTCTCTGGCATTCCGTATTACTGGTTCCCATATTGTGTTCATCTTTATGCTCGGTCGACTTAAGAGATTTTTTTAAGCCTAGCATATGTGCTGATTCCTTAAGTTTACCTACTTTCCAATGACGTTCTCTATCTGTTATTTCAACTTAATCCCATAGGAGACGATGATCCTTTTTATCGTTCCATATATGGTCATCTACGCCTGATTTTTTTAATCTCCCATGGTGTTACGGTCTTGTGATGTTCTTGTAGCCTTACCTCTAGGGAGGCGGCCTGTTTCTCCTTTATATTTTTTTACACAACGACAGGGAATGGCGTACACAGAGTCATGTCCATCTCTGTTGGGGGTCTGACTGGGGAGCGTACAACAGCAGAAACTTCGTACAAATGGCAACAAAGATGAGGACAATAGTCCGAATAATGTAAATACTGTGAATACTACCTCATCTCAGAAATATAGACAAATAGAATGATCTATTATCAAACGTCGTGCAAATGGCAACAAAGATGAGGACAATAGTCCGAATAATGTAAATACTGTAAATACTACCTCATCTCAGAAATATAGACAAATAGAATGATCTATTATCAAACGTCGTGCAAATGGCAACAAAGATGTGGACAATAGTATGAATAATGTAAATACTGTGAAGAGGCTCATCCCTTGTTCCCTATTTAGGACGTGGTTTCCGGCTTTTTCTTTTCCAGTCTTTTCACTCTTTTCTTTTTTTATATATATATTTTTTTCAATTGGAGTAGATAGACGAAACTATCACCCGGTTCACACTCCAAACTTGTCTATTGAACAGGTGAAACGGCTCTTCTCTTGTTCCCTGTTTAGGATGTAGTTTCCGGCTTTCTCCTTTTTAATCTTTTCACTCTTTTTTTAAATTTTTTTCAATTGGAGTAAATAGACTAAACTATCGTCCGGTTCACACTCCATCCTCGTTTATTGAACAGGTGAAGAGGCTCATCCCTTGTTCCTCGTTTAGGATGTGGTTCCCGGCTTTCTCTTTTCCAATATTTTCACTGTTTTCTTTTTTTTCTTTTTTCAATTGGAGTAGATAGACTAAACTATCGCCCGGTTCACACTCCACCCACGTCTATTGAACAGGTGAAACGGCTCTTCTCTTGTTCCCTGTTTAGGATGTAGTTTCCGGCTTTCTCCTTTTTAATCTTTTCACTCTTTTTTTAAATTTTTTTCAATTGGAGTAAATAGACTAAACTATCGTCCGGTTCACACTCCATCCTCGTTTATTGAACAGGTGAAGAGGCTCATCCCTTGTTCCTCGTTTAGGATGTGGTTCCCGGCTTTCTCTTTTCCAATATTTTCACTGTTTTCTTTTTTTTCTTTTTTCAATTGGAGTAGATAGACTAAACTATCGCCCGGTTCACACTCCACCCACGTCTATTGAACAGGTGTAGAGGCTCATCCCTTGTTTCCTGTTTAGGATGTGGTTTCCGGCTTTCTCTTATCCAATCTTTTCACTCTCTTTTATTTTTTTCAATTGGAGTAGATAGACTCAACTATCGCCCGGTTCACACTCCACCCACATCTATTGAACAGGTGAAGAGGCTCATCCCTTGTTCCTCGTTTAGGATGTGGTTCCCGGCTTTCTCTTTTCCAATATTTTCACTGTTTTCTTTTTTTTCTTTTTTCAATTGGAGTAGATAGACTAAACTATCGCCCGGTTCACACTCCACCCACGTCTATTGAACAGGTGTAGAGGCTCATCCCTTGTTTCCTGTTTAGGATGTGGTTTCCGGCTTTCTCTTATCCAATCTTTTCACTCTTACGTAGGTCCTGCACATCAGTGGCGTTAACGCCTTGCTCGGCGTGATATGATTTTAAAAGAAATGTAAATACTAGCTCATCCCAGAAATATAGAGAAATAGAATGATCTATTATTAAGCGTTGTACAAAGGACAACAAAAATGAAGACAATTGCCAGAATAGTGTAAATTCTGTAAATACTACCTCTTCTCAGAAATAGAGACAAATATAGACAAATCGAATAATTTATTATTAAACGTTGTATAAATGACAACAGAGATGAGGACAATAGTCCGAATAATGTAAATGCTGTAAATACTACCTCATCTCAGAAATATAGACAAGTAGAATGATCTATTATTAAACGTTGTACAAATGGCAACAGAGATGAGGATAATAGTCCGATTAATGAAACTACTGTAAATACTACCCCATCTCAGAAATATAAAAAAATAGAATGATCTATTATTAAATGTCATACAAATGGCAATAGAGATGAGGGTAATAGTCCGATTAATGAAACTACTGTAAATACTACCTCATCTCAGAAATATAAACAAATAGATTGATCTATTATTAAGCGTCGTACAAATGGCAACAAAGATGACGACAATAGTCAGAATAATGAAACTACTGTAAATAGTACCTCATCTCAGAAATATAGACAAATGGAATGATCTATTATTAAATGTCGTACAAATGGCAATAGAGATGAGGGCAATAGTCCGAATACTGTAAATATTACCTCATCTCAGAAATATAGACAAATAGAATGATCTATTATTAAACGTCATACAAATGGCAACAGAGATGAGGATAATAGTCCGAATAATGTAAATACTGTAAATACTATCTCATCTCAGAAATGTAGACAAATAGAATGATCTATTATAATCGTCATACAAATGGCAACAGAGATGCGGACAATATTTCGAATAATGTAAATACTGTAAATCCTACCTCATCTCAGAATTATAGACAAATACTAGTATTACTTCCACCAAAAAGCGCTTATAATAATAATCAAAACTCATATGTAAATAAATAAGTAATCGTACGTAATATCCCAGTAAATCTTAACTAGTGATGAAAATTCTTTTCAAAATCTCGAAGGAATCGCAGTATCTATTCACAATAAATTGTGTGTATTTTAAATAATTTTACTCTAAGCAAGGTGATAAAGTCACTATAGCACAATGGATTCCTGAGAGTGAAGCAAAACGAGAAAAAGTTACTGAAAAGAAAGGACAATAAAAAACAGGATTTCAGGATACAGAAGATGACGACTGAACGTCCCTTTTTAAAGATCCTACTTGACAGGATGTGCGTTGTGGTGCAGTGGATATCGGCTCAGAACAACAAATCGGGGAGCCGAGTTCAAATTCCAATTGAATTCCTTGTATTCGCTTACGCGCAAATACCCTTGGGAAAGGTATTAATTCGTCTCTTCCTCCCAGCTATGGGTTAAATAATAGAACAGATTGAGTTCTAAAGCCTTGGCTGGCAACCAATCTACCGCAGAAAGCAATGACAACCTACTGCGTTATAATTTTCTGCTCAGTCAGTCATGTCTCTTTCGAGACATGATCGCCCAGGCGTGTTTCACGTATGGCACTTAACTGACTGACTGAATATAATAGTTGGAATAATGATTAAGGCTTCTACTGGTCATAAAGTGGGGGATCACTTTATTACTTCATAACAACAGGAAACCGATCCCTCACTGATTACTACATAATGATATTACATTTCTTTCCCCTCTAGCTGTGAGTCAAATAATAGGACAGATTGGGTTCTATATCCTTGGCTGGCAACCAGTCTACTGCAGAAAGTAATGGCAACCTACTGCGGGGTAATCTTCTACCCAGTCAATCATGTCTCTTTCGAGACATGATCGCCCAAGCATGTTTCACATATGACACTTAACTGACTGAGTTGATAGGAAACCAAGAAACTGGAAGTGAGTTCCAAAGGAGAGAAGGAAATATTAGAATAAAACTTCCGATTACACTTAGCAATTTCAACGATAAGATGATAAGACCTAGCAGTCAATCGAGTGTATTATTAATACATGGGACTCTAAGCAAAAAAACAGCTGTGACTCCATGTAAGGACTGGTGATCAATAAAAGAAATTAAACTTAAGCTAAACTCAGAAACTATGACGCAAAGACTGTCTGAAAAGTCTAAGATGGATCCGTAATATCGACAGATCATATTTCTTGGCATTCAAATTTAGATTCGGAAAGCACAAAACAAAGATCAATACTTAGTGTCACGTGGCAGATACACATGACAGTTAAAAGAAGGAGGAGGAGGAGGAGGAGGAGGAGAAGGAAGAAGGAGGAGAAGGAAGAAGGAGGAGGAGGAAGAAGAAGAAGAAGAAGAAGAAGAAGAAGAAGAAGAAGAAGAGATGATATCAACACGAAATGTAGAGAAAAAGTCCTTCAAAAATTCTTATTCACTGATCACGAAACAAAAAATTGTATACGTGGGAGCAGGTTGTTCAAACTTTAAATAATAATAATAATAATAATATTAGGGCGATATGTAAAAACATAAAATGGGATGTTAGGGAGATATGAAAAAACATGAAATAGAGCCATAACAACACACCATGGCCTGTCTTCCTGCAGACATGGTAGGTCGTGCGACCATAGCAGAAATCGAATTTATAATGAAAAATGTCATAATAATAAAAACCTTGCCTCGCGCGACACAAAATAAATGTATAGTTAAATGATGGGTTTAAGTTTCCAAAAAGCAAAAGCATTTGAAAAAAAAATGTCGAGCCTTCATTAACTGATTTTCTTTTTTTCTTTTTACAGCTTATCAACACTATATATATTGAATTATTATGAATTATTTAAATCCGAAAACGCATTTTTGGATTGTAACAATAATTCTATTTTTATTATTATTTTTTGCTAGTGAATATAGCATCAGCACAATTCTTTTAAAACACTAACGATTGTCTCATATATAAATTCTGTTATTTATCTATAGCTGGAGGAGCAGAGGAATGTATGCTTTCCGTAGAGTAAGGACTAGAAATAAACTGCACAAAAACTGAATGCATGGTCATCAGTAAAAAGGGCAGCTCAAAATGCCAAATACAGGTCGGGGATACCAGAATCAAGTAGGTACAAAACTTGAAATACCTGGGAAGTGTTATAACAGAAGACGGAAAGTGCGACAAAGAGATCCGAAGGCGAATTGGCATGGCGAAGGAAGCATTCCAGAAGTTGAGTAAGGTATTAAGAAACACGACAATTTCCTTCAAAACTAGGAAGAGAGTACTGGATTGCTACGTGCTGTCCGCCCTTCAATATGGCAGTGAATGCTGGACAATACCATCAAACATGAAGGAAAACTTGAAGCAAGTGAAATGTGATTCTACAGAAGGATGCTGCGAATATCATGGATCGAGCATGTGAACAATGATGAGGTCTTGGAAATGATGGAAACAAAAAGGGAATTAATACTGAGCACAAGGAAGAGACAGCTGAAGTTCCTGGGACACGCAATGAGGAAGGAGGGCTTGGAGAACCTGAAACTAACAGGCCAGATAGAGGGAAAAAGAGACAGGGGAAAGAAACGGATAACATATTTGAAGGACCTAATCAGGTGGATGACGGAACGAGGATTGCATGGTGTAACAGGAGAAGGCGTGCTCAGAGCCACCAGGGATAGGGAAAAGTGGAAGGCCATGATCGCCTACGTCCTGAAGGGACAGGGCACAAAGAAGATATATGCCAACTGTTTGTAAGAAATTATAATGTGGATATAAAGTGGGGGATCAAATCTATATTATAATTAATATATAAACTGATCCCTCATTTTGTGGCCATGCTATTTTCTCTACATTTATATTCTATATTTATGGGCTTGAACTAGTGGATGACAGAACGAGGGTTGCATGGTGTAACAGGAGAAGGCGTGCTCAGAGCCACCAAGGATAGGGAAAAGTGGAAGGCCATGATCGCCTACGTCCTAAAGGGACAAGGCACATAGAAGAATAAGAAGAATTGCGTGTACGTAAATGTAACAAATCAGCAAGAATTGGAACTCGACTCTCTGGTTTTTCATTCCGGCTTATGAAACAAACAAAAGTAAACATGAAATCAAATTCCGTATAAAAAAAAAAAGAAAAAGAAAATAGAATTCAAAAAGAGAATAGGAAAATATTAACTACTAGTAGTATAGCCCGGCGTTGCTCGGGTGTAATGAAAGCTTTAAAACTAATCCATGGTCCTGGAGCTCAGACTCTTTGGACGTTGACACGAAAGACTAAAAAGCAATTGTTGTTTCGAGTTAAAGCGAAACAGTAGACTGAAGGAAAAATGAATGGATGTAAGTCAAATTTTGATTTCTTGGTATCGATGTCAAATAAGTTTTTTTCGTCGTAAACTGAATTTTGAAGGCTAAATAAGTCTTCTGAGTAAATGGTATCATGGCTGAGACTAAGAACTACAATTATACCGACTTAGAGCCAAACCCGAAGCAAAAACTAAAACAAAAGGGCTGAAAAAAATGCAGACATACAGGCAGATAAACAGAGACACACACAAACATTTTGCCTTATATATATATATATATATATATATATATATTATCGACTTTCTGCACTATTGTAAGAACTGCAACCTTGAAACTTCTGAATATCGTTTCTTATGTCTTTGTCTATGAGTGTATCAAATTCGATTTTTTCGATTATCGATTTTCGATATTTATCGGGGGTACCCCGACACAAAACCCAGCTAAGAACACTCGCAGAGGCTTATAGTACAACTGTGTAAATTTTCAAGAAAATTGGTTCAGCCGTTTCGGAGTCTATAGGTAACGGACACACACACACAGACAAAGTTCCATTTATAAATAAGTTTAGATAAGACAGTAATTAAGATATGTTAAACGAAGATAAAGTGTAAATCAGTCAGTTTACTGCCATACGTGATACACGCTTGGGCGATCACGTCTCGAAAAAAACATGACAGAAGATTGTCCCGCAGTATGTTGTCATTGCTTTCTGCGGTAGACCGGTTGCCGACCAAAGCTATAGAACCCAATCTGGCCTGTTATTTGACTCATAGCTAGAGCGAGAAGAGTTGTATTATATTATTAAGTAGTAATTAGTGGAGGATTAGTTTATTACTTCATAACAATAGAAAGCCGATCCCCCAACTATATGACCAGCAGAAGACTTAAACATGATTCCAGCTATTATATTCAGTCAGTCAGTTACTACGTGATGCACGCTTTGGGCGATCATGTCTCGAAAGAGACATGACTGACTGGGAAGAAGGTTATCCGCAGTAGGTTGTCATTGCTTTCTGCGGTAGACTGATAGCCAGCTAAGGCTATAGAACCCAATCTGTCCAATTATTTAACCCATAACTGGAGGGAAGAGACGGATTAATACCTTTCCCAAGGATATTTGTGCGTAAGTGAATACAATGAATTCAACTGGAATTCGAAATCAGATCCCCGATTTGTTGTTCCGAGTCGATATCCACTGCACCACAACGCACATTATTATTGAAGCGATTATTTTGAAACAACCAACCAAACAACCAAAGTGCCTAAATTGAGGATAATGAGGTGGAAAGGTGTTGAATCACTTACTATGTTTACTGCTCGGAAAGTTGATTTACTGTGAGGGTTTTTTTTAAATCGATTCACCCCAGGCAAGGCAGCACTGCCACTGGTGCGCAGGGAGTTAAAAGATTGAAAAGAAAGAGGAACAAGATACTGGGGTTGGGAAAGCATGAAATAGAAATGGATATTAAAGGAATAAAAGATGGTAATTGAGGTTGCACTTAAACTCTTTGAGAGTGGAGCTATTAGAGAAGCAAGTTTACGGACGAGAGTTCTAAAGGCGGGAAGTGCGAGAAAAGAAACCAAAAGAGTAGAAGTCGTGGTTACATTTAACTGTTTTCACTGTAAAAGGGTGGGACTTAGTAATTTTTTAGAGGGGAAACCAGGGAGATAAGCTGCAGCCACTTCCCCACCATTGAAATGTGGCCTCCTTTTGTCTGTTCTATAAATGCTTTCATGACTGCTGCTCGGACGAACTTAAGTCACTGGTACCTCCTTAACAGATGTTTACTCGTGCAACCAGATTGGCAACTGGGTCCCACCCATTTACAGTTAGGTTAGCCAAATGCAGACGACAATTCTACTCATGCAGCTTCTTCTCTCGCACTTCCCGCCTGTGGAACTCGCTCCCATATTCTTGCTTTCCTGACGGCTACAACCTCCAGAAATTTAAATGCAATGTCAATACTCATTTATTAACCACTGGACTCTAGCTCTCTCCCCACCCCCGTATATCCTTCCCTTTCTCTCCACCTATGTATCTGTTATCGCACCTGCATTCTCAGCTTCCTATTGCTCCTTTCTAACTAGTTTGTACTCCTCACTCTTTTCTAATTAATCTTTTTACAGTTATGTAGCCCCCTGCTCATCAGTGGCATTTCTGCCTTGCTCGGGGTGAAATGATTAAAAAAAAAAAAAGAAGCTCGTCAGAGCAGAAGCCGTTAAAATATTTGTAGAAAAGACACAGAGAAGCCACATCTCGACAGCGAGAAAATGGCTGAAGTCGAGCTGCTAAATCGAGAGCGATTACGTCACAGATCCTCCTTTAAATTTTGTCGAGCACCCCGAGGTGAATAGCAGGAGCAGCCGAGCAGCAGTATTAAATGCATGGATGGATGGTAGATTTGTATATGTGCAAGATGGATTCTGAAGACAAAAACTTCCTGAAGACAAATTTCCTCACCAAAATCCATCATACACATTTATAAGACTACTATACATTGAATATTGTTGCCACATCTAGTCTGGTGATTCTGCTATGCATTTAAAGATTCTTGATAAAACCCAAAGAAGAATCGGCAATTCTATAAGTCCTGACCTGGAAGTTCAGCTTCAGTCATTTTTTCACTACCGTAACGTAGTTTCCTTGTGTCTTTACTATAAATATTTTCATAGCAATTTTTCTGATTAACTAGTACCGTAACTTTACAAGCGCAGTACTAGATGAACAGATAGGTTTCATCATTTTGCAGTTGAAAAGGCTAGATTAAACCGTTTTATTTTAACTTCTTTTTCTTGCACTTTCCGCTTGTAAAAGTTTCTTCCAGCCTCTTCCCTTGCAGGCAACTTTGATCTTCAAAAATTTAAATGCGAGGTCAACTGATATCTTCCGTTTCCTTAATTTCTTCTTTTTTATGAAAGAGTTTCTTCTCTCACACTTCTCACTTTTAGAACTCTCTTCCAGCTCCTTGCTTTCCAATCAACTTTGATCTTCAAAAATGTAAATGCAATGTCACTCATTATCTTCTATCTTCTTAATTTCTTCTTTTTAATGAAAGAGTTTCTTCTCTCACACTTCTCACTTTTAGAACTCTCTTCCAGCTCCTTGCTTTCCAATCAACTTTGATCTTCAAAAATTTAAATGCAATGTCAATCATTATCTTCTATCTTCTTAATTTCTTCTTTTTAATGAAAGAGTTTCTTCTCTCACACTTCTCACTTTTAGAACTCTCTTCCAGCTCCTTGCTTTCCAATCAACTTTGATCTTCAAAAATTTAAATGCAATGTCAATCATTATCTTCTATCTTCTTAATTTCTTCTTTTTAATGAAAGAGTTTCTTCTCTCACACTTCTCACTTTTAGAGCTCTCTTCCAGCTTGTTTTCCAGCTACATTCGATCTTCATAAATCTAAATGCAATTTCAATCGTTATCTTCTGTTTTCTTAATTTTTTAAATTTTTACTTTATTGTTATCCACTACCGTAACATAGTTTTCTTGTATAATTACTATGAATATTTTCATAGAAATTGTTCTGATTAGTAGGTATCTCAACTTTAAAAGCGCGGTATTAGATTGGCAAATAGTTATCATCAATTTGCATTTGAAATAGTTGGATTTATCGGTTCTATGCTAACAATCAATTTCCTCACACTTTCCGTTTGTGGATCTCTCTTCTACCCTCTTTCTTTCCAGTCAAATTTGATTTTCAGTAAATGTAAATGCAATGTCAATCGTTATATTCTGTCTTCTTAATTTCTGATTTTTTTTAATTTTTCTTCATCTTTACGTTTATAATGTTTTCTTTTTCTGATATTCTTTCACATTTGCATAAAACTCTTTGCGTTTCATTTGCTTGCTTGCGGTGAAATGTTTAATAAATAGCCTAACAAAAACCGACTGTAAAGTAGGCATAATTGTCTGCTAAAGTCAAATCGAATGAATGCTTCAAATCACATTCTATAAAGCCAAAATTAATCATAGACCAAGAAATATAAACAGTAAAAACGGTCTTATGACGGCTTTGATTAGTGATTAGTTAGGATCAAACACTATAGTCTTCAGTTCGGATTGGGATCAAATCGTAGTACTTGTTCTCGCCTTGTTTTCGATTTTTTGAGTAACTGAGATCAGAACGTACGTCACACGGTTCGGATTTGGGATAAAATCGTAGTATTTTCTCTACTTATTTTAGATTTTAAGATTAATTGAGATCAGAAGAGGCACAACTTGGTTCGAATTGGGATCAAATCGTAGGATTTGTTTTTTATTTATTTAAGATTTTTTGATTAATTGGGATCAGGACGAACAGTCTTCAGTTCGGATTCGGAGCAAATTGTAGTATTTGTTCTTTATTTATTTAAGATTTTTTGATTAATTGGGATCAGGACGAAGAGTCCTCGGTTCGGATTGGTATCAAATCGTAGTATTTGTCCGCTACTTTTTTAGTTCTTTTGACTAAATGAGGTCATAACCTAAACCCTGTGGTTTGGATGGGGATCAATTCGTATTGTTTTCTTCTTATTTTAGTTTTGTTTTATTAATCGGGATCAAAATCTACACAACTTGGTTCGGATTGTGATTGAATCGTAGCATTTGTTCTCTCCTTATTTTAGATATTTTGAACATTTGAGATCAGAAGGTACACCCCTCAGTTCTGTTTGGGATGAAATCATAATATTTATGCTTTACATATTTTAGATTTTTTGACCAATTGAGATCAGAATGTACACCCCTTGTTTTGAATTGGGATCAAATCATAGTATTTGTTCACTCCTCATTTCCTAATTTTTTACTAATTGAGATCAGTACGTACACCCTTCGGTCTGGATTGCGATCAAATCGTATTATTTGTTTTTTTACTTATTTTAGGTATTTTGACTAAATGAGATCAGAACGTACACCCCTCTGTTCGCATATGGATCAAATCATAGTACTAGTTTTCTACTCATTTTAGGTTTTGACTAACTGAGATCAGAAATTACGCCCTTCGGTTCGGATTGGGATCAAGTTGTAGTATTTGTTCTTTTTTTATTTTATATTTTAGTCTAATTGGGGTGAGAACGAACACCACTTGTTTCTGATTGCGATCAAATCGTATTACCTTTTCTCTACGTTCTCTAACTGAGATCAGAACGTACACCCCTCAGTTCGGATTGGGATCAAGTCGTAATATTTGTTCCCTACGTATTTTAAGTTTTTAAACTAATTGAGATCAGAACGTACAACGCTCGGTTCGAATTAGGATCAAATCGTAATATTTGGTCTCTACTTATTTTAGATTTTTTGACTAACTGAGATCAGGATGTACACCCTACGGTTCGGATTTGGATCAAATCGTATTATGTGTTTTCTTCTTATTTTAGATTTTTTGATTAACTGAGATTAGAACGTACACATTTCGGATTAGAATCAAACCGTAATATTTGATTCTTCCTTATTTTAGATTCTTAGACTAACTGGGATCAGAACGTACAACGCCCGGTTCGAATTACGATCATATCGTAGTATTTGTTCTCACCTTATTTTAGATTTTTAGATTTATTGGGATCTGAACGTACACCCTTCGGTTCAGATTAGGGTCAAATCGTATTATTTGTACTCTCCTTTTTTTTTAGTTTTTTGAGTAAATGAGATCAGAGCGTACATTCTAAGGTTCGGTTTCGGATCAAATTGTAATATTTTTTTTCTCCTTATTTTAGATTTTCTGGGTAATTGAGATCAGAACTCATACAACTCGGTTCAGATTAGAATGTAATCGTAGTATTTGTTCTCTATTTTTTGGAGATTTTTTGGCTAGTTGAGGTCAGAACGTACACTTCTCGGTTAGGATTGAGATCAGGTCGTAGTATTTGTTTTCTCCTTATTTTAGTTTTTTTACTAATTGGTATCAATTCGTACAGGACGCCGTTCGGATTGGGATTAAATCGTAGTATTTTTCTCTCCTTATTTTAAAGGTTTTAGCTGGTTAAAATCAAAACGTACACTCCTCGGTTCAGATTGGGATCAAATCGTAATATTTTTCTCTCTTTATTTTAATTTTTTTGACTAATTGGGAACAAAATATACACCTCTCGGATCGGATCGGAATGAAGTAGTCTTTGTTCTCTCATTATTTTAGATTTTTTATCGAATTGCCATCAGAACGTACACAACTCTGTTGGGATTAAGATCGAATCGGAGTATTGGTCCTCTCGTTATTTCCGAATTTTTGACAAGTTGAGATCAGAACGTGCACGCCTCGGTTCGGATTGGGATCAAATCTTAGTATTTTTTTCTCCTTTTTTTTTGATTTTTTGACTAATTGGGATCGGACCGTATACACCTCGGTTCGGATTGGGATCAAATTGTCATAATTCTTTCTACTTATTTTAGATTTTTTTGACAAATTGCGACCAGAACGTACACCCTCAGTTCCGGATTGAGATCAACTCATAGTATTTGATCTTTCCTTATTTAATTTTTTTGTCTAATTGAGATCAGCACGTAAAACACGTCAGTTCGGATTGGGATCAAATCGTAGTTGAGATCAGCACGTAGAACACGTCAGTTCGGATTGGGATCAAATCGTAGTATTTGTTCTCTCCTTATTTAATTTGTCTAATCGAGATCAGCACGTAAAACACGTCAGTTCGGATTGGGATCAAATTGTAGTATGTGTTCTCTACTTATTTTAGAATTTTTTGGCTATTAAAATGAGAACATACACTACTCGTTTAAGAATGGTATCAACTCGTAATATTTCTTCTTTCCCTATTTTTGATGTTTTTGACTAATTGAGATCAGAACGTTCACAACTTAGTTATGGTTCGGATGAAATCGTCTTATTTCAAAGTTTTTGACTAATTGGGATCAGAACAAACAGCCCTCTGTTCGGATAGAAATCAGATCGTGGTATTTTTCCTCGCCTTAATTTAGATTTTTTTAACTAATTGAGATCAGCACGTAAAACACGTCAGTTCGGCTTGGTACCAAGTCGTACTGTTTGTTCTCGCATTATTTTAGATTTTTTGATTAATTGAGGTCAGAACGTACACTCCTCAGTTAGGATTGGGATCAAATCATAGTATTTGTTTCTCCTTATTTTAGTATTTTTGATTAATTAGGATCAGAACGTACTCACCTCGGTTTGGATTGGAAAATAAATCGCAGTATTTGTTCTCTACATATTTTTTTTTTTTACTAATTTGGATCAGAACGTAGGCAACTTGGATCGGATTGGAATCAAATCATAGTATTTGCTCTTAACTTATTTTAGATTTTTTTGACAAATTGAGATCAGAATGTACACCCTTCGTTTTAGATTGGGATCTAATAATTGTATTTGTTTTCTACTTATTTTAGATTTTTTGACAATTTGAGATTAGAACGTACACCTCCTTGCTTCGCATTGGTATCAACTTGTCGTATTTGCTCCCCACTAATTTTAGACTTTTTACAAACTGGGATCAGATTGTACGCCCTTCGTTTCGAATTGGGACCAAATCGTAGCATGTGTTCTCTGCTTATTTTAGATATGTTACTAATTGGGATCAAAACGTACTACCCGTCAATTCGGATTGGGATCAAACTGTAGAATTTATTCTTTCCTTATTTTAGATTTTTTCATTAATTGGGATCAGAACGTACACTACTCGGTTCGAATTAGAATCAATTCGTATTATTTATTCTCTCCTCATTTTAGATTTTTTGACCTACTGGGGTTAGCAAGTAGCCCCTCAGTTCAGATTGGGATCCAATCGTAGTATTTGTTCTCTCCTTGTTTTAGACTTTTTGATTAATTTATATTAAATCGTACAACCCTCAGTTCGGATTAGGATCAAAACTCTCCTTTTTTAAAATCTTTTAAGTAACTGAGATCAGAATATGCTTCCATCCGTTCGGATTGGGATCAAATCGTTGTATTTGTTCTCTCCTTATTTTTAAGTTTTTGATTAATTGATATCAGAACGTTCACAGCTTGGTTTGGGTTGGGATCAGAACGAACACCCCTCTGTTCGGATTGGGATCAAATCGTAATAATTTTACTCGCTTTATTTTAGATTTTTTGGCGAATTGAGATCAGAACGTACACCCCTAGTTTCGGACTGGGATCAAATCGTAGTTTTTCTTCCATCTTTATTTTCGTTTTTTTTTTTTTTTTTTTTTTTTTTGACTAATTGAGATCAGAACTGTTGTGGATTCTGGATGAGGAACCACACAAAATAATGAACAACAAAGCAGATATTTGAGATAGAAAAATAGGTTATATTAAACGTAAAGATACAAACTGGAACGCAGTTTAGTAATCCAGGAATACAATTAGTAAGGAATATATATATATACAAGTCTTTGAAGTGAAGCCGTGCTGGAAATATCTTTGTAATATTATTCTGGCTGAGTGGAGCTCAGAGCTACTATGACTGCTGACGCGGTATTCTCTGGGTAACTTCGGTATTGTTCGGTAACCTAGGGATCAGTCCGATGTTTCTAACGGATCTCACTATAGCAGGGGTATATGTATACTGATGTCAAGTCCATTATCATAGAAAAAGGGGAGATCCCACAACAAGAACGCACAAACCTCTGTTCGTATTGGATTCAAATCGTAATATTTGTTCTTTCTTTATTTTAGATTTTTAAAAACTAATATTCACCAAATACAAGACGCAATGGTCATTTAATGTAGAGTGTTACTGTGTGTAGTTGCATTAATTTAAAAAATGGCTGGATAACAGGAAAATAGCCAGCTAATTCTAACTGGAAAAGGGCAAAAGTTTATTAGCGAATATTATTTTAAAATTCCGGTGGAGACGTCAGAAGTACAAAGATGAATTAATCAGAAACCCAATCCTGAACAAGAAACAAGTGATGAACCTCTATTCCTGTTCAATAAAGTGAAGAGTTGTATTAACCGGTCGATACACTAAGGTAGGAGTAGGTGTAGCATTTCTTTCATTACATTAAGAGAGCTTGGTGTAATGTTTTGTTTGTAATTAAAACGCATTATCTGTTCTTCACGTTTGAGACGAAACAACGCGCCCTGGCTTGAAGATTTTTAACACCTTCTCCATTGCACTAAGAGAGATAGCGTAGGTGTAATATTGATGCCAGAATTTTATCTTTTAACTGTGTTTCTGTTTTGGGACAAAACACAACAAATAAAAGAAACCTGGTCCCGAGGATTCCAGCCCTACGACAGCACTTCTCTCATTGCCCAAAAAAGAAAGGATCCGTGGAATATCGACGCCAGCGCAACGTTGGTAACGGAGACAAGGAAAGTTTTTGCTTTGGCTCATATGCACTCACTTGGACTCCTCGCTTTAAACCGATCTTGTGCCATATCCAAACAGTGTGGTCATCATCATCATCATTTATCCATCACACACAGATGGTGCATAGGGCAGCAACTTTTTGTTGCTGCTTCTGTAACAAACTGTTTTTTATGGGGTAGGGTTGTTAGCCCTGCACTCAGCCCCGAAACCTGGAGGACTGGTGGATCATTCTTGGTCCTTACGTTTACAGCACCTGGTATTCCCAAATGTTCACCCATTTAAGTACTGACCAATCTCGATGTTGCTTAACTTTAGTGATCGGACGGGAACCGGTGTATTCAACACGATATAGCCGTAGACAAACACCGTAGTAGGGACAGTAAATAACAAGCATAGTACCTACTCTTCACCTCTGTCGTGCTTCTGTCTTCGTACAGTTTACGGAAAAAAATTTTAAGGGATGTCTAGTCACCTCCCACCAAACACTAAAGACGGAGCGTGACATTGAAACGTTTTTTTCCTTGGTCCATATGTATGCGTATGAACACCCTACATCAAAATGACCTGGTGTCATATCTCGTCACCTTAGTTGTAATAAATACCGGGTTTATTAAGACCCATTTAACAAGCAATTGGAAACAGAAAAACAATTGAATAATCATCTTGGATTACATGCTATGAGACTATCTAATCGACCACCTGGATGGAATTACAACTGACGTGATCAACTATTTATTAGATATTAGAAACAGTTTAAAATATCGGATTAGAGGCCCTATAATAATGAATTTAAAGATCCATTGATAAACTATGTCTACGGCTATATCGTGTTGAATACACCTGTTCCTGTCCAATCACCGAAGTTAAGCAACATCGAGCCTGGTCAGTACTTAAATGGGTGACCCTTTGGGAATACCAGGTACTGTAAACGTAAGGATCAAGACTGGTCCAACGGTCCTCCAGTTTTGGGGGTTGGGTGCAGGGCTAACAACCCTGCCCCGTAAAAAAAAGCAGTTTGTTACAGAAGCAGTTTGTTACAGAAGCAGCAACAAAAAGTTGCTGCTCTATGCACCATCTGGGTGTGATGGATAAAATGATGATGAATGTTGAATGAATGATGATTGATAAACTATAAACTTGGAATTAGAAGCTGCTACATAACAGATAATTGGGTCCTAGAATCGGTTTTACACTAGACTACAACAGATATCAAAAATATAGCCCGGGCAAAAATTTCTGTCTAATTTTCTCTAGATGAGACTCTACCCTTCAGCGGAGCCTCGACTGGGTTATCACTCTCTGCCCGAAGGCAGAGTGTTCGACAGTGCACAAGGCAGGTAGCTGCTCGTTAACAGCTCTGATTTTCTAAGCATAGCTTAGATGTGACACAAGGCCGAAAGTATGGGGCACCCAGTGAAGATCGAACTCAGTACTCAATTGTAATGATTCCAACGAGGCAAGTTTGTTAACCATTACACCACCTCGAGATGAAAAGTAACTGCAGTATTTAGTCACCTTCCCACTGAAGGCAAAATGTGGCACAAGGCCCTTTTAATGTGGGTCCTCCGGACCATATCAGTCAGTTAAATACCATACGTGATACACACTTGGGTGATCATGTCTCTTTCGAGACATGACTGACTGGGCAGAAGATTATCCCGCAGTAGGTTGCCATTGCTTTCTGCGGCAGATTGGTTGCCGACCAAGGCTACAGAACCCAATCTGTCCTTTTATTTAACCCATAACTGGAGGGAAGAGACGGATTAATACTTTTGCCAAGGATATTTGCGCGTAAGTGAATGCAATGAATTTAGCTGGAATTCGAACTCGGCTTCCCGATTTCTCGTTCCGAGCCGATATCCAATATAGCCTGGCCAAAAATATGTCTTACGTTCCCCAGTTGTGACTCTACTCTTCGGCAGAGCCACGACTGGGTTAATACATTCCGCCCAAAGGCAGAGAGATGACAGTGCTGGAAAGTAACTGCAATTTTCAGTCGCCTTCACACTTAAGGCAAAATGTGGCACAAGGCCTTTTTAATGTGGGTTATCGGGGTCATATAGCTCGACTAAAAATTTCTGTCTAATTTTTACCCAGTCGAGACTCTACCCTTTGAAGGATCCTCGACTGGGTTAATACTCACCGCCTGAAGGCAGAGAGCTCGACATTGCGCATAGCAAGTAACTGCTGAAAGATGACTGACTTGTTTTTATACTTTATCAATCTTTTGCGAGTTATTTAAAGCCAGAAAATATTTTTGACTTGTAAGAATTTTTGGTAAGTGATAATAATTTACTCGTGCAAGTTCTACTAATTAACCCATAGTTGGGAACAGAAGAGGTGGATTCATCATTTTCCCAAAGTATTTACGCGTAAGTGAATATATTGAACTCAACTGAAATTGGAATTCGGCTTTTCAACTTTCAACACTAAGCCATTGTCACCATCCGTAGATCCAATCTTACAACTCCTAGTATTGGCAAGCAGGGCCGTAGCTGATGCTAAAAAAAAAAAACACCGGTCATTTATTAGTTGACAATGTGATGACGTCATCAGTGTCATCCGTTTCCAGAAACTATGATTTTTGCGGATTTTTTCGGCTATTCCAATGGATGTGCGTTGTGGTACAGTGGATATCGGCTCGGAACGAGAAACCGGGGAGCCGAGTTCGAATTCCAGTTGAATCCATTGTATTCACTTACGCGCAAATACCCTTGGCAAAGGCATTAATCCGTCTCTTCCTTCCAGTTACACACATTATATGGTGTATAGTGATTTTCTAATAAAAAATATTATACAATATTATATAATCAACTAAAAACATTTTACACACTTTAAATAGTGTATAGTGATTTTTAACCCAAAATACAATACATATCAGTCAGTTAAGTGCCATACGTGATACACGCTTTGGGCGATCATATCTCGAAAGAGACATGACTGACTGGGCAGAAGATTATCCCGCAGTAGGTTGCCATTGCTTTCTGCGGTAGACTGGTTGCCGACCAAGGCTACAGAACCCTATCTGCCCTGTTATTTAACCCATAACTGGAAGGAATAGACGGATTAATACCTTTCCCAAGGGTATCTGCGCGTAAGTGAATGCAAGGAATACAACTGGAATTCGAACTCGGCTTCCCGATTTCTCGTCCCGAGCTGATATCCACTGCACCACGACGCACATATAGTTGACCAAAAACACTAAGCGCACATTATTATAGTGCATTGTATTTTTCTTACCAAAAATACTAAACACCTATTATATGGTCTGCCAAAAACATTATACCCTTATTATATAGTGCACAGTGACTTTTTTTTACCAAAAATGTTATACACGCATTATGATTTCCGAAAAACCTAAAATTAATATTCCAATCCAATGTGACCAATAGTTTATGAAATTGGTAGCGCTCCTCACAAAATTGCTAGAGCTATCCTAAAAGTTCTAAACCTTGATACTGTAGCAGTAGGCAAACTTTAAAAAATAGAATAAAATAAAACTATTTCAAAATTCCTTTAAAAGTATCACCTATTTAATATCTCCTTAACATATCATTAACACCGACATTCTTCAGAACAGGTCAATCAAATAACTTCCTTCCAGATATTTTGATAAATAAAACAAAAGATCAAAAATCCAGTACAAAAGCGAAGGACAATCCTACGTGAAATCACAACACACTAAGATCACTTACCGACCTCAGTATAAAACTAGGTAAAAAAGTGATAATATATGGGTAAGTTCTGTTTACTCTTTCGTTAGAAAGTGGGACAGGTTGGTCCACTCCTCTAACTACCAAAAACTAATCAGGACAACCGCCTACTATAAAGGGGTGGGAGTCTCACTTTCTCTCTCGCTCTTGCTAACTCTCTGTTCCAACATACCGCGAACTATAAACTCTGTCAGACAAGTAAGATACAAATTTGTAAAATAAAAAATTTCAAAACACCATTCACTAAGTGTTCATTCATTTGAATGCAAAAAACAACAGTTTGTATCAACTTTCATAGTACTACCAGTTCAGCACATCTAAAGAACTTTAGTGACTTACTAAATAAAAAAATATAGCAATTTTATGACCTATTCAGATATTTATTGTTTATAAATATTCCCATTACTACATATCGTAATTAATTCGAAAAGAAATCTAAAACATTTAAATACGAATTTACCTCTACTTGTTGATATTATTTCCAGTCAATGTAGACTATTCAGTGAAATTATTTCAAAATTAGTAGTAATCATTATAATAACTAAGATTCAATTTTAGAAGAATGCGCCTGTGCAGTGCTTTAGCCATTGCTATTCTACAGCAAAAATTAGCAGACAA
Organism: Ascarosepion bandense; assembly: GCA_037127315.1. NCBI lineage: Eukaryota > Metazoa > Mollusca > Cephalopoda > Sepiida > Sepiidae > Ascarosepion > Ascarosepion bandense. Next base: position 1,287,491 of record JBBBDQ010000770.1, on the reverse strand, counting down.
GAAAGTAATGTGTGTGTGTGCGTGCGTGCGTTCATCTGTGTGTGCGTGTGTGTGTGTGGGGGGGGGGGAGTTCGCGCCTGTGTGCGTGTGTGTGCGTGTCCCTGCGCTAATGTGCATGCAGTTTTATTTAAGTGATGTGTACATTTGTACAGAAGCAGCTGAAATATTTCAAGAGGGAGGGTAAAGAAAGGCGGGGATGAAACCGGTTTAACAAGAACTTGTTACGCGATTGTTAATGATGGCACAATTTCTCATAACATTTAATTTAAGCGTGGGAACCATTGATGCATATGCTAAACACATGTATACACACATATATATTCACAAATACTCGCATACGATCTTCACGAATGCAACGCGTACACAAAGGTGTACAGAAGCAAAGATTTACATACGGACAGACACAAAAATGAAATCTAAGAACATATTATTAACTAGTGCTCTTCAAGTTTTCTTCTTTTTTTTTTTTTCACATATAAACATGAATTATTCACACTACTTATTCACGTCTTAGTGCTCTCTCTCTCACAGACACACACATGCGCACATGGCCGTATCTGACTACCGGGCACACCGGGCACAGGCACAGGCCGATCCGTGCAATCATAGTGAAAATCCGGGCAAGGAAAAATGTCTTCGTCAGAAATCAAACTAAACAATTCACGAAGAAAGAAAGAAAGAAAGAAAGAAAGAAAGAAAGAAAGAAAGAAAGAAAGAAAAACGAAGAAAACATCCGAATGAACGCAGTAAAAATCTGTTTGTTTATTTATTAATTTTTGGAGAAAAGATTGGTTATAAAGTCCGAACCCGATTTCCTGCTTTCGTTCACGTTCTGTGCCTAATTTCCATTGGAATAGCCGAAAAAATCCGCAAAAATCATAGTTTCTGGAAACGGATGACACTGATGACGTCGTCACATTGTCAACTAATAAATCCGGGTAATTTTCCCTGTGCCCGGTGTTTTTTTAACATCAGCTACGGCCCTGCATGCGCACACACATACAAAAATGTAAATCAAGTTAGTATTAGGAGTCAGTAGTTCATTTTTATCTCTGTGTGAATGTATACATGTTTCTTCTTGTGTGTGTCAGACATATGTGCACACATAGACAATTTCAGAATCGAATAACACTGACAAATTGATTGATGACATGATCTTCTATTTACTGATGACCCAGGAATGCAAATATCCCAACACATTTTGATCTTTCAACGCAGAGAATATTATTCCAGACAGGTTCGCTTATTACCCAGTTCAGACTTCTCCCGGCAATTTGAACAGAAGAAGAATTTCATCTCTTGTTTCCTGCTTAGGATCGGGTTTCTGGTTCCTTCTAAAGTCTCTTCATCAACTTTCACTCGAAGTAACTCCTTGCATTTTGGTGACATTATCGTCTTGACTTGGGTGAAAGTGAGTAAAGAAAATATAAGAAAATACTGGAAAATTACTGGTTAATTAAATAATTAAATAAATCAAATAAGATAAAAGAGAGGATTTAAATTGGAGCACACACACTCACACACGCAAACACACACACATACGCACACACACGCACATACACACACGCGCACACACACAGGCATACACACATGTAAACGCACACACACACACCCACACGCACACACGCCCACACACACGCGCACACACACACACGCGCACACACACACACGCACAAACATACAGGCGCACACACACGCACACACGCGCGCGCACAAACGCACAAGAAAGAAAGAAAGAAAGAAAGAAAGAAAGAAAGAAAGAAGTATCACAAAAATAGAAAAAATATTTCCTTTAATTTAATGGGAGGTGCAGACTCAAAAATACTTACTCTACCGCTTAAATACTCACACCAAAAACAACGAATAAATACAATAATATAAAACGCAATTCTATTACAAACACAGTTCCCCACCCCTAACACCTTGACCCCATCAATAACAAACGAAAGTTAATCAAAGGAAAAGAATAACCACAATTAATATCAATAGAAAACAAATATCCAGTATCCCCGCTAAAAAACACTCACAAAAACACACGTAAAACTAACACATACACTAACGTAAAGATATATAAATCAACATTCGATTACACTCATCAAAAACCCAAAATACACATACGCAAATACACAGGAGCAGGCACACACACACACACACACACACACACACACACACACACACACACACACACACACACACACACACACACAGGCACTATATATATATATATATATATATATATATATATAGGAAAGAATATTAATAAAAAGTTTTGAATTTAAAAATGTACTTTTCTTGAACAGTATTTGTTTATTTTTATTATATTTTATATTTCAGACCGTCCTCGGTCCTTCATCAGAAACAATTTTTTCAGATATTCCAAGAAATTTTTATCTAAAACAAACAGACTTTCTCTACGGACGTGCTGCATGTTGTGAACAAACACACCACGTGATATAAACAAAAAATATTCGGACGCTATCGTGAAATACGTTTCTAATTCAAATTTAAAAATCACTTGTTTCTGATGAAGGACCGAGGACGGTCTGAAATATAAAATATAATAAAAATAAACAAATACTGTTAAAAAAAGTACATTTTAAAATTCAAAACTTTTTATTAATATTCTTTCCTATACATATTAAGACAGTATACGTGGATGATCATCACTATATATATATATATATATATATATATATATATATATATATATATATAATAATAAAATACGCAAAAAATAAAAATAGGAAAAACAACAAACAAGTGGCACTCAAAGAAGTGCAAAAAATATAATCGACCAAACTATCACCAAAAAAAGCATCTATTTGCATTAAAAATACACACACAATTAATACCCATAAACATGCGGATATGTGAGCACACGTATGTAAATATACATTTAGACGCAAACACAGTCAAACGTGTATGCACGGGCGCACGAGCACGTCCGTGCGCATCCCTTCCCGCACACACACAAATATTCAGTAGTCACCCTTAAAGTCAACCGGTCAACACACCACAAAATAATAAATCACTGAAAATCTATTACTCTTAAAAGATCATCAGAAAACCAGAAGATAACGGTAGAAAGTACAAAAAAAAAAAAAAAAAAAGAAAGAAAGAAAGAAAGAAAGAAAGAAAAGAAGAAAGACGATTACCAGATAACATAACACTCATCAAGAGAAAAAAAAATTCACACACACTCACACAGACACACACTGGCGGACTTTCGCACAAAATTATCAAATAACACCAGTTTCACTACAGTATAAATACACACAAATACTGAAGAATATGAGCAGCAAAAACCAGACAAGCCCTGATGAGTGAACGTGACACCAATCAATTCTTTCTTTCTTTCTTTCTTTCTTTCTTTCTTTCTTTCTATCTCAGTCTGTTCATATCTATCTATCTATCTATCTATCTATCTATCTATCTATCTATCTATCTATCTATCTATCTATCTATCTATCTATGTGGGGCATCTCGGCGTGGTGTAATGGTTAGCAAGCTTGTCTTGCTAGAACTTATTACAACTGAGTAGTGAGTTCGATCCTCACTGGGTACCCCATATTTTGGCCTAGTGCCACATCTAAGCGGCGCTTAGTAAATTAATTATCTATCTGCGTGTATGTTTAATTGAATAATATAGACATATTATGTCTCTTTTTATAATAATTCTATCTAGTTCTCTAATTAGCTTCTTGATGTTACGTTAAAATTCATCAAGAAAATAGCTGTAGTTTTTTGTTACCCAAGTCTTTCGTTCTTCTCAGAAATCATCCTCAGGGTTGGAGTGCAAAGACAGGCTTAATGTGACTATGATCGTTGTGATGGTGATTTTTAAGGTACGCGAAAAGGAAAATAAAACTGACATTTCATTTTATCCGATATATTTACCAAAACTACATAAAAATATTTTGAAATACTAAAAAGTAGGTTTATTCACAAAATCGTCATTGACCTCCAGACGACTTCGGAATCTCTTGTATTTGTTCTGGACGATCTCCTTTTTTAAGTTGGTGAATGCTGCCATAATCCTTGCTTTCAGTTCATCTTTGGCGTTACAAGGAGTTTTGTTGATCTGTCACTCAACCGCATCTCGCATATAATAATCAAGGAGGTTGCAGTCTTCGAGGTTAAGTGGTCAGATGTAAAGGGTTATGTGGTCGTAGAAATTGTCTGACAGCCATGATTGGATTCTCCTGCTTGTGTGGCATGGTGCAGAATCCTGTTATCAGACATAGGGTTTTTTTTTCCAGTAATCACCCTCTTGACTAAAGGCAGCACTACGTCTTCAAGGCACTTGATGTAGGCTTCCGTGTTGAATTCCTGTGAAAAGATGAATAGAAGCATAACACTGCTATCACTAGTGATCACTCTAGAGACACTATGTTGTTGATTGGATATATCATCCATCTCTTTCCAAATCTTTCGTACTCTCCTCAGATTGACATCCAAATACCCTGAAATGTTCGTATTGGAGCTTCCGGCACGAAAGCCAAGCAGACATCATGCCGTTTCCAAATTCCCGGCAGAGTGAATTGCGACATTGTGTTCTTTTTCTCGCTGACAATGCCCTACTAAACTGTGCAGTTGACAAAATCAAAAACAAACATGAGCAAAATTAAAAAATATAAAATGGCGACAATTTACTCATCACTTCCTGTATATGTACGTGTTAATAGCTCATAGTATCTGAACAAAAGTCTTTCGCTCTCATGTGGAGTAAATAACACACACCCGGTGACACAAATGAACTAGTCTTGAACCTGAAATTCCAATAGATTTAGGCGGACTGTTGAAGCCAGTCTTCGGGGTGTTTTTTTACAGATGTCCCGGCGAGGAGCTTAAGCTAGACATGATGTTTGTCTATATTTCTGAGATGAGGTATTATCTAAATCTAAACTTATTTATAAATGGAACTTTGTCTCTGTGTGTGTGCGTGTGTGTGTGTGTGTGTGTGTGTGTGTGTGTGTGTGTGTGTGTGTGTGTGTGTGTATCCGTTACTTATAGACTCCGAAATGGCTGAACCGATTTTCTTGAAAATTTACACAGTTGTACTATAAGCGTCTGCGAGTGTTCTTAGCTAGTTTTGTGTCAAGGTACCCCCGATAAATATCGAAAATCGATAATCGAAAAAATCGGGTTATACATTATTTTAATCAAATTTGATACACTCATAGACAAAGACATAAGAAACGATATTCAGAAGTTTCAAGGTTTCAGTTCTTACAATAGTGCAGAAAATCGATAATATATATATAAAAGTTTTCATTACACCCGAGCAACGCCGGGCTGTACTGCTAGTTTACACTATTTACATTATTCGGACTATTAGGTCATGTGACCTTAAGAACACATAGCCTAGTGGATATAGACGTTTGTTAGTTCCTGTGACTTGACCCAAACAGTTGTGAGTTCAATACCAGTGGTGAACAAGTAACTTACAAGATTAGAGGGAGCTAACTCATGACTACCAAAAGAGGCACTACTACGCAAGAAATGAAGATCATATACTCCAGTGATTGTAATAAAGGATTCTGTTCGAAATTCCCAGCACCTGAAGAAGGCCGGAGTGTACAACGGCCGAAACGTCGTACAAATGGCAACAAAGATGGGGACAATAGTTCGAATAATGTAAATACTGTAAAGGTTTGATATAACCGCAAGAAAACGAGTTATAACATTGGTAACTATGATTGAAAATCATACATCTTATAACAGGAGTGACGAAGTGTAGCTCAAGTCATACAGATAGATTGAAAAAAAAAAAAACAAACTTGCAGCTTCGGTGCACAGGATAACAGTGGCGACAAGAATTTTAAACTGCTGTTTTAATTTTTTTTTCTTTGTATGTAAAAAAAGAGTGTGCGTTGTAGTGCAGTGGATATCGTGTCGGAACGACAAATCGGGGTGTCGAGTTCGAATTCCAGTTAAATTTCTTGCATTCACTTTCGCACAAATACCCTTGGGGAAGGTATTAATCCGTTTCTTCTCTCTAGTCATGGGTTAAATAATAGGACAGATTGGGTTCTATAGCCTTGGTTAGCAACCAATCTACCGCAGAAAGCAATGGCAACCTACTGCGGGATAATCTTCTGCTCAATCAGTCATGTCTCTTTCGAGACATGATAGCCCAAAGCATGTATCACGTATGACACTTAACTGACTGATGTAGAAAAAAGAGAAAAAAAAAGAATTTTCCAATATGGAAGGGATATTGGATTCTGAGGTAAAAATTCAACAACAGCAACATCAGTAGTTGTTGCAACTGCAGAAACAACCAAAAAAATAAATTGAGATGATACGGACGAAAACAAAAAAAATCTCCAACTTCTTTTACTCCCGACACTATGAAAAAGGCAACATATATGATTTTTGATACAATCCAGATAACAGACTTAACCTTTTTTGTTTATTTTCGAAGATAAGAATATATTTTCAATGAAGTGTCTAGGAAGACAAGAGAAAAACGAAATTTTGTTGAGAAAGTTAGCACCAGTAGAACTTGAAAAAATATTGGAATTTTGTAATACCTAAAAAGAAAAAAAAATTGTTTGAAAGAAACTGAATATACTGACAATTTTTTTTAGTGATAAAAGCCCTTTTTCAACACTCGTTGGAAACGTATGAATCTGACGAAAAAGGAAGATTTTGTCACATATACTAGAATCGTTAGCAAGGTGTATGAAAGATTCAGATTAAACGAACTGACACTGGATATGTTTGAAGGGTTAATTTTCGTTCAAGGGTTAACGACGAAAAGAGACACATCGAAACTTGAACAGAATAAACTTACACAACAGGAAATATCGAAGGAATATCAGGGAATCCTAAATCTGAGACGCAATGCCAAAGAAATTCAGAAAAAAGAATGTGTATACATATAAGCGAATGAAAAATGTGCAAGTGATAAAATAAATCTGTGTTTCAGATGTGGAAGGTAACATTTCGGAGACGACTGTCCCTCTACGAATTCGAAATGCTACAAGTGTGGTAAAGTAGGACGTATAATGTCATACTGTAAAACTAAATCAAGAAAATATCTCACAGGGAAAATGTGCATAGCATTAACACAGAAAAACAGTCACAGAAAACAAACGAAAATTTGTGAATGTGAAAATAACGTGAAAATGCTACTAGGCACTGGTAGTACTATCACTAAGAAGTCGGAAAGCTTACATTAAAATGGATTACAAAAGTTGCGACTTGTGTCTAAGGTGAGAAATTTTTTTATTTTTTTATTGGCGAAATGACTTGTAATATCTCATTCCGTAAGAAGCTTGTAAAAGTTAAGGCTTACGTATTAAAAATACGACAAACTTACTCAGTACAGACTGCATCAAATTATTTAAGTTTTTGGATTTGCCTGTAAATGTTTATTGCAAAAACGTTTAAAGGAAGAATTGGAAAAGTGTTTTCTGGTCGAATTTGTTGGGTTAGTGTTCCAAATTCAAAGTGAAATTTCAAATGAAAAAAGGTTCGACACCA
>JBBBDQ010000770.1:1237500-1277500 GCA_037127315.1 Ascarosepion bandense | reverse complement strand
TTTTATTAATTAAAATATCAAAATATGAACAAATACATATTGGGATACAAAATTCTAATATGAATTTGTGCATATTTCGTCATTAAGAAAGAAAATTTGATCTGATCAAAGAAAAGAAAAAGGTAAGAAAATATCTTGTTTACCATTATAATTTGTCAGTTTAGTATTGCGAAATGATTGATCTTATATTTGTCTATACGTCTGATATGAAGTAGTATTTATATTATTTACACTGTTCAGACTGTTATCCTCATCTTTATTGCCATGTTTACGACGTTTCGGCCGTTGTTTTGCTTCAGCCTCATTTAGGTGCTAGGAATTTCGAACCGAATCCTTTATTTCAATCACTAGGATATATCATTCTCGTTCAATGTGTGATGCCACTTCCGTATGCCATGTACTTTTCTCCCTGTAACTCAACTTCCCTAATTTTTTTTTTCACCACTGCTGTAGCCACGTACTGAACTCACAACTCTTTTGGTAAAGCCACTGGAACTAACCAACGCTAAAATATCCACTGGGCCATGTGTCCTCAAGGGCCCAAAGGGTTGTGAGTTCAATACCTTACACTCCACCCTCGTCTATTGAGTGGCGATACGATTAAATAGATCTATCTATCGCCCGGTTCACACTCCACGCATGTCTATTGAACAGGTTAAGAGGCTCATCCCTTATTCCCTGTTTAGGATGTGGTTTCCGGCTTTCTCTTTTCCAATCTTCTCACTTTGTTTTTTTTTCAATTGGAGGAGATAGATCGATCTATAGCCCGGTTCACACTCCACCCTCGTCTATTGAACAGGTGAAGAGGCTCATCCCTTGTTCCCTGTTTAGGATGTGGTTTCCGGCCTTCTCTTTTCCAATATTCTCACTTTGTTTTTTTTTTCAATTGGAGTAGATAGACTAAGCTATCGCCCGGTTCACACTCCACTCATGTCTATTGAACAGGTTAAGAGGCTCATCCCTTGTTCCCTGTTTAGGATGTGGTTTCCGGCTTTCTCTTTTCCAATATTCTCACTTTGTTTTTTTTTCAATTTGAGTAGATAGATCTATCTATCGCCCGGTTCACTCTCCACACATGTCTATTGAACAGGTGAAGAGGCTCATCATTTTTTCCCTGTTTAGGATGCGGTTTCCGGTTTTCTCTTTTCCAATCTCTTCACTCCTACGTAGCCCCCTGCACATCAGTGGCGTTACCGCCTTGCTCGGGGTGATATGATTAAAAAAAATACAAATATATCTTGACTGACTGGGCAGAAGATTATCCCGTAGTAGGTTGCCATTGCTTTCTGCGGTAGATTGGTTGCCAGCCAAGGCTATAGAACCCAATCTGTCCTATTATTTTTAACCCATAACTGGACGGAAGAGACGGATTAATACCTTTCCTAAGTGTATTTACGCGAAAGTGAATACAATGAATTCAACTGGAATTCGAACTCGGCTCCCCGATTTGTCCGAGTCGATATCCTCTGCACCACGGCGCACATCCTGAAACATCATCGACCTTTAAAAAGTGTACGGGAACTTTTAAAATATGTGGTCCCAAGACCTACATGTGCGGATGTCAAATGATAATGTTACTTTGATGGATTTATTTTAGTTAAAAACAATAAAATGAAAATAATTTAGAATTACTTTTTAAAAGAATTTATTCCACAAAAAACTGAAAACAAAAACAAAATAAAATAATAATGATTTTTACTGAAAACATGGACATTTAAGCAAACTTTTCTCTTTACTTTCTGGAATTATTATCAAATTAATGAATATTCAACGTCTCATTTTTAGAACAACTAAATCTTTTTTTAACGTCTTTTAGATAAAAATATGCCGTATATTTAAAGTTTAATATCAGTTTTCAGGCTGAAATTATTTTGATTTTAACTTTCAGGTTATTTCAGAAGTGCTACGTCCTTGTGTGACGTCACCATCTTCTTGCGACGACGACTTTACTTTTTAGTACTATATAAAAACTCAGTTGACAATGCCACCTTTACAGATGAACTTTTTTGTGTATATATTTGATAGATTAGCAAATAATGTTTTATGAGAGAGAGAGAGAGAGAGAGAGAGAGAGAGAGAGTGAGTATGTACGTGTGTGTACGTGTGTGTGCACGAGCGCTCTAACAAACAGAAAAGTGTCTCCTCCCCGTCTCTTTTTCTCAGTCTTTCACCTCATTTTATATACTTTCAGCTGTCAGTTCAATTTTTTTTCTTTTTCTCTATTTATCTAGTTCTTATTTGTAAAGTTTTTTTTCCATCTTTTGCCGCTGCTGCTGCTACTATTCGACCAAAAGTAATAAAATTCGTGTTCACACACACACTACCACAGTTACTATGATACAGTTAGTACCTTCTTTTTTTCCAGGTAGCAACTTTTTTTTTAGTTAGGCTTATTTTTTTTTTTTAAAAAAAGACGCCATTTATTTGCAAACCATTTTCAATTAAGTACATAACAAAATATGCACTTTCTCAGTAATTTAAAAAAGAAATAAAAAAAACTCACACAGTAATTAATACTGAAGAAGTGAAAAAAGATTAAGAGTAAAAAAAATTCTACTTTTAATTATTTTTAGTATTATGATTTATTATTACTATTATTATTAATAGTAGTAGTAGTAGTAATAGTACTATAAAAAATTGAAGTTGATTGCACGATGGAACTCTGCCGTGTGTGGACCGGCGTTTGTGTTGTGCCTGTACCAAATTACCAACAGAAGCACGTGGGTACCTGCATGGATATTATAACAATGAAACGTTACAAAGAAGAAGTACATTTCCGTTCTGTACTCAGTCCAGTCATATTTCAGGATTCCGTAATTTGTTACAAGGATTGCACCAAACAACGTCATCGTAGTTTGGCTTATTATGAACCAAAATCTAAACCCAAGATATTTCACGAAAGTATTGTCATCTACCCGAAAAAGACAGAAATGACTTTCGTATCTACGGTCGATTATCATATTGACGAATGCCGCAAATGGTTCCAGACTACCATGGAGTTTAAAGCCAAAACTTACACAACTACCAAAATCCAGAAAGTGAATTCTAATTTTAGTAAAATAAATGGAAGTGACAGCAATTCATGTGTTAAAAAAAACGGTTGGGACACTTCTACCGAATTTTCATTTTCCCCTGATGAAAGAAAAAGAAATGTTGAACTTGATACTATTTCGAATGGTCCAGGTGCATCGCTGATCTATTTACCAAGATTTGAAAAAGAAGATCATATTAAATCGTGTAATTTTAATCTTATGGACACTTCTGAAAATCTATTAATGTTAGAAGGTTCTTCAGAAGATGAAGTGGACGTTTGAGATAAGTAACTGGAAAAAAAAATGCCTTATTTTTATATTATTTTTTTATAATCTTTTTTTTAGTTTATGAGCGCTATTGTAATGCACATATTTCTTTCATAGTTAAAAAGTTTTAGAAAAGAAATAGGTAGGAAAATCATTTTCCTACCTACCACTTTTTATCACTAGTACTGTAGTTCGAGTTTGTTTTTTAAAAAAAACAAAACAAAACAACCAAGATTTTTTCTTCGTAAAACGAAAAATCACAAACTAGTTATATTATATTTAAGTAAAAATTACAGAAGCTGTGAAAAAAGAAATTCATGTCTTTCTTTAAATCAATTTCGTTTAAAGAAGGCAAAGAAAAAGCACGTTCGGTTATACCGGAGTTTTATCAATTTTTCAAACAGCTTCTTTCTTTTTCTTTCTTTTTTGTTTTTTAATTTTCGCTATATTTTTATTTTTTATTCATATCGGCGTACCTAAGTTTTATTAATTTCTTTTAATTATGAGCTACCTGTTGAAATGAATACGCACAGTTCATTTCATCTTTTATTTTATTTTTTTAGTTAATCATGAAGTTGAAATCATGATTTTTCAAATCTATTCTTTTTTCCTGTACAAAAATAATCTAAAACGGGCTCTCTAATGGATACATTTCTCCCGAATAATTGAATCATTAGGATTATATTCTAATTATATATATATATATATATATATATATATATATATATATATATAAATTTTTTTTTTTTTTTTTTTTTTTTTTTTTAAATGTTTGATACATATATGACAAAATTCAATTAAAAAGTTTTCCCGGGTTTTAGAACATAACTACATTTGGTTCCAAGGGAGACAACCTACTGTTAGCATTTTTAAAGCTTACTTGTGGTTAATCAAGTTTTAACGTATTATCTAGAAAACTTAACATATTTTAGAAAGTGTACAAACGTTTTAAACAAATTAATCGTTGTAAAAATAATTTACTGATGTAAAAATGATATATTATAAAAAACAAAACAAAAAAAAACAGTTAGGATTCTGAACTAATGCCACTTTTTATATCCATCTCTTTAACTTGAATAAATTATACAGGTTAGATTGGGCCCTTCAACCTTGCTTGAGATACTGCAATGTAGTTCAGGAAAACAATTATAGAATAAGGGAGAAGGCAACAATAAAACACTCTACTATTTTCCACAAGAATATAACATTTCAATAATAAAGAAAATTGTCTAGAATCACAATCATTTATCTTTTTAATCAGTGCTTAATTGAATGAAAATTAATAATTCCTATTACCTGTTATTAAAGTGTTAACTTATTTGTATTGAAATGTTCATTTGGAATATGTATCTCTTGTTTTAAGTATAAAAATGCTACTATTAATCCAATCCTAAACAGGAAACCAGTGATAAACCTCTCTACTCCTGTTCAAAAGATTAGGGAAGTGTGAACTGGGTGATAAGTGAACCTAATCTACTGCTATTAGGGGTTAAAAATTTCAGAGTTTAGTTTAATTTTTTAATCATTTCATTTTGAGCACGTTAATAAAGCTACTAAAATGCAAAGGGTTACTGAAAATAAAACTTTCATGTGGCATGAGGTTAATAAAAAAAACAGGATTCAGGGAGGCAAAACATTAATTAGAAAGAAAAAAAAAACTTTTCTCTACAAAAGTTTGTTTTTTTTTATATTAAATACTCCATTCAGTTTTTTTTATATTAAATACTCCATTCAGTTTTTTTTTTATATTAAATACTCCATTCAGTTTTTTTTTTATATTAAATACTCCATTCAGTTTTTTGAGAGTGCAACTGCAACTTTAGAAAATCATGAGGTAATAGATTTTCTCAGATTTATGCATTCAATTTTTTAATATTATTTTATTAAGTTTACTTTTATGATTGTAAGTATAAAAAAAAATAATGCACAACTATTTCTCGGTAACATCTCTATTCATAGGTTTAGTAGTTATCCATTTATCTCATGAGATAGTGCCCTTTTTGGTCAAACATTATTCTTTTATGAGAAACTTTTGGAGTGACTGATCAAACCAATCCTTGCATGACCATTTTTCGCAGGTGTGACAGATTAAGCTGGAATGTAGAATGGAAGACATTGTTCTGCTTCCTTCATTCTCTTTTGATCTCCAATAGTTGGTTATATCACACACACACACACACACACACACACACACACACACATGAACTAGAATATATATAAGATTTTTTTCTGAGGTGTTTATGTTGTATTCTTATTTTATATAATATTTTAATTTGTGTGTGTTCATGAAACAATTTAAAAAGGGTTACTTTCTCAGTTGCATTGACACAAAATGTAATAAATTAATCTAAAAATTAAAAATAATACTTTATTGTTGAATATGCAAAACAAGTAATTTAAACAAAATTATTTAAAATGTTTCATGTTCTCGTAAATATACAATTGTTTGTTTTTTGTTTTGAACAAAGACCTCAACAATATTGGTGACATATGAGAAAAGAATCAAATTTTTTGTTTGAATTCTTTCAAAACTCATTTTAAGATTAATCTCCGAAAAATTGTTTTCATTGTATAAAATACAATTTTTTTTTTATTTCATTGAGTGACTTTTGATCCAGGCACAGGAATTTAAAATATAATTGTTTACTATTTATACTGATGTTGTATTAAAAACAAAAACTGTAGAGAAATGAAATAAAAGATCTTTTTCAAATTTTGTTTCTTTTATATTTTATTATCAAAATTTTGTTTTTGAAAGTGTTTCTTATTTAATATGTTGTTGGTAACAAACTCTAATATGTTGTTGGCAATATATTTACTCATCTTAAGTAGTGATTAAATTTTAATCATTAAAATAAGGCTGTAACTTTTATTAACATTAATAAAAGTAGTTGTATATAAACATATGTTGTTTATTTTATCAAATTTATCACACTTTGAGGGATAAATGAAAAAAATATCGATGGAGAAAATTTTTTGAATGTATTTGTTATAATATGAATATTAAGAAAATAAAATAAATTTGCAAATTTTTTTTTTTTTTTTTTTTTTTTAACTAGATTTTATACAAAAATGTCATGTCTTATACACGATATACATCCTGTTTCCACTTTTAGAAATGTTAATGTTTTTGCATTGTGGTGCAGTGAATGTCGGCTCTGAATGGGAAATTGGGGAGCCGAGTTCGAATATCCAGTTGAATTCCTTGCTTTCACTTATGCACAAATATCTTTGGGAAAGGTATTAATCCGTCTCTTCCTACCAGTTATGGGTTAAATAACAGGCAACCAGTCTACCGCAGAAAATAAAAGCAACCTACTGCGGGATAATCTTCTGCCCAGTCAGTCATGTCTCTTTCGAGACATGATTTTCCAAGCATGTATCATGTATGGCACTTAACTGACTGAATGTTTTTGCACTGATGAGTATTTAAGTAGAAGAATGATGCTGGTAATTTAATCATGGATTCAAATGAAATATAACAATATTTATCAGTGCTAAAAGAATATTGAAAGATGTCAGTGACCTATTTTATCAGAATGACTAACGTTCTGATTTGCATACAAATGAAAAGTAGAGTTGCTTCCCCTGAACCATTTCAGTAAAAATAACTTTTCTATAATTGTATGACTAATTTGTTTAAATAATGCACTGACGTCAAGAGGTAATAATCGTAATTTAAAATCGAACATTAAAATAAGTAACCTAGTAATCGTTTTTATTTTTCTGAATATCTGTAATTTTATATAATTACATTTATGGTATATGAAAAGAAGCTAAATTAGAATTGATAAAATTCTGAGATGGTTTTTGTTAAAGTTTATATCAATTTAGCAGTATCATCTGCAACAACATTAATAACAAATAATAAATTAGTTTTTCATTTTGATTTAAGCTTGAATTAATATAATTAAGTTTTAATTTTAACTAGAATTTACTTTCAGCTTAATATTTTAATTACTTTTCTTTATAATTTGCTGGGCCCATCAATCTTTAAAAGTGGAAAGACAGCATGTAATCAAAAATAAATAAAAGTAATAAAGGATAAGCTCACAATGAAATTCGAACTCGAAAAGTGTAGCTGTTTTAATTTCTATATCTTATAAAAATCTAGTCTGTAATGCCAATCCACAGCCTTAGTAGCATATTTAACTTAGTATCATTTGTTCTTGTTTTTATACTATATTTTATTATTAGTAGCAACTGTACTAATTTAATTTTTTTTCCATTAATAGACTTATAAATTGGATTTGGTTTTTTGCAAAACAATAAGTTCTTATAGTTTAATGGGTAAAACAGCTTGTGCAATCAAGTAGACTTCCTGAGGTGAAAAAGGTGTGGGCTCAAATCTTACTAAGTTATTAATTTAAGTAGCAAATAAAGCTATTATAAAAATTAATAGTAAAAATTTTAAATGATTAATAATTGTTAAATGATGTTTTCTCTAATTTTTTTTGTTTCTTAGTCAATGTTCTTTAAAGGAACTTTGCCTAACAAAATCTTATTAGAACTAGGAACTTTCAAGTAGATTTCAGTAAATTACTTATTTACTTATCTATCTATCTATTTATTATTATGTTAGAACATGTAAAAAAACTACAAACTATTACAAAAATTATACATTTTGTTTCTACATTGAAAGAAGAATGTCTCATCAAGTAGTTAAAAATGATGATAATTAGATTTTTTTAAAAAAATTTATTCTAAAACCAGAACTTCCTTTTATTTTTGGAAATTTTTTTTTTCATAAGAAGTAAAGGGATATTAAAAAAGAAAGAGGGAAGAAAAGAGGAAAAGGAAAATAAGATGAGAAATCAAGAAAAGAAAAGAGGAAAAGGAAAATAAGTGAGAAAATGTAATCACCTGTTTTAACATAAAATAAATATTCATTGCCATATTTTTATATTGAGCACTGATTTAAATGAATGTATTGGATGTTCCAATTATTTTCTTCATCTTATTCATTTGAATCTCTCTCTCTCTCTCTGTCTCTGTCTCTGTCTCTCTCTCTCTCTTTGGATAAGATAAGCTATTTCCTGCAGCATGGCCTCTGATGGGAAGATTGGCAGTTTTGAGGAGTGTGGAACCCCCTCTTAATTGCAGTTGTTCCCAGATTTGCTCTGCTCTGGGGTGGTAGTACGTGTTAGGGTCGCAGCTATGGATAAATAGTGAACCCCCAAACAAGAACAAACACTATGAAAGTATTAAAAAATTATGTAAAAATATCAGCAATACATTTTTATTTATAAAAAACCACCAACAGTATGCACATATTAACAAATTGTAGTGTCTTCACATAAATTTTTTTAAAATACTAACAATCAACCAACATAACCTCTGTCATGGCATTAGTGCATTTAATATCCTACAATTTTTTAAAGAAGTCAAACTGTATTCCAAAATATAACTTAAATATAAATACAACATGTAAAGACTTCTAGTAATTATGTCCACACAAACATGTATGTGTACAAAAACTAAGTATCGTCTGCCATGTATTCACATGTGAAAGCAGAATAACATACACTACCAGTCATAATTATTAGGCAACCTCAGTTTTTTAAAAGAAAT
This sequence comes from Ascarosepion bandense, assembly GCA_037127315.1. Classification (NCBI taxonomy): domain Eukaryota; kingdom Metazoa; phylum Mollusca; class Cephalopoda; order Sepiida; family Sepiidae; genus Ascarosepion; species Ascarosepion bandense. The sequence continues at coordinate 1,268,630 of JBBBDQ010000770.1, read as the reverse complement.
GATGTATTTCATAATATTTTTTAGTATTTCTTGACAAGTGGATAATTCTAAATGAAAATAGAATGGTACTTTTGTTATTATTACTTTGCAAATTACAGCCAGCCAATAAGAAGAGACTAGCATGGGGAAGAGAGCACAAAAACTGGACACCAGAACAGTTTATTTGATGCACATGTTATTGTGCAGTATTAACAAAAGAACCATTTTATTTTCATTTAGAATTAACCACTTGGCAATAAATACTCAAAATAGTATGAAATACATCATTTTTTTCTAAACTGGAGTGGCCTAATAATTATGGCCGGTAGTGTATAATATATATATATATATATCAAATCTACAGGGTGCGATGGGTAAATTGTCGCTATTTGCCTTGTAAAATTTTTCAAAGTAATAATAACAAAAGAAGCATTCTATTTTCATTTAGAATTATCCACTTGGCAATAAATACTCAAAATAGTATGAAATATATCATTTTTTTTCAACTGGTGGTGGTGGGGGGGTCTAATAATTATGGCCGATAGTGTATATCTTTATTACTTCAAAGCTTCCTAAAAATTAAATTTCGACATTATATGACTCATAAAGAGTTGATACACCATTAAATAAACAAATAAATCATATTAAGTTTTAATGTAAAAGGCATGAATATTTTTGAATTCCACATTTTTTAACTTCAGATGTTATTTATGTTTTCTAGAGGTGTCGTTATTGTTGTTATCATTTGTCATATTTGCTTACCAAAAGAAAATGCTATCATAAAAAGTTACCAAATATACTGAATTAAAAAAATCTATTCCAATCAACAGCCATTGTAAAATTACTTGTAAAATAAAGTTTTGCATTAAATTGAATTAACAGCTGTGTTTTAAAGTTATTTTTGATTTTTGCTTTTACTTCAAAATATTTAAAATTAATGTTATTGCAAATAATCATACATATGCACACCCACTCACACACACAATAAAGAAATCAATAAAATGTTTTTTTTTTATGTAGCATTTGCAGAATGCACAATGTATTTGTTTTTATGGATTAATAAGTGTCATCTGTTGTGTGTCTAACATTTCTATCTTTATTCAATATTTAGACCAGGTGTGGTTGATTTTACTGATTGCATAGCATAATTGTATATATTTTATAAATGGAACTTTGTGTGTGTGTGTCTGTGTGTGTGTGTCTGTTACCTATAGACTCTGAAATGGCTGAACCAATTTTCTTGAAAATTTACACAGTTGTACTATAAGTGTCTGCGAATGTTCTTAGCTAGGTTTTGTGTTGAGGTACCCCCGATAAATATCGAAAATCGATAATCTAAAATATATCGGGTTATAGAAGGAGTGGTCCGATTTTAATCAAATTTGATACACTCATAGACAAAGACATAAGAAACGATATTCAAAAGTTTCAAGTTTGCAGTTCTTAAAATAGTGCAGAAAATCGATAATATATACATATATAAAAAGCAAGATGTTTGTGTGTGTGCCTTTTTATCTGCCTGTATGTCTGTATTTTTTTTCAGCCCTTTTATTTTAGTTTTTGCTTCAGGTTTGGCTCTAAGTAGGTATAATTGTAATTCTTAGTCTCAGCCATGATACCATTTACTCAGAGGACTTATTTAGCCTTCAAAATTCAGATTATGACGAAAAAAACTTATTTGATATCGATACCAGGAAATCAAAATTTGACTTACATCCATTCATTTTTCTTTCAGTCTACGGTTTTGCTTTAACTGGAAACAACTATTGCTTTTTAATCTTTCATGCCAACGTCCAAAGAGTCTGAGCTGCAGGATCCTGGATTAGTTTTAAAGCTTTCATTACACCCGAGCAACACCAGGCTATACTGCTAGTGGATTAATAAGTGTCATCTGATGAGTGTCTAATATTTCTATCTTTATTCAATATTTAGACCAGGTGTGGTTGATTTTACTGATTGCATAGCATAATTGTATATATTCAGGAAGTCAAGAATTTTAAATTTATTAAAATAATTTTTATTATTATTAATGTCCTTTTTGGTAGGTAAGTGTTTGAATTGAAATTTGTTTTTTAAATATTTTTTTTTTCAAAACAATAAAATTAATGTCTACCACTGTAGAGATCCAGAAGTTGTCCTACAAAAAATATGCTTCTACACTAGGATCAAACCTGTGTTCATTTTCACTAAGTGAAACCACTTTTTAATTTAATGTACCTTACCATTGTGGTGCAGTGGATATTGGCTCAGAGCGACAAATCGGAGAACCGAGTTCGAATTCCGGTTGAACTCCTTGCATTCATTTATGCACAAATACACTCGGGAAAGGTATTAATTCATCTCTTCCCTCCAGTTATTGGTTAAATAACAGGACAGATTGGGTTCTATAGCCTTGGCTGGCAACCAGTTTGCTGCAGAAAGCAATGGCAACCTACTGTGGGATAATCTCTTGCTCAGTCAGTCATATCTCTTTTGAGACATGATCGCCTAAAGTATGTATCACATATGTCACTTAACTGACTGACCATTAGGCTATTAGAAGTCAACAAGGCAAACTCAGTTACCCTATTTAAGAAATGTACACTTCTCAACTGCAAAAATAATGCCAATTTATTAAATTTTCTGCCTAGTCAGTCATGTTTCTTTGGAGACATGATCTCTCAAGCATGTATCATGTGTCGCAATTAACTGACTCACACCTTTTATTGGGAAATTTACTCCTCTCATTAGAAATGATCACTTATTTTTTTACCTGAAATGTAAAAAAAAGTAATTGTTAATAAATTAATTATTTTTAGTCTATTACTATTAACATAATATTTAGTTATTTTTTGTGTTTGATTAGCTAGTAATTTTTTTAAACAGTGAAATTAATGATACATTTCCTGTAGTAGGATTTCTAAATCCTTAGGCTGAAAGACATTAATTTCACTTTTTAGAAAACAGGGATCATTATTCAAACAAGATTAAACACTGTAATGTTTATATTGATGAGAAATGAATAGTGGAATTTCTATTTTTAAATTATAATTATTAATAATAGTAATTATTATTTTATAACTATAATTTTAAATTATAATAATGGATTAAAAGATATATATTCTACTTCTCTGCTATTCTAGTCCTATAAGTATAGTCATAAGTGCTGCTCACAGGTGCTAAATGTTTTGTATTCAAAATAGCCATTATAAGATGCTAAAAGTAAATAATTGAAATATTATTTTTTTCTAAAATTAATATGACTTGTTTGTTTTTGTCATTTTTGGCAGAATGGGTAAACTGATGCTATATTGAAAACATGTTTTGCTTTGAATAAATGATTGCTTTATATATAATCAATATAAATACAATGAATTTTGATATTTGAAATTATATATAAAACATTTTGAAAACATATGAAGTTATATATAAACATGTTACAGAAATTAACAAATTTTAACGAAACTTGGTTATAAGCAACCGACTATTTGTAATGAATTATTTTGAACATTATTTTTACCGATGCTCGTATTTAAGTAGATATTCTGTTTTTAATTAAACAGTATTTTTATATTTATATCTACCGGCCTGATTATTTACGATAAATTTTTATTACGAAAATGTGTGCTACCCAGCAGGATTCGAACCTGCAACCCCTATTACATAGGGGAAACATACCATTTGATCTGGTACCGTCTTGACCACTTGACCATGAATAGCCTCTTGATCAGTTATATATCTGTTTTTGATGTTTTTTTTATTGATTCCATTACAAGTATTGTCTTGTTTACTGTTTATTGTGACAAGATTGCATCACTATTTTAGTCTTATACTATTTAGTCAAGTGTTTTATTCAAGTCATTGTCTACCTTCAGGAGTGTGTGCACAGTAAACAGTAGTTTACTCCCATATGATATATTTAAGAAACTACACTACTGGCCATAATTATTAGGCCTCCACAGTTTTTAAAAAGAAATGATGTATTTCATTACTATTTTAAAGTGGATAATTCTAAATGAAAATAGAATTATTCTTTTGTTATTACTTTGCAAAATTTTGCAAAGTAAGGAAGCAAAGATGAACTCGTCTGAATCACCCTAAATTTTCTTGATTCTTTCATTGAAGAAACTGCAATATAAATAATTATTAAATATTTATAAATTCATTTGATGCACATGTTATATTGCAGTATTAACAAAAGAACCATTTTATTTTCATTTACAATTATTCACTTGGTGATAAATACTAAAAAATAGTATGAAGTACATCACTTTTAAAACACTGGGGTGGCCTAATAATTAGTAGTGTATGTCTGCAAGTAAATTAAAGCACAAATAATGTTTCTTTGTAGGTGTATATTCTTTGTTTATTATACCTCTGTCTATATTTACTTTAGATTCCATATATATTTGTTGGTACCTGAGTGTACCCAAAAAAACAAATGCATGTTTAAAAAAAATATATCTAATCAGGTTTGAAATTTGATTAATTGAATGTTTTTTCAAATCTTTATTTTTCTTTCATCATTGTCTTTTGCTTAAAAGGCTTAACTTGTTTACTGGGCCCAAAGACCTGAAAAAAAAGAACAACTTAAATAAAACAAGTGGCTAAATGGAATTGATAAACACACTCTTCTACTCTAATAGTTTCTTTTCTTGCACTTCCTGTTTGTGGAACTCACTTCTATTCACTTGCTTCCCTGATAGATACAATCTTCAAAAGTTTAAATACAATGTCAATTGCCATCTTCTATCTACTTGATTGTCTATGGCTATATCGTGTTGAATACACCGGTTCCAGTCCGATCACCGAAGTTAAGCAACATCGAGCATGGTCAGTAATTAAATGGGTGACCATTTGGGAATACCAGGTGCTGTAAACGTAAGGACCAAGAATGGTCCGCCGGTCCTCCAGGTTTGGGGGTTGGGTGCAGGGCTAACAACCCTGCCCTATAAAAAAACAGTTCGTTACAGAAACAGCAACAAAAAGTTGCTGCCCTATGCACTATCTGGGTGTGATGGATAGATGATGATGATGATGATCTACTTGATTCCCATCCATCTCTTATCCTTTCTTCAACACCCCAATAGCTACAGTCCCCAAAAGTTTAAATGCAACGTCAATTACCATCTTCTATCTACTTGATTCCCATCCATCTCTTATCCTTTCTTCAACATCCCATATACATTATTTTTTTCTCTCACTGTAACCCCCTACACACCAGTGGCTGTCCTGCTTTGTTTAGGGTGAAATGATTAAAAACAAAAATTAAAAAGTAGTAACAAGATTCAGTTCTGGCGATTTGACTGTTCAATGAGGTTTGAGGTCTAATTGTTAAAATATTGTGATGTGATTACATTACTATTTTAGTCAATTAGTCTTATTCCATCTAGTCAATGTGTTTGTAGTCCTGGTGAATAATAATCAACTTCAAAATATTACTAATATCACTAAAAGTTATTTCATATTTTTAGATGTGTAATTAGAGAAATATTTTCTGATAAATTGCAGGAATATGTATGGGAAATATATTTTAATAGATAGCATCAATATGAAGGTGATTTTCATGAAATCGCCTTCATGTGTTACATTAAAACCCATGTGCACACATTTGTTTACAGATATTGATATTTTTACTGCATGAAATTAATCTCATATATATTTATATATATAAGAAAAATTAAGGTAGACACATTATTTCATGGTAAATCGGGAGTATGGGCCTATTTCAGGTGAACCATCATCAGCTTCTGTCTTTTTTTTTTTTTTTTTTTTAATCATATCACCCCAAGCAAGGCGGTAATGCCACTGATGTGCAGGGGGCTACATAAGAGTGAGAAGATTAGAAAAGAGAAAACCAGAAACCACATCCTAAACAGGAAACAAGGGATGAGCCTCTTCACCTGTTCAATAGATGTGGGTGGAGTGTGAACCGGGCGATAGTTTAGTCTATCTACTCCAATTATTGTATAAAGGATTTTACATGAATCCTTTCTACAATAAAGATGGAAGCTGATGATGGTTCACCTGAAATAGGCCCATACTTCCAATTTACCATGAAATAATGTGCCTACCTTAATTTTTCTTATATTTGCTCTATATGTATTTATATACATATATATTTAGAGCTCTCTTAGAGAGTTATCCTACCTCTGTATGTACAAGATACTCCTTTGGATTCTTCTTATCTACACTGCATGCTGATATATATATATATATATATATATATATATATATATATAGAATTAATGTGGTGAAGTTTGTCACTTAACTGAGCAGAGCCATGCCAACTTTGAAGATTTGTAAAGGCACCATTGTGATGTCCTTACTCCTCAAGTCTTAATTTCTATCAACACTCTATATCTATCTTAATATTGAGCACTTTGCTTGTTAAAGTATCTTCTTATCAATAAACCTCTGAAAAAGCAATAATCATAAAAATAAGCATTATCACAACTCAACATTATATATGTATATATATTTGTTTATTTAGGCAACAAATTTTCTTTTAGGCATGTCAGATTAAATAAATTGCAAACATTTTGTCTGCTTATTTTAAATAAAATCTGTTCATACTCATGGATAATCTTTCACATATTAAAATTGAATGATGTAAGAAATGAGCTGTAACTTTGACAGTTGTTGATTTTATTATTCATTTCTCAATGTTCCTAAGTACTTTCAATCTCCTTCCAAGATCATCTTCAGGTGTGTAAGTTGTGGTAATAAAAAATAACCGCAAAACTGTGTTGCTAAAAATTACTGTAAATTTTCTTCTTGCTTCAAATGTAACGGTTGACAAATTGCTTAGTGGTTATTAGAACATGAAAATTATCCAAAATAGAATTTTTATGTTGTAATTCCATGGTCATGCACGTGTTAAAGCATGATAAAACTGTTCCTTTTATAAACATTTTAGAACATTAGTACAGTATTCATAGCTGATTTTATTAATTGACAGCTTAAGTTTTTAATGAATATTGCCTCAAGGATCTGTAGTTTGCTTTTGTTGTTTTCTTGATGTAGGACAGTTGTGTTATTGATCATTATTTTTTTTATATTTTGAATGGAGACGGGAATGTTGTAGATGTCTAGACAAATATTAAGACCTGTGTAATGTAAGACGTCTTTTAATGCAGTTGTTGCAAATCCAACAATTTTTTTTTCATGCTTTAATACATGAAGAGAGTAGCATGGAGAAGAGAGCACAAAAACTGGACACCAGAACAGTTCATTTGATGCACATGTTATTGTGCAGTATTAACAAAAGAACCATTCTATTTTCATTTAGAATTATCCACTTGGCAATAAATACTAAAAATAGTATGAAATACATAATTTGTTTTGAAAAAAAGGGGTGGCCTAATAATTATGGCCTTTAGTGCACATATATATATATATATATACATATATATATATATATATATATATATATATATATATTGGGGGGGGGGGGTCAAATTATTTATTGTAGGTTATAAGAGAGGTCACTATTATTTATTTTCTGTGAATGAAGGCATTTAAAAAGAAACACACACACACACACACACACACACACACACACACATATCTATATCTTTTTTTTTATATCTTTATTCACAGAAAATAAGCTTTCCTATGATGTATAGACATAAAGAATTAAATCCTAAATAGTTTTGTTATTTATTTATTTTTTTACAATGCCATTCTCCTGAGAGAATCATTTATATGTAAAAGTTGAACAAGTTTTGTACAATATATTAACCTTAGAACAATATTTGTATAAGGTGTGCACAACATTAGATAACATGCTTTTAAAACTGTTTTTACAATCATACAAAATTGTCCAGGTAAAAATGATATATCACTATATCTATATATATGAGAGTTGTAACATTAGTCTTCTCATATATATATATATATATATATATATATATGAGAGGTGCAGTGTTAGTTTTCTTGTCAGCAAGGTGGTGGTGTGTCCAGTGTAATTATTTATGGATAATTTGTGTTTTGAAAAGAAAAAATCAAAAGATCACATGAAAGATTACATAAAATACTTAACCACAATAACTTGCCTGTCATTTTTTAATGAAACCTGCCCATATGCATGAAATATATAAATTAGAATTTTTCATTTTTTATTTCTATAGATTTTTTTTCTGCTATGGAAAATGTGAATTTTTCAGAAATGTTAGTGATATATCATTTTCACCGGGACAATTTTGTATGATTGCAAAAACCAGTTCCAAAAGCATGTTATCTAATGTTGTGCACACCTTATACAAATATTGGTCTGAGATTAATATATTGTGCAAAGGTTGTTTGACTTTTTACATATAAATGATTCTCTCAGGAGAATGGCAAAATAAAAAATTAAAAAATTAAAAAATTATTTAGGATTTAATTCTTTATGTCTATACATTAGAGGGAAGCTTATTTTCTCACAGAAGTAAAAGCCAAACAGGATTTAAATCCAGACTTAATGTTTTTTATATAGGAATTTTTTTTTTGTGATTTAATAATTTAAAAAAACTTTCCCAGAATTATCTTAAATAAATTTTAATACGATATCTAAATAAAATAGAAAGTTTTATTCATCAATAGTTCTGAGATTTTTTTTTAATCATTTCACCTCAAGCAAGGCATTTCACTGCCACTGTTGTGCAGGGGGTTACATAGGGGAAAGTGATGAGAAAGAGTGGTTAGGGGGTTACATAGGGGAAAGTGATGAGAAAGAGTGGTTATGGGGTTACATAGGGGAAAGTGATAGAAAGAGCGGTTAGGGGGTTACATAGAGGAAAGTGATGAGAAAGAGTGGTTAGGGGGTTACATAGGGGAAAGTGATGAGAAAGAGTGGTTAGAGGGTTACATAGGGGAAAATGATGAGAAAGAGTGTTTAGGGGGTTACATAGGGAAAAGTGATAGAAAGAGTGGTTAGGGGGCTACATAGGAGAAAGTGATGAGAAAGAGTGGTTAGGGGGTTACATAGGAGAAAGTGATGAGAAAGTGGTTAGGGGGTTACATAGGAGAAAGCGATGAGAAAGAGTGTTTAGGGGGTTACATAGGGAAAAGTAATAGAAAGAGTGTTTAGGGGGTTACATAGGGGAAAGTGATGAGAAAGAGTGATTAGGGGGTTACATAGGGAAAAGTGATAGAAAGAGTGGTTAGGGGGTTACATAGGGAAAAGTGATAGAAAGAGTGTTTAGGGGGTTACATAGGGGAAAGTGATGAGAAAGAGTGTTTAGGGGGTTACATAGGGGAAATTGATGAGAAAGAGTGTTTAGGGGGTTACATAGGGAAAAGTAATAGAAAGAGTGTTTAGGGGGTTACAATAGGAGAAAGCGAGGAGAAAGAGTGGTTAGGGGGTTACATAGGGGAAAGCGATGAGAAAGAGTGTTTAGGGGGTTACATAGGGAAAAGTGATAGAAAGAGTGTTTAGGGGGTTACATAGGGGAAAGTGATGAGAAAGAGTGTTTAGGGGGTTACATAGGGGAAAGTGATGAGAAAGAGTGTTTAGGGGGTTACATAGGGAAAAGTAATAGAAAGAGTGTTTAGGGGGTTACATAGGGGAAAGTGATGAGAAAGAGTGTTTAGGGTGTTACATAGGGAAAAGTGATGAGAAAGAGTGTTTAGGGGGTTACATAGGGGAAAGTGATGAAAAAGAGTGTTTAGGGGGTTACATAGGGAAAAGTGATAGAAAGAGTGGTTAGGGGGCTACATAGGAGAAAGTGATGAGAAAGAGTGGTTAGGGGGTTACATAGGGGAAAGCGATGAGAAAGAGTGTTTAGGGGGTTACATAGGGAAAAGTAATAGAAAGAGTGTTTAGGGGGTTACATAGGGGAAAGTGATGAGAAAGAGTGTTTAGGGGGTTACATAGGGAAAAGTGATAGAAAGAGTGGTTAGGGGGTTACATAGGGGAAAGCGATGAGAAAGAGTGTTTAGGGGGTTACATAGGAAAAAGTAATAGAAAGAGTGTTTAGGGGGTTACATAGGGGAAAGTGATGAGAAAGAGTGATTAGGGGGTTACATAGGGGAAAGTGATGAAAAAGAGTGTTTAGGGGGTTACATAGGGAAAAGTGATAGAAAGAGTGGTTAGAGGGCTACATAGGAGAAAGTGATGAGAAAGAGTGGTTAGGGGGTTACATAGGGGAAAGCGATGAGAAAGAGTGTTTAGGGGGTTACATAGGGAAAAGTAATAGAAAGAGTGTTTAGGGGGTTACATAGGGGAAAGTGATGAGAAAGAGTGTTTAGGGGGTTACATAGGGAAAAGTGATAGAAAGAGTGGTTAGGGGGTTACATAGGGGAAAGCGATGAGAAAGAGTGTTTAGGGGGTTACATAGGAAAAAGTAATAGAAAGAGTGTTTAGGGGGTTACATAGGGGAAAGTGATGAGAAAGAGTGATTAGGGGGTTACATAGGGGAAAGTGATGAAAAAGAGTGTTTAGGGGGTTACATAGGGGAAAGTGATGAGAAAGAGTGTTTAGGGGGTTACATAGGGAAAAGTAATAGAAAGAGTGGTTAGGGGGCTACATAGGGGAAAGTGATGAGAAAGAGTGTTTAGGGGGTTACATAGGGGAAAGTGATGAGAAAGAGTGTTTAGGGGGTTACATAGGGGAAAGTAATAGAAAGAATGTTTAGGGGGTTACATAGGGGAAAGTGATGAGAAAGAGTGATTAGGGGGTTACATAGGGGAAAGTGATGAGAAAGAGTGATTAGGGGGTTACATAGGGGAAAGTGATGAGAAAGAGTGTTTAGGGGGTTACATAGGGAAAAGTAATAGAAAGAGTGTTTAGGGGGTTACATAGGGGAAAGTGATGAGAAAGAGTGTTTAGGGTGTTACATAGGGAAAAGTGATGAGAAAGAGTGTTTAGGGGGTTACATAGGGAAAAGTGATGAAAAAGAGTGATTAGGGGGTTACATAGGGAAAAGTGATAGAAAGAGTGGTTAGGGGGCTACATAGGAGAAAGTGATGAGAAAGAGTGGTTAGGGGGTTACATAGGGGAAAGTGATGAAAAAGAGTGTTTAGGGGGTTACATAGGGAAAAGTGATAGAAAGAATGGTTAGGGGGCTACATAGGAGAAAGTGATGAGAAAGAGTGGTTAGGGGGTTACATAGGGGAAAGTGATGAAAAAGAGTGTTTAGGGGGTTACATAGGGAAAAGTGATAGAAAGAGTGGTTAGGGGGCTACATAGGAGAAAGTGATGAGAAAGAGTGGTTAGGGGGTTACATAGGGGAAAGCGATGAGAAAGAGTGTTTAGGGGGTTACATAGGGAAAAGTAATAGAAAGAGTGTTTAGGGGGTTACATAGGGGAAAGTGATGAGAAAGAGTGTTTAGGGGGTTACATAGGGAAAAGTGATAGAAAGAGTGGTTAGGTGGTTACATAGGGGAAAGCGATGAGAAAGAGTGTTTAGGGGGTTACATAGGGAAAAGTAATAGAAAGTGTGTTTAGGGGGTTACATAGGGGAAAGTGATGAGAAAGAGTGTTTAGGGGGTTACATAGGGAAAAGTAATAGAAAGAGTGTTTAGGGGGTTACATAGGGGAAAGTGATGAGAAAGAGTGTTTAGGGGGTTACATAGGGAAAAGTAATAGAAAGAGTGGTTAGGGGGCTACATAGGAGAAAGTGATGAGAAAGAGTGGTTAGGGGGTTACATAGGGGAAAGCGATGAGAAAGAGTGGTTAGGGGGTTACATAGGGAAAAGTAATAGAAAGAGTGTTTAGGGCGTTACATAGGGGAAAGCGATGAGAAAGAGTGTTTAGGGGGTTACATAGGGAAAAGTAATAGAAAGAGTGGTTAGGGGGCTACATAGGAGAAAGTGATGAGAAAGAGTGGTTAGGGGGTTACATAGGGGAAAGCGATGAGAAAGAGTGTTTAGGGGGTTACATAGGGAAAAGTAATAGAAAGAGTGTTTAGGGCGTTACATAGGGGAAAGCGATGAGAAAGAGTGTTTAGGGGGTTACATAGGGAAAAGTAATAGAAAGAGTGTTTAGGGGGTTACATAGGGGAAAGTGATGAGAAAGAGTGATTAGGGGGTTACATAGGGAAAAGTGACGAGAAAGAGTGGTTGGGGGATTACATAGGGGAAAGTGATGAGAAAGAGTGGTTAGGGGGTTACATAGGGGAAAGTGATGAGAAAGAGTGGTTAGAGGGTTACAAAGGGGAAAGTGATGAAAAAGAGTGGTTAGGGGGTTACGTAGGGGAAAGTGATGAGAAAGAGTGGTTAGAGGGTTACGTAGGGGAAAGTAATAGAAAGAGTGTTTAGGGGGTTACATAGGGGAAAGTGATGAGAAAGAGTGGTTAGAGGGTTACAAAGGGAAAAGTGATGAGAAAGAGTGGTTAGGGGGTTACATAGGGGAAAGTGATGAGAAAGAGTGTTTAGGGGGTTACATAGGGAAAAGTAATAGAAAGAGTGTTTAGGGGGTTACATAGGGGAAAGTGATGAAAAAGAGTGATTAGGGGGTTACATAGGGAAAAGTGACGAGAAAGAGTGGTTGGGGGATTACATAGGGGAAAATGATGAGAAAGAGTGGTTAGGGGGTTACATAGGGGAAAGTGATGAGAAAGAGTGGTTAGGCGTTTACATAGAGGAAAGTGATAAGAAATGTCAGAAGGAGGTTGATAGACGAGTAAGGAAACTGAGGATGAGGGTTGCGTAGATGGGAAGAGTGTTTGAGAGAATGAGTGCGAGTTAGTGTGTTAGGAGGTGTCTATTGACCTTACATTTAAACTCCTGGAGATTGTAGCTGTCAGGGAAGCAAGTATATGGGAGGGAGTTCCACAGGCAGGAAGTGCGAGAAAAGAATCTGTTGGAGAAATTGCAGGTACATCTTATCTGTTTCACTGTAAAAGGGTGGGAACTAGTTGTTAATCTAGTATCTCGTGCAAATTCATACCTAGTGGGCAACAGTAATTTAAGTTCATCAGAGCAGAAGCCGTGAAAATATTTATAGAAGAGGCACAGGGAAGCCACGTCACGCCAGTGAGAGAGTGACTGCAGCTGGTCTGCCAAGTCGGTATCAATCACATTACAGATTCTCCGTTGTATTTCGTCAAGAACCCCGAGGAGGATAGCAGGGGCACCTGACCATATGTGGCAGCAGTATTCATTACACGAGTGGATGATAGATTTATAGATATGCAGGATAGATTCAGGCGGGTAAAACTTCCGGACCCTGCACAGAGAGCCGACTTTCATAGCAGCGGATTTAGCAATGGATTCGATATAGTCATTCCACTTGAGGTCTGCTGAGAGTGTGAGACCAAGGAGGCGTAGTAGTTTACTCTCTGGGAGGCAAGCCTGTTCCATGCTAATGGGCGGTAGGTGCGATTTTCTATGATGGTTAATTGATAGCAGCTTCATTTTGAAAGCATTAAAATTTACGAACCATTTCCTACCCCAATCCACTATGGTTTGGAGGTCCTTCTCAAGCTCGGCAGTGAGGTTCACTTTGTCGCCCTCACCAGATTTTTGATCGAGGCGAGAGTATACTGTGGTGTCATCAGCATACATGCCTACTTGGAATCTTATGGCATCGGGGAGATCATTAATGTAGATCAGAAAAAGCGTAGGATCTAAGATAGAGCCTTGAGAGACACCTGCGTTCATAGAGTAGTTTTGGGAGGCATCTCCGTTTAATACCACCCTCAATGTGCGGTTAGAGAGGAATGACTGGATTAGGTCAAATGAATGTCCAGTTATACCATAGCTCCGCAGTTTGTCTAGGAGGCCAGCATGCCAGACTCTGTTGAACGCTTTGGAGATATCCAAGGTAACGGTTCAAGCTTCGTCACTCTTGTCGAGAGCCTGGTATATATACTCGGTGATGATCGTTAGCGTATCAGCAGTAGACGTGGTGAAGCAAAAACCATACTGTTTGTCCGAGAGGAGCCTGTGGGCTGTGAGATGCTGAACCACCTCGGCGTTGATGATGGCTTTGAACACTTTGCCAAAGATCGGAAGAAGGCTAATAGGGCAGTAATTTGCAGAGTCCAAGGGTTTTCCAGTATTCTTAAATATAGGAACTACAGAGGAAGACTTCCAACAGGTAGGAAAGCAGGAAGCAGATAGGCAGATATTGTAGAGCTTAGAGAAGACAGAGGAGAGTTCAGGGACACATTTCTTCAAGACTATGATCGGGGTTCCGTCCCCTCTGCTCGCTTTGTGAGGGTCAAGTTTTGAGATTATGTTAGTGACCAGCGAGGGTGTAATGTGGACGTCATTCAGTTGAGCCTCGGTTCTAGGTTTGAAGTCGGGTGTAGATACTCCAGACGAATCCAGTCTCGAGTTGGTGGAGAATCTGCGAGCAAAGCATTCAGTCTTGTCCACTGAGGAGGTGAGGACATCAAATTCATTGATTTGGGGGGTACTGAGGTTTTACACTTGTTAAGCACGCTTTAACAGAGTCGCGAGTAGTCTTTGGTGCCGAACTTACAGGATGCTATGCATTGCTTCATCCTGGCAGCAAACATCATCTTAGCTTTGTTAAGTATCTTTTTACACTTATTACGAGCTGAGGCGAAAAGGCGCCTGTTTTGGTCCGATGCGTGGCTTCAATAGAGCCGGAAGAAGTGATTTCGGTGGGCAATGGCAGCTGAGCAAGTGGGCGAGAATCAGGGGGATGAGTGGGATTTAAGCTGAAATTTCCTGGCTGGGATGAAAGCATCGATGCTAACCTTAACCCAAGAGGATACCTCGGATGCACAGTCTTCAACGGGAAGACTAAAAACGTTGTTCCAAGGGACGTCACACAGGAAGTCGCGGAATGAGTCCCAGTCTGCTCTTTGGTAGCAGTATGATATTCTGCTAGTCCGGGTTTCTTGGGTTGAGTGGGAGTGAAATGAGATGTTGATGGAAACTATGGCATGGTCAGAGTTTCCGAGAGGGCAAAGCTGCTTGGCGGTGCAAGAGTCTGGGATGGAATTGAAGCAGAGATCTAGTAGTGAGTCCCTTCCATTTGGGTTATTGGAGAAACGCGTGGAAAAATCCACCACTTGCGTAAGAGATTGGGTGATTGAAAAATTCATGGTGTGGACACCAGCAAGCTCGGTGACAGAGTTTTCAAGCCACGTGGTTGGGTGGGCGTTAAAGTCACCAAACACAAATATATGGGCAGATGGATGTGAAGAAATGGCCTTATCGATATTATTAGAGATGCTATTGAGTACCAAGCAGTCGGAGTATTTACATTATTTGCATTGTTCAGACTGATGTCCTCATCTTTATAGACATGTTTACAATGTTTCAGCTGTATGTTCCTAACACCTGAAGAATGCCAGAGTGTACAACGGCCGAAACATCATAAACATGGAAATAAAGATGAGTACAACAGTTTGAACAATGCAAATAATGTAAATTTTTATTCATTCTTCATATATTTCATTAATAAACGCCCAGTTCACACTCCACCCACGTCTATTGAACAGGTGAAGAGGTTCATCTCTTGTTCCCTGTTTAGGATGTGGTTTCCGGCTTTCTCTTTTCCAATCTTCTCACTTTGTTTTTTTTTTCAATTGGAGTAGATAGACTAAACTATCGTCCGGTTCACACTCCACCCTCGTCTATTGAACAGGTGAAGAGGCTCATCCCTTGTTCCCTGTTTAGGATGTGGTTTCCGGTTTTCTCTTTTCCAATCTTTTCATTATTACGTAGCCCCTGCACATCAGTGGCGTTACCACCTTGCTTGGGGTGATACGATTAAAAAAAAAAAAATAAAAAAATAACACATGGAAAGCTACAAGTTGATCCTTTGTTTCTCAGGATGCTTGTCCACTTTGATTTAACTTTGATTAAACTGTAGAATAATTTGTGGTTGAACAGTCTAAGACATGCCAGATCAATTGGAGGCTTTCCCCAGTGTTGTTAGGAGTTGCAGGTTTGAATTCTGCCAGGTGACACACATTTTCGTAACAAAATTTCCTATAAATTATAAGGCTGGTAGAAATAAATATATAAATATACTGCTTGATTAAGAACAGAATATCTACACAAATACGAGAATTAATTAAAAATAATAATCAAATAAATAAATTAAATATATACATATATATATATATATATATATATATATATATATATATAGTGTACCGAGGCAGCAAATAATTTTCTAAACATATGCTGTTAAATATAAGATACAATGAATGTCTATTATGTTTAACCATGAGCCGTTCTAAATGTCGTAGTTTTGCTTTAATTTCAGTTGAAAATAAAGCCAAAAATTCTCCAACATTTGGATAATTTTTAAAAATTTGGTTCTAAGCTTTTGGCTCACATGAGCCATCTTCAGAGATGATCAAAATTTTCCAAATGTTCGAGATTTTTGTCTTTATTTTCAATTGAAATTAAAGCCAAAATATGTTTAGAATGGCTCATGATTAAACATAATAGACATTCATTGTCTCTTATATTTAACAGTATATATATATATATATATTGTTAACACACACACACACATATATATATATATATATATATATATATATGTGTGTGTGTGTGTGTGTGTGTGTATGTGTGTGTGTGTGGGTGTGAATAGAATAAATAAAAAACAGGTTAGGAAAAAAGTGTTTTTAATCTAACATTATTAAAAATTTATTTATTTATTTAAAACCTTTTCTAGAAAATTAAAATAAAAGATCCACAGAGACAGTATGTTGATTGGGGTTTGATTTTATTGGTCAGATATGTGTCACATGTAATAAAGCAATAGATAAATATTTTAAAGGTAGAGGAAAATTAATTTCTGTTTATGTGTGTGTGTAATGTGTAAAAAAAAAAAAAAGAGTACATGTATATTATGAATGTAACTGTATGTAAGCAAAAGAAAATCATGTGTCAAGTGTATTTAAACTAAAAATGAATTAAATTCCTTTATATGTTGGTAACGGTAGTATGTGTGCAAATAAAAAAAATAAATTTCCATTCAAAATTGTGTTGATATAATGCATACACATGTCAAGTGATGAAACAATTTTCAAATAAAATGAGTGTTGTGTATGAATGTGTGTGTGTTAATGAGTTAGTAATCTTACTGTGTGTGAATGATAAAACAAATACATTTCTGTTTAATATTCTAGTGAAGTAATGAATACAAATATTAAAGTATACATATATATATATATATAATGTAGAATATTTGGTATTTAAATCAAGTAAATTGCGATAGAGATGAACACAAAAGAACTCAATGTTAAATTCATTCATTTAATTTAACAGAGTAATATAATTTAGAAAAAAATTTAAATTCTGTAGATTATCTAAAATTTTTTCTATAATGTATATATATATATTTGAGTGTATATATATATATATATATATATATATATATATATATATATATATATGAGTGTGTGTGTGTATATATATATATATATATATATATATATATATATATATCAGCATGCAGTGTGGGTACAGAAGAATCCAAAGGAGTATCCTGTACATACAGTGGTAGGATAACTCCCTAAGAGAGCTCTAAATATATATGTATATAAATATATATAGAGCAAATATAAGAAACATTAAGGCAGACATGTTATTTCATGGTAAATCGGAATTGTAGTCCTATTTCAGGTGAACCATCATCAGCTTCCATCTTTATTGTACAAAGGATTTTATACAAATTCGTGTAAAATCCTTTGTAAAATACACACACACACACACACACACACACACACACACACACACACATATATTTATGTATGCATATATATGTATCTGTATGTATATGTAGATATATCTAGCTATATATATGTAAGTATATATATGTATCTATGTACAAATATGTGTATATATGCATGCATATATATTTGTATATGTATATATATATAAATATATGCATATATATATATGATATATATGTATGTATATATGTATATATATATGTATGTACATGTATGTACATATAGCATAAGTTCACTTGTGGCCGAGTATGTCTACTTTTATATATACAAGTATATTCATATATATGTATATACATATATGCATATATTGGATATAGATGTTTATATATATATATATATATATATATATATATATATATATATATATATAACGAAGATTAATGAAACTGGTTATAAACAACCGACAATTTGTAATTACTTGTTTGAACTTTATTTTTGATCTGTACTCATATTTAAGTAGATATTCTGTTTATAATCAAACATTATTATATAATTATTTTTACCGGTTTGATTATTTACAATAAATTTTTCATTTTGTTACAGAAATGTGTGTCATTTGGCACCTGTGACCCCTATCCACATAGGGGAAGCCACCAAGTGTAGTGGATTATCTTAGACCTCTCAACTACAAAAGAGGATCAGTCTGAACAAAGTCAAATTAAGTTTATAACACAATTTTCAAATTCATCATAAGAACCATCTCTGCTCTGAAATGTATTGTAATGTCCGCAAATGTAAAGATGTTACAGAAATTAACGAAGATTAATGAAAATGGTTATAAACAATCGACAATTTGAAATTATTTGTTTGAACATTATTTTTGATTGATACTCATATTTAAGTATAAATAAATATATAGTACTTTTCGATTATAAACAGAATATCTACTTAAATACGAGTATCGATCAAAAATAATTTTCAAACAAGTAATTTCATATATATATATATATATATATATATATATATATGAAGGAGAACTTAACATGTCATTTCACTTGGTTATAAATTATAATTCATTTCTATAAGGTTAATTAGCTCACTTCATCTGACCTTACAATATTCCTTCCATTTGGTACAAAAATTTTGCCAAATGGAAGGAACATTGTAAGGTCTGATGAAATGAGCTAATTAAACTCATAAAAATGAATTATAATTTATAACCAATTGAAATGACATTTTGAGTTTTCCTTTATATATATCATATTGCTCTGGATAACATACTTTGAGCTCTCTATATAGATATGACACTTAATATTTTATATTAAGTTAATCTTGTTGGATTATCCTCACCTTTTACGGACTGGACATCTATACCTATATATATATATATATATATATATATATATATTTATCATATTTTAGAACATGTACAACTTTTTTTATAGATATCCACTACAAATTGTACATTTTGTTTTGACATTGGACTTCCAATGTCACATCAGGTGGTGTGGAAAGGAATGGAAGACCTCTTTTCTTATATTTGGGAGTTGTGTGTGGGATGTTGGCTGGGGTTAGCAATAAGGAAATAAGTCTTGTAAATTATCCTTTAGAATTTTGAAGAAAGTGGGGTGGTTAGGGATATAGTTGATTAATGAAAGTGTCTGGAATTTTGTAGACAGATTTAACATTAGAAAATGATGTATAGATTTTATGGCTGCCTGGCTAGCCTTTATTCTTTGGTTTTATTAGAGGGGGGAGAGTAAGGAGATGTAAAGGGTGAGAAAGGATGGAATTGAACCTATCCTTAATGTTTATTTGTACAACTATAGAATATTTTTGTATTTAAGCACAGTTTTATAATTAATCTAATTTTGTATATTTAACCTTAATTTTGAATTTAGAAAATCACTTTTTTCTATAAAACTTTAAATTAAATTATAGTTTGTGGTGTGTAATAGGTAAAATTTGATCTAAGAGTGTTGTTAGTACTATAAAGGTTTATCATCTCTAGGGGATCCTAGTTTTGGCCTTTGCAGTATTTTTTAGCATGATTGTAAGGTTAGTTCCTTAATGTTTACTGTGGTTTCATGCCTCTGGTTTAAAAATTTGTTGCTATTCATTTATTTAATGATTTCAGTTTTTTTTGAAGACAAAGGAAGCATGGTACCTTTATTGATTTAGCTGTTCTTGCTTGTTTAAGGATTTTACATTTAACTTTACGTGTTTTATTTTTGTTTTTTAACTTCCAAAGGTGTTTGGAAAGACATGTCATGTTTTGTTTTTCTTTGTTCTTTGTAGGATGAGAGGTGATTGTAAAAGTGCCATTTAAATATGTTCATGATGCTTCCAATATACATTTTTTTCATCTTTTGGGTTCTCCATGGATGAAATCGAACACATATATATTAGGGATTTCGTTAAACATTTATTAGGAATGGGGCATTGGTTTGGGTTTCTACAGATGCAAAGTTTGTTATTATGAGGCAGACTGGTATTAGTGTTGGAGTTATTTTAATTTTTTAATATTTTACTGTTATGTACTTTAATTATTTTTTCTAGATTGTTAGAGCAGCCATAGCTTAGTTTTATTGTATTCCTACTGAATATTTTGCTTAGGAGGTTATTTTTGGGAAAATGCTTATCTATTAGTTTAAGAAATTTAGGTCCCAGTTTAAAGTTAACTAACTGATTAAAAGGAGGGTTATACCATATGATTTTCCTGTTTTTATTTTTTATTTTTTTTTTGAGCTCTTGAATTTTTCCACAAAGTTAATATTGGATGATTGATATCCACTGTCTTTAAGAATGTTATCGTAAATTATTTTGTGTTTATTGAACATTTCTTTATTTGAGGAGTGTGTGGCATTCTACTGATGATTGGATATGCTTGATAATGGATGGTGGGTGATTAGAATTGGGGTTTATATAGATTGGGTTAGCATTTTACAGTGAAACCGATAAAATGCAACTGCAACTTCTACTCCAACAGTTTCTTTTCTCGCACTTCCCGACTGTGGAATTCCCTTCCACATAACTGCTTCCCTGATGGCTACAATCTCCAGGAGTTTAAATGTAAGGTCAATAGACACCTCATAACACACTAACTAGCTTCCATTCTTTCAAACACTCTTCCCACCCACCCAACTATCTATCACCCCGCTTCTGACATTTCCTATATCTAACCACTTTTTCTATTTACCTTCCCCCATGTAGCCCCAAACGCAATAGTGGCAGTGGAATGCCTTGCTTGGAGTGAAATGATTAAAAAAAAAAATTATTTTTCATGTAAGGTTGGAAAGTGTTCGATACTAAGTCTAATGTTATGTCTAGGAAGTTGACTTGCTTGATATTAGGGTTAATTACTATGTTAAGACCAAATGATTTAAAGACTTTATGAATTAATTTTATATATTAATTAATTAATTAATTAATTATATATATATATATATATATATATATATATATATATATATGTTAATATGTATTTGGGCAGCAGTTTTCATTTAAAGATGTTTCCTTTAAGACGACCAACATGGAAGATTTTATTTATTTTTTTTGAATTTTTCCAGTATTTTTCAGTATTTTACATTTTTGCTGAAAATAAGGAGTGTAAAAATTTTCTATAATTTTTCAACATTCCAAGCATTTTCAACCAGTTCACTGGCCATTTTCAAGGATGTTGTGTTGCAGATGATGTTATTATGTCCTCTTGTTTGACTACTAAGTAATTTTTGTGTTTTTAAATAGGAGAGTTCTTTAAAACTGTCATGTCATATCACACAGCTGGGCCTCACCTGAATGTCTGTCTTTTTTTATTAAACTTTCAAAACTTTATTGCCACTGTTAAATAATGTAAGGTTGATAGTAGGAGAAAATTGTTTGATATATAGTGCCTCTCTTATAGCAAGGTGCTTTTTTATATAGTGATTTAAATAGTATTTTTGTATTTTCAACCAAATGTTTTTAAGGGTTCTTGTAAGTTATGGGTGAATAAATGTTTTTTATTGCAGTATTATTATTAGATCAGTGGTATGTAAGGTGTCTAATCAGAGAAGTGGTAGTATGGCCAGTATAGGTAATTGATTTATGACAAGAAACACAATTTTGTACAGGGCATTGAAATTCATACACTATATTAGTCATCACTAGTGTAGATTTGATGTGGTTATTTTGATTAAAAATAGCAAGATTTGCAGTCTTCTATTTTCTGTAATATTTTATAAATTTTACATGTTTTTGAGAAATACTGCAGAAATATGATGTTTAATAATTTTTTGTATAGCAAATTTGTCCTTTTTCTAATTATTGTATATTTAGTTTCAATAGAATATGTTGATGTTTTTTGTGTGTTGTTTTTAATGCTAGTGTCATGAATTTTTGTAAGAATAATTTTATTTGTTTATCAATGATGTAGTTGGGAAAATTATTCTTGACTAATGTTTGTGTTATGAGTTTTAGTTTGTTCAAAAATATTCTTTAGAAGAAGGAAGTTCAATGTGCTCTTTTTAAGAAATTCATTATTACTACTATTCTATTTCCGGGATTGGCAGTTATAATTAAGAAGTCTTCTTACTGGTGGTTTTTATACAGATCAGTGATAAATTTCTTGGATTTTAGAAAAAAAAAAAAAAAATTTAAATTCATTTGTTTTAATATACATTCACATATATATATATATATATATGTATGTATGCATATATATATATATATATATATATATATATATATATATATATATATGTATATGCATATATATATAAGTTATATATATATATATATATATATATATATAAAATAAAGAACATCAGTTGAATGTTTTTATAAACCCATTGATAATATAATATTTCGCGCCTCTCTTATAGACCACTCCTCAAACCAAATTCGTACAACAATGAATAGCTCAAAATTATCCAGAAAAAGTCAAGTAAAACAGAAAGAAAAAAAAAAAGAAAAAGAGAAGAAAAAATAAGAAAAAGATGGCCTTGGCCTAGATTTACAAAAACAGTAGTTAATGAAATCAGTAAATCTTGACTTGGATTTTTAATTGTCTATTTTAAGATGCATGACATTAAAAATTAGGGGCTGAATTTTCACTATAAAAATGAATTGTTAGTTTTTCTTATTAATAATAATACTATTATATTATTACATAAAACTTATTGATAGTAATAATAAGATGATAATAAAGAAACCAATATTTAAAAGCCTTAAAGTAATAATAATAATAAGAAATAAATATAATAAAAATACAAAAATAAATATAATAAAAATACAAACAATAATGAATAATAATAAAAATAATATTATGGATACTAATAATAAAGACAAAAGTCTAGAGTTTTGAAGATAAACACATATGCTACTGTATTATCAACATAGATATTCCCAAATGATCAGAGCATATGTACGTGTGTTAGAGCAAGATCAGAGGAGAGATCAGTTAATAATCTCTGGTCATCTTGTGTTTTGAAAATGAACCTATATACTATTGTTTTATCAACATAGATATTCCCAAATGATCAGAGCATATGTACGTGTGTTAGAGCTAGATCAGAGGAGAGATCAGTTAATAATCTCTGGTCATCTTGTGTTTTGAAAATGAACCTATATACTATTGTTTTATCAACATAGATATTCCCAAATGATCAGAGCATATGTACGTGTGTTAGAGCTAGATCAGAGGAGAGATCAGTTAATAATCTCTGGTCATCTTGTGTTTTGAAAATGAACCTATATACTATTGTTTTATCAACATAGATATTCCCAAATGATCAGAGCATATGTACGTGTGTTAGAGCTAGATCAGAGGAGAGATCAGTTAATAATCTCTGGTCATCTTGTGTTTTGAAAATGAACCTATATACTATTGTTTTATCAACATAGATATTCCCAAATGATCAGAGCATATGTACGTGTGTTAGAGCTAGATCAGAGGAGAGATCAGTTAATAATCTCTGGTCATCTTGTGTTTTGAAAATGAACCTATATACTATTGTTTTATCAACATAGATATTCCCAAATGATCAGAGCATATGTACGTGTGTTAGAGCTAGATCAGAGGAGAGATCAGTTAATAATCTCTGGTCATCTTGTGTTTTGAAAATGAACCTATATACTATTGTTTTATCAACATAGATATTCCCAAATGATCAGAGCATATGTACGTGTGTTAGAGCAAGATCAGAGGAGACATCAGCTACTAAACTCTGGTGGTCTAGAGTTTTGGAGATTAACTCATATACTATTGTATTATTCACAAATGATTGAAGTATGCTCTTAGGCAAATGTCATATCGATTGGGGGATAATCATAGTTTAGTACTGGTTCTTTTTACTTATTATTTAGGAGTTGCTATGCTTTCTTGAGAAAGAATGCAGAGTGGTTTCTGATTTTATATTTAATTTCAATTGTAATCAGAGAAAGTACAAATAGGAAATGTTTATCGATTTAGCATGTTTCACTTTTATTAAAGCTTCATCAGTTAATGAAATGTGGAGAGAAAAAAAGAAATTCTGTTATTTTTACTTTTTTGTTGTTTGATTTTTATGTGATTTTTTAATCAATCCAGATTGAACAATACAATCAAATCACTCAGACATTGTTATGAAAGTCAGTAAAGAAAAACTTTGCTCATTGATTGACTTTAGCGTATCAAGTTGCAAAATCATTTTTGCAAAGGTTTTTGAAAAACTAAGCAAATACAAAAAAAACTTAAAATGTAAATAGAAAAAAATGTGACACGTAAAACTAAAACTGTTCTTGTTGGGGGTAGGACGTTGAGGACTAATAAAGAAAGATACTCAGCAACAAATTAACAAAATTCCTTGTTTATTATCTCTCTAGAACATTCCCAAAATAACAAGCACAGCCCATATATCTTATGAAGAGCTTTGTCTGTTTACATTTTTTTTGTTAATAACCATCTTTTGTTTAATTTAGTGAAAAATTAAAAAAATCACGTCTTAGGTATTGTAACAGTTTTATGGGATTTTGCAATGCACACTGACTGAACAGTTGAAACTAATCGTCAGACATCGTGATAAAAGGCCACAAAACAGAAGGTGTTTTCTGACAGGCTAGTCCCTGCAGATTGCAATGTATTTTTGAAAATCTTTAAAAAATTAAAATACAAGAATCTTGAAGTGGGAATTTTAAAAAATGTAGTACATTAAGATATCAGTAATTCCAGTTGTACTTGGAGCCATCAGATTAATTGGAAAAGGTTCTGATAAGTCATTGAGGGAGAGACTTAGTAGCCTTAGAGAATACAAAAGATTCTACTCACAAGTACAGCTCACTCATTAGGAAGAGCTTTATTTATGTAAAATATGTGTGATCTTATTTTTTTTTATTTTTTACAAAAAAAAAATGACCAGTGTAAGATGTCATGAAGTTATTTTTTTTTAAATCATATCACCCCAAGCAAGGTGGTGATGCCACTGATGCGCATGGGGCTACTTAAGAGTAAAATGATTGGAAAAGAGAAAGCCGGAAACCACATCCTAAACAGGGAACAAGGGATGAGCCTCTTCATCTGTTCAATAGACGTGGGTGCAGTGTGAACCGGGCGATAGTTAAGTCTATCTACTCCAATTAAAAAAAAAAAAAAAAGAAAAAGAAGGGATACCAACGCATACTGCGAACCGCTTACAGAGATGGGGAACGATGCTGCTAAATTATTTATTCAAAATGGAATTCTTATCGTCAAAAGAAATCGCAAATCCGGATGGATTATCCAGATCAATTCCAAAAACTAGTGAACCACTAGAGGAGAAAGGTCATTGCTTCCTTAAGGTCCGAGATGAACGTAAAATACATTTTATACAACACAGTAAAAGAATTTCCAGTTACTCTAGAGGAAATAAAATTGAAAGCAAAATTCGATAATTTTATTAATCGTACAAAAAAGGAATTAATGAATCAGAAAAAAAAAGCAAACAATATATTTTCAGTGTGCAATGGCATATTGATTTACGGAAACCGGGTGGTTGTACCCGCAGTTCCAACAAAGAAAATTTTAAGAGATTTTCATACCTGGCATTCGGGAATATGCAGAATGAAGGCACATGCGGAATTATTGGTATGGTATATTGGCCGGGTATGGATAAAGATATAGAAAATATGGTGAATACGTGCAAAAGTTGCACGTCGGTAACAAAAGCACCTCACATAAAATTTAGTCCATGGCCTAAGACAGACAAACTGTGGCCTCGCCTACATATTGACTATGCTGGAACATACTTTTTCGTCATAGTAGCCAGCATTACTAAATGGCCAGAAGTTTTCAAATGCAAAGCGCCGACAAGTAAAAACACAATAAACATATTACAGAAACTGTTTACAAGATTCGGTGTGACGGAAACTATCGTGTCGGACAATGGCACGCAATTTTCGTCAAAAGAATTCGAAAATTTTTGTAAAATACTCTTAATAAATCACCTAAAATGTGCGCCGTATCACCCAAGATCAAATGGACTGGTAGAAAGAATTATCGACGTATTCAAAAGAGCGATCAAAAAGGCAACTGGTGTAGATGCGGAAAATGAAGAATTACAAAAATTCTTATCTATTTATCGAATGACGTCTAATAAAAATACTAACACGAACCTGTCACCTGCAGAACTAATGGTCGCTAGAAAGATTCGCTCAGTGTTTGATAAATTGATTCCATCAAAAAAGGAAGCTAAGAAAAAAATAATTCCTTGAATAATTCCTTGAATAAAATTTGCAGTCCAGGTAAAAAAAAATTCTTTCTTAAATTATTATTTAGGAAAAGCTACCTGGATAGAGGGCATTATTGAAAAAAAGAGTTGGTAATATGATGTACATAAAACATCCAAAATGAAAGGTACGAAGACATATTAACCATATCTTATTAAGATATGTGTGTGTGTGTGTGTGTGTGTGTGTGTGTGTGTGTGTGTGTGTGTGTGTGTGTGTGTGTGTGTGTGTGTTTGTATATTGATTGTTGGATTGTTTTTACTTATATTAGAACTCACAAAATACAATACCTGTTGAGGCCTAACTACAATATACACTAATAAAAATATAGCACACCTTATGTAAATACTAAAAGGATTTAATCAAGGTTATCAGGTAGGTAAAGCAAATATTTTTAGGTACAGGAATCACACACAGATTTTTTTTCAGTTTATTAAGTACATCATGACTAAGGCAGGACTAAAAAAAATATACATGAATTTTGAATTGTTAATTTTGTAGAACAGGGAAAACCTGTTTGGATAAAGTGACATTCAGTAGTATAAACACTTTTATTTAATATTTTAAGAAGGTCAGGGATGTGTGAGGAAATATGATTTTTGTATAAAAATTCTCTAAAATATTAGATTTCTTTTAATATCTCTATTTTGATTTTTTTCTCTTTCTCTCTCTCTCGCTCTCTCTCTCTCTATATATATATATATCTATATATATATTGTTAAATATAATCGACAATGAATGTCTGTTATGTTTAATCATGCGCTGTTCGAAACATCTTATTTTGGCTTTAATTTCAGGTGAAAATAAAGACAAAAATTGTTCAACATTTGGATATTTTTTATTATGCTGGTTCTAAGCTTTCGGTTCACATGAGCCATCTTCAGAGTGGTTACAGAGACATTAACATAAAGACATCTACCATCAAAGATAATGATATCATGTGTTGACATAAAACATTGCTATGCAACGATAGCCGTCATCGAATAGCAAACGCCGTTCGTAAATTTGTAATGCGGTTCTATGACAACACACCGTGTGAGAGACTAATATATTAACAGAACCATATGTCTAAATGCAATGTAATGTGTTGTGACCAGATTGACATGTGATTTTATTAAGTGTGGGTTGCTTTGATTTAATGTAGATTACCTCCAATATCTGAACGTTCTTTTTATTGTGTATATGTATGAGTATTATTGTGTTATCGACTAAAATCTGGCTAATATTACCTACATGGCTATGTTTTTCTAAGAAATGGCGTTTAATTTAACTATGATCATAAAAGTGGCAGGTAAGTCTATGGGAGAGCGTGGTTGTAGTAAAACCAATATATATAGCGGGCTTATTATTTATATCTGGTCACAACACATTACATGCTACCTCGATATAATATATATGTATATATATATATATATATATATATATATATATATATATATAATCGTTTCATCCTAAGCAAGACAGTACTGACACTGGTGCGCAGGGGGTTACATAAGAGGAGAGTGAAAGATTACGTAGGAGTGTGAAGAGAAAGAGGAACCGGTTACAGGGGGTGTCAGAGAATGGGTAAAAGAAAGGATGGCAATACTGGTGGGAAGAGAGTTACGTGAGAATGTTTTTATAATCATTTTAGCTCAACCAAGGCAATACTGCCACTGGGATGCAGGGAGTTACATAAGAAAAGAGTAATGAGAAAAGGGGACAAGTTACAAGGGGTTTCAGAAAATGTGTAAGAGAAGGATGAGAACACTGATGTGAAGAGAGCTGCATAAGAGTAGAGTGGAAAGGAAGAAGAACATGATGCAAAGGCTGTCAGGGAAAGAATGCGAATCAAGGAGATAAGAGATGGTAATTGACATTGCATTTAAATTCTTGGATATTGTAGCTGTCAGGGAAGCAAGTATACGGAAGGGAAGTGTGAGAAAAGAAGCTGAGAGTAGAAGTTGCGGTTACATTTGATCAGTTTTGCAGTAAATGAGTGGGACCTAGTATCTAGTCTAGCAGTTCGGGTAAATTTATGCAAAAGGGGAACTAGGGAGCTAAGCTCCTCGGAGCAAAAGCCGTGAAAGTATTTATAAAAGAGACAGAGGGAAGCCACATTACGTCGGTGCGAAAGTGACTGGAGTTGAGCTACCAGGTCGGGGTCAATTAGAGTGAAAAGAGAGAACAAGATACAGTGGGTATTAAGGAAAGAATAAAAGAAGGAAGGGAATTATTGTATATATATATATATATATATATATATATATATATATATATATTAGTTATTTTGTTTGCTCTACTTGCGTATTGAACGCTTTTTTGTTTTAGGTTACTCGTCTCGGTGTTTTTTCTTTGGGCTACGTACTTTGACTGATGTTCAAGTGCTTGGCTCGTTCTTTTTTTATTACCATTTTTTCCTTCCGCATATGTACTCGGAGGGTTTTTCGAAACGTGTATAACGACAAGTTTACATTTATCGCTCATTCAGTAAAATGAATTTGAGCACTCTAGCTATTGGGCGCGTAATATGATATGCGCTAAAAAGACCGTCTTCTTCAACCGAACGCCAGGGGTAGAGTCACCGACTGACGCCGAGTCGGTCGGGTTTCGAGCCTGGGTTATGTAGCAATCGGAGTCTAGCCGTACTGATGAGCTGTGGTGCAGCGAGGCGGATCTGTCTGCAGATGACAATATATATGTATATATATATATATATATATATATATATATATATGTGTGTATATATATATATATATATATATATATATATATATATATATATATATATATATATATATACATATATATTGTCATCCGCAAATCTTAGTATATATATATATATATATATATATATATATATATATATATATATACTAAGATTTGTGTATTTAGGCGGCAAATTTTTTTTAGGCATGTCAAACTAAATTGCAAACCATTGCGTCTGCTTATTTTTAATAAAATCCGTTCATACTCACGGATAATCTTTCGCGTATTAACATTCAAAGATGTAAGAATTGCACTGTAACAGATGATTTTATTATCAATTTCTCGATGTTCCCAAGTACTTTCAATCTCCTTCCGAGATCATCTTCGGGGATGTTGTGGTAAATATATATATATATATATATATATATATATATATATATATATGCTATAATTTGCCTTCTCTGATGCCATGCGCCTATGGCTTAGGGGTGAGCGACTCCGACTGACACCAAAACGGCCAGAAGCAAGTAGATGTCTAGCCACATTGATGAGCTGTGATACCACGAAACAGGCTTATATGTGGATGACGAATATATATATATATATATATATATATATAGCCGAGCATGACTACTTTGATAAAAAGATTTTAATGAATTACTATTCTCTTGTTGCTGTCGCCTAAGATGACTCTTGTTTTTCAAATAGTCCTAGCATTGATTTATATTTGGACACACAGATAGTACATGTTAATCTACTGGATACCACTGGTCAATCTTTGTGTTTTGTTTTAAAACGTAGAGTTAGACCATTCGCATTCTTACACAGCCTCACACAGACATTATAAGACAAGTCACTCTGAAAGTTATATATACAAGAATTAAGTACCTTACTATCATGAAATATCATATGACTGGACAAACTTGCCTTTAATAGACAGATTCGGCTTCAAATTTCACACGTCAACTCTTCTTTGGATCCTCTTGCTTAGATTAGTATCACATCGATCATATTTTTAGCAGTGCGCTTAACTTCAACAAAAATTATCCCTTCTTCTTTTTCTTCAAATTTCTTCACTTCCCAGACAAACTTCTTTCTTCATTCATCTTTGTTTTATATATATATATATATATATATATATATATATATATATATATATATATACTACTACTACTACTAAGAAACATACATTTGTTTTTCACGGTTTGGTACAACTCTAAGTTTCACGCAGAAAACTCAGAATTGTATCAAACAATGAATAACAAAATGAGATCAAATACTATGCCATTCAGGCTTGCAACTGCATTAAGAATTAGCAAATATTATCCAATTTTTTTCATGGAGAAATTGACTACTTCATCAACATCCGATCACATCTGATCATTGGGATCGTCAGCCTCTCATCCTATTTCCTTTATCTCCCCTAGTGGAGGTGGTTGTGAATCTAAAACAGTTTGACGTAGTAATTTGCGTGAATTTGATTTTAGTGGATAACTCTGTACGGCAGACAAGTCCGCACACTTGTCCAGAAGCACTGTCAGATGCTTGGCCTGTTAAGGTCTACTTTGATTACGCCAGTCCGACTTGGGCGACTCTCTTCTGTCAATCTTGTCGTTGAGATAGTGTAGATTTATTTCACCGTTGGGGAACTTCAGGGCTTGGTTACATTCGGTCTACTCCCTACTTCTCGATATTTTTTTTTAAACCGAGCAAGGCGGTAACGCCACTGATGTGCAGGGGGCTACGTAATGGTGAAAAGATTGGAAAAGAGAAAGCCGGAAACCACATCCTATACAGGGAACAAGGGATGAGCCTCTTAACCTGTTCAATAGACGTGGATGGAGTGTGAACCGGGCGATAGTTTAGTCTATCTACTCCAACTGGAAAAAAAAAAGAGAGTAAAAGAATGAAAAAAAGTGAAAAGATTGGAAAAGAGAAAACCAAAAACCACATCCTAAACAGGGAACAAGGGATGAGCCTCTTCACTTGTTCAATAGATGAGGGTGGAGTGTGAACCGGGCAATAGTTTAGTCTATCTACTCCAATTGAAAAAAAAAAAGAGTAAAAGAATGAAAAAGAGTAAGAAGATTGGAAAAGAGAAAGCCGGAAACCACATCCTAAACAGGGAACAAGGGATGAGCCTCTTAACCTCTTCAATAGACATGG